>PVJL010000621.1:0-140663 GCA_004026885.1 Lyroderma lyra | reverse complement strand
ACCTTCAAATAATACTACACTTCTTCATTTATAATTTAAAAACCTTAGAACAGTATTCTTCTGTTTTATCCGGGCTTTTCTTGTTATCAAATTTCCTTCTATATCTAATATGCATTCCACAGTACTTTGTTATTTTTGCTATAATCAGTTAATTAGCTTTTGCAGAAACTAAAAAAATGAGAAAACAGGTTTCATACTACTTTTATAGTAACTGTTTCTGGTACTCTTTAGTCTTTTGTGTAGATCCAGATTTCCATCTGATATTTTCCTTATACAGTTCCATTGTCTTCTGTTTATCTTTTACAGGATTTGTATTTTACCTTCATTTTGAAGAATATTTGTGCTTGATCTAGAATTCTAGATATGGAGAGGTTTTTCTTTTAGCATGTTCCATTGTTTTCTGGCTTGCATATTTTCTGATGAAAAGTCTGTTGTAAATACTGTCTTTGTTTTCCCCTATGCAATATATCTTTTCTCTTGACAGCTTTTAAGATTTTTCTTTTTGTTACTGGTTTTCAGAAATTTAATTTGAGGTATTTTGGTGTAGTTTGTTGTTGGTTGTTGTTTATTTTGCTTTGGGTTCACTGAACTTCTTAGTTCTGAGATTTAAAGTTCTTATGAAATTTGGAGCCACTTTTGGCCATTATTTTAAAAAATGCATGTTTTTTGTTCTCACCCCTGCCCGCCTTTTCTATTTTGGGACCCTAATGGTATATTAGACTGCTTTTTATTCTTATTGCTTTGGCTTTACTCATTATTCTTTCAGTTTCTAAAAATTCTCTGTTCTGTTCTTTAGCTTAGACCCTGATCTTTTTTTTTTTTTTTTTTTTTTTTTTTTTTTTTTTTTTTTTTTTTTTTTTTTTTTTTTTTTTTTTTTTTTTTTTTTTTTTTTTTTTTTTTTTTTTTTTTTTTTTTTTTTTTTTTTTTTTTTTTTTTTTTTTTTTTTTTTAGGCATTGTCTAATCTACTGTTAAACCCATACAGTGACTTTTTCATTTTATATCTTGCATATTTGGGTCTAGAAATTTTTAGTTTTTAAAAAATCTTTCATTTCTGTTTTTAAGTTTGTTTTTTTCTTACAAGTCCTTGCCTATAAAACAATTTCAGTATATTTTTAATTGAAATTTCTGAAAAGAATTACATTTGAAATTAACAAATGAGAACTTCGCGGACACACACAAAATCTGGAAATTAAATAATACTTCTAAATAATGCATAGGACCAAAAGAATATATTTTACGGAAATTTCTTGGGGAAACTAAGAAATTTTGAACTGACTCATAATGTAAGCAAAATATACTAAAATGTGTGGGACATTTGAATGTCTTGTTTTCTTTTATTGGAAGCTGGACATTATGAATATTATCTTGTTGGAAGTCTGGATTTTCTTTCTTTCCTTTAAAGAATTGAATTTTGTTTTGGCTGGCAGTTAAGTTACTTGTAGACAAGATGATGATGAGATGATGGTGATGATGATTGTTGAGGCTCCATTATTCCATTATTAGGATGGGTTAGAGCAGTCTTTATTGCTAGGTCTAGTTTCCTACTTTTGAGGTGTGCTTCTTCTGTGTTCTCTATTTAGTGCCCACGGTATTTAACAATGTTGTTTGCACTCTGTTCAGAACTAGATTTGTCTCCCGGCTTTCTGCGAGCTGTTGGAATTGATAGCTCTCTAGTCATTCTTTGCTTGGTCCCATTGCATTTTATTATTTGAATGAGCAGCTCAGTGTTTAGTAACAGTCTCAAAAGAACCCCTATCAGATCTCTGGAGCTCTTTTTCTGCATAACTCTCCTTTCTGGTGATCTGCTTTCACAAAGTTCAGCTGCCTCAGGCTTTGTAAGGCCTACCTCATTTGTTTTCTGCCTCAGAGAGGCTAGCTCTGTGCTGCCTTACTGTTCAGTGTCTTGAAAACAGTAGTTTCTTAGTTTTCTAGTTGTTTATGGTGGGAGGACAATTCTGGTGTATTTTATTTATTTTGTCTGTGTATGTTAACCTAGTTTAGGGGCCAGTAAACTTTTTCTCATAGAACCAGGGAGTAATTATTTTAGGCTTGTGGGTCATAGTAGTCTGTTATAGCTATTCAACTCTGTGGTCATAGTGTGGAAGCAGCCATGGACAATATGTAAATAAATGGGTATAGTTGTATACTAATAAAACTTTATTTACATACACAAATGGCCAGCCTATGGGCCACAGTTTACCAATCTCTGAGCTATTTAGGTTGGTGCAAAAGTAATTAAAGTTTTGAACCATGGATTTTAAATCATTATAACTAGGCTTAAACACATCTTTATTAATCAAAATAGGAACCATTACATTCAACACATTTTTGCCAACAAGAAATAAATTTGTTTACTCCTGCAGTATAAAAATCTGTGTTTCAGGATTCCATGAACTCTTGGAAAGCATTTTCTGCATCCTGCTGGTTGTGGAAGTATTTTCCCTCCATAAAGTTGTCAAGATGCTTCAAGAAGTGGTAGTCAGTTGGCGAGAGGTCAGGTAAATATGGCAGATGAGCCAAAACTTTGTAGCCCAGTTTGTTCAACTTTTGAAGTATTGGTTGTACGACATGTAGTTGGACATTGTTGTGGAGAAGGATTGGGCCCTTTCTGTTAATGCCGGCTACAGGAGTTGCAGTTTTTGGTGCATCTCATAGGTTTGCTGAGCATACTTCTCGGATGTAATGGTTTTGTTGAGATTGAAAAAGACTGTGGTGGTTCAAACTGGCCACCAAATAGTGACCATGACCTTTTTTTGGTGCAAGTTTGGCTTTGGGAAGTGCTCTGGAGCTTATTCTTGGTCCAACCACTGCTGGTCATCGCCAGTTGTGTAAAATTCACTTCTCATTGCATGTCACAGTCCAATTGAGAAATGATTCGTTGTTGTTGACTAGACTAAGAGAAGATAACACCTTTCCAATTTGCTTCAGATCCATAGAATGGTCTACCTTGAGTTCTTCTGCAACTTCTCATGTAGTTCTAAGATTAGCTTCAATGATTTCTCTCAATTGGTCATTGTCACCGTCTGATGGCTGGCCACCACATTCCTCATCTTCAAGGCTCATGTCTCCTTTGCAAAACTTCTTGACCCACCACTGCACTGTACGTTCCTTAGGAGTTCCTGGGTGAAATGTGTTGTTGATGTTGAGAGTTGTCTCCACTGCTTTACAACCCATTTTGAACTTGCATAAGAAAATTGCTTGAATTTGCTTTTTGTCTAATATCATTTCCATAGTCTAAGATAAATATAAAATAAACAGCAAGTAATAAATGATTAGCAAAAAACCAAAGTGAGAACTGTGCATTAAAATGATGTGTAACATGACCACATTTATTTAAGAAGGTATTCCAATATCAAACTGCAAATTTTAACAATGCAAAAACTGCAGTTAATATTGCACCAACCTAATAGTTGACAGATACAAATGATATTACAGTTAGGAAATCTTATGGTTGGAAGCAAGAATCTTTGAGATTCATATTTCAGGTTTGAAAGGAATCAACTACCTTTGATGTTTGAAGCCACATTTAGTATTGACCAATTTCTTAATCTCCCCGTATCTGTGATTCTCAGGGATCTCAGTCAGGGATTCTTTTTTTCTTTTTTTTTTTGTATGTGGGTAGTTCCCTCGCCTGGAATCGAACCCAGGCCGCAGCGCTGACAGCATCAGCGCTGAAGCCTTAAGGCACTACACCACCAGGGAACTCCCAGGGAACTCCCAGGGATTCTTTCTTGAGAGAGCTCTCACTGTCCTTTTCTGCTACCACTTGGGTCTCGGCTGAGCACATCATTTTATCAGTTTTTCATATAACTGAAGAGTTTTCAAATACTTTAGAATCTTCTTAACTCTATGTTAAATTCATTCAGATGAATTCACCTGTGGCTTTATGCTTTTATTTTTGCTGCTATGTTTCTTTGCTTGAAGGGATTGAATATGAGGCCCCATAGCCTCTATCTATCCATATGTCTTGTTCAGGTTTCCTCATTAACCTAGTCCTTCATCTGTTACTGTGTTCCTCTTCATTTGGATTCTTAAAGTGTGGAGCTAGTCACATTGACTAGTGACTTGATAAGATCTGTTGTATAGTAGGATCTAGATACTATACTTCTTTTAATATAGCTTAAGATGGCAGTAACTTTTTTAGTAGTTATTTCATATTGTTAACTTGTGTTAAACTTATTGTCAAATAAAATCTCTAAGCCCTTTTCAGTCATATTTTTGTTAAACCAGTTCCCTATTTCTTATCTTTATATTGTAAAATTAATATTAGTAAACAGAGGGCTGAAAAGAAAATTACAACTGAGGAAAAAATTATGAATCAGTAAATATAGATATGTTAGAATGCATCTATGACATATAACTTCATTGCATGGAGAGTTATTAGGTCTCACAACATGAAAATACCATGTTAGATGAGAGTCACATGGGAGTCTCAATGTCCTGTAGTTTTTAGCACTTCGCAAACCCATTGGCTGTGGAAGAGTTTGTGCAGAGCAAGGTAGGAGGGAGCATGCAGCTGGTGATGTCTTTGCCTAGTTGGAGTTTTAAGAGTCCAAACAAGGAGAAAAAAAATAATACACTATTTTAACACATGGTAGATAAACTTTTGCCTTTTGCAACACGATTTATGGGATACTAAGTTGTTCTTAAGTTCAGGAATTTGTCTAGAATCAGTCTATAAAATGGTGCAAATTCTTCCTATTAAACCTTTTTGTATGCATTAAATATATTTTTTTACTAGATTTTGATTAATTTTGTTTCATTTTTTAAAATTTAGAGTTATAGTTTTACAAAGTTAAAGAATGAAATAGTTCTACCAAGTTTATAACTAATAACATTGCTTTATTCCTGGTCTCTTGTTTTACCTCCAGCAGACACAAACACTTCACCCCCTATTATTGATTATCTTGATTCTTACTTTAGTGTTTCTAAGTACTAAGGATGTAGAGTTATCTTTAGATTTTTAAATTCTGGATCTTCCACTATTGAAGTTGAGGATTTAGCTCATTCTCTCTGCTTCCTACAAAGCAAAGCTCCTTTCCCATCCTTCCATTTTACCAAAATGGTTATATAATAATTTTTTCAGTATTCAGTATTAACATTCATTTGATTAGGTTAATATGTATGGTCGAGCCATCTAGTAAACTGTTTACTTTTTCTTTTCTGTGTAACTTGACGATGGTAATTATCTTCTTCCTTTCTTTTTTTATTGTTTACTTTTTCTTTTCTTTTTTTTTAAATTTTTATTGTTAGACTTATTGGGGTGACATCTGTTAGCAAGGATTACATAGGTTTCAGGCATACAATTCTACAGTGCATTGTCAACTTGATGTATAATAAGTTCACCACCTAATGTGACTTCTCTTTCCATCACCTTATATTTAGCTCCCCCTCCTCTCCCACCCCCTCCCCTTTCTCCCCTCCCTAATCCACTCGTCCCCAAATAAACATTAAACTATTGATTGTGTCCATGGGTTATTTGTTTGTTCATTTCTTTTTTTCTTTGCTTTCAGTGTTATATTCCGCATATGAGTGAAGTCATACAGTTCCTTGTTTTTTCTGTCTGGCTTATTTCACTTAGCATGATGATCTCCAGGTCCATCCATTTTGTTGTAAATGGCAATATTTCATCTTTTCTTATACCTGAGTAATATTCCATTGTGTATATGTACCACAGCTTCTTTATCCAGTCATCTGTCGCAGGGCACTTCGGTTGTTTCCATGTTTTGGCCACTGTAAACAGCGCTGCAATGAACGGTTTACTTTTTCTATGTGTTTTTAACTAACTCATTCCAGACTTTTTATTTTCTGAATCTCATTTTAAGACCTTCAGCTGTATCAGGTGTTCTATCAGTTTCATCTTCTTGACAGAGTCTTTCCTGGAACCCTGTGATCTGTCATAGTGTGGATTGTCTACACTGACGCACAGTTGACAACCTGGAATCAACTGATTTTCCATGTAATCTTAGGGATTCATTTTGCTCCCTCCTATGTTGGCTCTGTTTCCTAAATCTCATGGCTTCTTGGTTAATTTCGCCTTTTGGTAGGTAACACCTCCAGTAGCTTCCTGAGAAAGGGTGCTTTTTTTTTTTTTTTTTTTTTTTTTTTTTTTTTTTTTTTTTTTTTTTTTTTTTTTTTTTTTTTTTTTTTTTTTTTTTTTTTTTTTTTTTTTTTTTTTTTTTTCTCTCTCTAAGATCTTGCATATTTTAGAATGCATTTATTCCTGGAGCATTTGAGATGTTGCTCCCTGGCATATGTTATCAGTTTGGCTCAAATAATCTCTTATACAAATAAAAAAATAATTTATTCTATATCTACACTTGATACACAATTTAGATTGGTATAGATACCTAGTTTGGAAATTTTCTTTTTAGAATTTTGGAGTTATCGCACTCTTGTCTTCTTCTGGCATTGCAGTTGAGAAGTCAGAATCAGTCTGATTTCTGATTTTCTTTGTGGCCTCTTTTTACCATATGGAAGTTTAGAGGATCTTCTCTTTGTGGTGTGTTGAAAGTTTATAATAATCTTGAAAGTTTATAATAAAGTTTATAATAACTTCTGGGAGTCTCTTCTGGAAACTTAGTGCCCTTTCAGTGTAGAAATTCACATTCTTTTTTCTGGGAAATTTTCATCAATAATTTTATCAGTCATTTTTCTCTTTCTAAAAGCTCTTATATTCAATTTTGAACTTTCTGGGCTGTTCCTCTAATTCTATCTCCCTCCACCCCTCTGTATTCATTTTTGTTCATTTGCGTTGTTTTCTGGGAGATTTCCTAAACTTTATCTTCTAGCCCTTCTATTGAGTGTAATCATTTCTGGTATCATTATTTTAAAATTCCAAGAGCTCTCTTTAGTTTTCTGCTCTTTTCTGAAATAGCATCCTGTTCTTTCTTACTGGTTGCATTATTTCATCTCTTTAAGAATATTAATGATAGTTTTAAAGTTTTCTCCCAATGTAGTCTATTCTCTCCAAGTTACTTTTCCTTTTTTTTCCTCTTTTTTATTTTTTGTCTCTCTAATTCCTCAGTGGTTTCCCTTAACTATTTAGAAATTCCTGCTTGTCTGTTCGTGTTTAGGAATGGTGGACTAAAACACTGCTTGGAAGTTCTGAGTGTGTGAGTGACATTTGTTTACTGTTCACTTGACTGATCTGGGTGGGTTCTTTAGTTGGGGAACCTCTCATGTTAATATGTTGAGGTCTTTTGAGCTGGTAAGATTTCTCAGAGAAGACTTCCAGATTGATTTTCTGGAGGAGTTGTTAAGACTGCTGCCAGCTTTCTGGGTGCTTAAAGGGAAATGGTAGGAGAGGTTGGTTTTTCACTTTCATTCTATATGTGCTCATCTAGTGTACTGGTTTCTCTCTGGTTCCTTGTCTTCGTTTTTGCCTGTGGCTCCAAGTACAGACACCCTCTGTTCTACTGGACCCAGAGAATATAACCTTCCATTTATCTGCTGGGCTAAAAATGGGCATGGGGGAGGATACCTGGGTTCTGAATGCAGTTTTTCAGCTAGTTTTCCTTATTTTATCTCCTTCTATCTTTCAACCCTACTTCCACAGGTACCTGTATTTATAATTCCCGAGGCTGAGGGGATTTTGTATAAATTGGGTTATATCTACGCTTTCTCCACAGCTAAGATTCAGTTTTCTTGGATATTATAAGTCTCTACCTCTTGAACATTGGGTTCTTAGCTTTTAAAAATCTCAATGCTCTCACCTCCTCTCCTATCTATCATTGCTATTTTATAATTTAAGGGAAAAAAACTCCCCAAACCAAACTTCTTTACTGATGTTTTAGAGGGGTTTAAGTGAGAGCAAAAGCAGATGTGTGTGTTTATTCTGCTATCTTTACCTGGAGCTGATAAGTTATGTTTTAACAGAAGTTTTCTGTTATCTTGACTTACTTTTTTCCCTTCTATGACTTGAATTGAGAGGTGGTTTAACATGTTTACTGTGTTTTCCCCTGATCTGCTGGAGCAGTAACCCTGTCGGAGGAGGAGGAGAGGTGAGGCAGACTGGGAATTTCCTGGTGCACTCCTGTTATCCCCCAATGGTCACGGCTGCCATTTCTATGCACCATCCTAGAGTCCTGCCCGGGATTGATGTTAAACTAATAGCTCTGCAGTTTGAGAAATCTTTCTTTTAACTTCTTTGAAAATTTAGACATCTTCTGGCAGCTTGCTTATTGCTGCTGATCATTTAAGGCGTCTAATAAGGGTTCGGTCTCGTTTACTAGTTGCCTTCGTAAGTGGGATGTAATTAGCCTGGGCCAGGAGACCTGAACTCATTATAGTATCTAGGTCAGCCGTATCACTGTACTGGTTGGAACGCTGAGGTGCCCTGAGATGGGGTACATTTCCTAATATTGTGTAAGCGAATGGTTGAAAAGGCTGGCTTGAAGCTAGAGGTCCTGACTTTCAGCCAGTGTTGTCCCATGGCACTACACCCTGTGTTCATTAATGCATAGGCCTGTCAGTTTTTGCTTTTGTTTTTTCTGTCCTATCGCCCTGAGTGCAGTTTTAACTTTGGGGAGTCACACTGAAAGTATAGTGTATACCATTGATCATGAGAGATCTGATCGGGGTCTTGGGTCAGTGCAAATAAATGACCTCCACTGGGAAAATTTATCAGCTCATTTCCTATGTGTAGTACCTAAAAGAAGAGGACATTGAGAATTAATATAAATTTTCTTTAAATACATTCATGCTGTTAGAATCTAGTGCATTTATCCCAATTCTGTTGTAATCTATTTAATTTGAATCATTCTGAACTGACTGTAGTGGCTCTCTGTTTAGACCAGGGGAGTGTCCATCAGTTCAGTTTAGTTTTCTGAGGACTCTGTCTACCTGTACAGCAGATAACCATTGCTGAGGAAATGTCCCTCCAATCTCTCTTCCTATAAGAATAGTTATTTCTTGATTTGTTATACATATCCTGGTGTAGATACAGTCTCATGGTCACATGTAAAAGAAGGCATATAATTATCTGATTGAAATTTTAAAAAAGTCTTCTATTCATATGGGATGGTGTGTGGGCACTCTTATATTTGTTTTCTTAATACCTCAGGAAGACTACAGAAAGGTTCATGAACTTTCTTAAATTAGAAAGTATGGCCATGAGCTCTTGTCATTGCTAAATTGAGTTGATGACAGTTTCTTTGTACTATTTTATAATCCCCTAGAGTTAATTTTTACCATTAGTCCTATGAAGCAGCACAGCAGAGTGGAAAGAATTTATGCTTTAAATTCAGTTATGCTTTATAAGTCCAGTTATATTTGGGATCTGCTATTTGCCATCTGTGTGTTATAGGAGAATTATTTAACCTTTCTGAGTCCTAATTTCTTTAGCTGTTTGTGAAAATTAAAAATTATATACTGCATGAAGACAGTATCATGGTAGCTGGTATTAAGTGATGAGTAAATGATGATGGTTATGGTTTTTATCATATATGTGTACATGCTGTTTTGTTCTTTATATATTTTAATTTTATCTTTTGACTTTTAAAAACCATCTGATTTAAAACTTAAATACGGTTATGGATTGTTCATCTTTTACAATGAGAAATAATTGCTTTTTGGGGATAATTTGCATCTAGAAATATTGTAAAGAGTTGCTTCATGATTTTGACATTATTAAAGAATTTGAGTCTTGGATATACATTTGTCAGAACCCGAGTCAATAGAACTTTGTGTTGAATTGATTTTTAAGTATAAACATGATCATCATATACAAGGACATAGTTTAGTCTAATTGAATATACATATTCATGGTAGGAATTTTTTTCCTGGACAAATATTTCAGTAACACTAAGTTGTCTTTTTTCTTATCAAACATTAATTCAAAATTTAGAGCTAAGTCTTTGACCATTCATTTTAT
This sequence comes from Lyroderma lyra, assembly GCA_004026885.1. NCBI lineage: Eukaryota > Metazoa > Chordata > Mammalia > Chiroptera > Megadermatidae > Lyroderma > Lyroderma lyra. The sequence goes on along the minus strand of PVJL010000621.1, from coordinate 130,788 downwards.
ACTTAGTTATCTCTATTAGGCTTGAATGGTGGTCTGTTGTTACATTTTCCGATAAACACTGGTATAATGATATTTAATTTTAGCTTTAAGCTAAAGGAACTAAATTATTTTAAGATAATTGGACATTTTTCTGTTATTTTCGCTGACTTGGTTGTGAAGTGGTTAAGTTTGTAGCCTTGCTATATTACTTGAATTTATCCCTTGGTAGAACAACTCCATGAAGAATATAGAGCAGGTGGTGCAGGTTCCCTTGACCACTGAGACCATAGAAGCACTGACAGGAAGTGAGTGGAAGTGCTAGGATTAGAGAACCATTTTCCTGAATCAAAGCCAAATATTTTCTCCACTGAACCGTGCCAGATAGTACAGGTAAAGGTATTCTCGTGAGTAAATTGCTGTTCATAGATTTTCTTGGGGACTGACTCACCTGATTTGAAATCTCTGATATAGCTTCATTTTCTAACCTTTTAAATATAATTAATGTATTAGTGATTTGTATTTATTGGTGTCTTTTTATCCCCCCACCTCCAAATTAGGTGCAGAATACCAGCCTAGGTGTTACTAAGAAACGTTAGATTTTTACTTAACTTTTCTGATTTCAGCTGCCCCTTTTTAGTTTTTTTATTTAGTTTTCTTCCTTGACATTTATTTAAAAATTAATGTTAGGGTTAGGCTTTCTGATAAAAACATATGTATGTATACAAACACAGCTTTTATTTGAAGAAACAAAGGAACTTGTGTGACAGAAAAACACACTAAAAGGATGTGAACAGACCATTGAAAGAGTAGTCCTACTACTATTAGTAATAGTAATAGTATCATTTATATTTTTTGCCATGTGCCAGGTACTTTCCCTAAGTACTTTATATGTATACTAACTCATTTAATCAACTATGTAAATACTATGACCCTCATTTTACTGGTGAGACAACTGAGAGACAAAGGTTAAGTAACTTGCCAGGTACTTGTGTCTTAGAGCTGGTAAGTGCAGAGCTGGGATCCAAACCCTGGAAAACTGGCCCAAGGTTATGCTTCTTATCAAATATCTGATAATGATTTCCTCTAAACAGAACAGTGGTTACAAATTAGTACAAATACATACCATTCTGTTAAATTGGTAGATATTTAAAAAGATAAGCAGTTTGAGAGGAGGTTGTTTATATTGGTGGGACTTGACTGTTAATTGAAAAGCAATATGGTAGCACTCATTCATGAGTCTTAAAATATTCATATTCTTTGGTAATTCTGCAGCAAGCAATCTCTCCTAAGAAAATAATCAGGAAAATAATAATGTTTAAGGATGTTCACCAGATATAACAATTATAATAGTGAAAAAAATGGAAGATTGTCAGGTTGTGGAATAAATTATGTTTTCTCCAGTGAGTAGAATATTATGCAAACATTAAAATTAGTTTTTGAAGAATAATTAGTAACATATAAAAATATTTATAATAAATGAAAAAGCAGGATATAAAATCATGCAATAGTTTCAATTTTAAAAATGTATATGTATGGAAAAACAGGAGGAACATAGCATAAGACTAATAGTTATTTCTGATGTGATTAGGTTTGCTTTTTAAAATTTTATTTATTTTAATTTTGAACGTTCTGTATTGACTCTTCGTACTTTTTGTTTGTTTGTTCATTTAGTTTATTCTTTAGGCCATGTACTATTTTTATATCCAGATGAAACCAGGTAGCATAAATGGAAAGCTAAATGATGCCAGTACCAGCTTTTACTAAGAATATTCATTAAAGGTTAGGTTTTTGTATCTCATAGTATAAAAAGATAGGTCCCTGAACTTCAGATAGTTTTAGTTTAAATATATTTTTGAAAACTTTTCTTTGAAGAAGTTTTTTTGGATTAAAAAATTGATATTTTTTTCTAAAATGTTTTAGCACTTTAACTTTGTTTTAGTTATGTTAGAAGAAGAAATGGTTATTTTCTACCTTGTGGTACTTATTTTTTGAAAAATGACTTGTTGACAAAAATTGATGGTGGTAGTGTTGGTGTTGGTGGCTGATGGAGAGGGGAAGATGAGTAAGGAAGGATGGAATGCAAGGACACGTGGACTTTTTGGTACAGAATTATATTATGAATCAGTTTTGAATACATAGTTGTAGTTTATAGCTGTTTAAGGAAGGGATTCAACTTATGTTTCTTTTGAAACATCTTTGCAATTTAGTTTCTTAAACCTAAGATTTAAGAAATTTTAAAATACCAATCTATGTACAGAACAGGTCTTCTGCCAACTCATTTAAGTTTCCCATATTTTAAAATGTTTAAAAAACAAAAGATCAAACTACATTAGGGAATTGTTATAGAAACAAAGCTTTTCTGTGTGCTACATGTTAAATAACAGGAATCAATCGGTAACTGAATCAGTTTTATTAGCAGCTTACTTGTTCATAATGCAGAACTGTGGTATTATTGCATACTGTTTCCTTGATTAAATAGGATTTGAACTGTATCTTTGGATGGAAAGAAATTGAAGAAATTCTTAGAAATTTATTTCAGTTCTATATTTGTTTTTTAATTTCTTACCTCATTTCTGAATACAATTTATGAATCAACTAAGGAATAATATAGAAAATAGCTTTATATATAGGGACTTTATAGTAAAGTCCTATAGTAAATTAAAATATAAATATAGGTAAAAATGGTTCAGTAGGAAAAAGGATTATTTGCTTGTTGTATTATTATTTTGGTATTAAAATACAGAACTGTGTAGAAATCATGATAAATAAATTTTTTCTTTAAAAATCAAGAAGGATTGACACATTTTTCAGTAGGAGAGATGTTATGATGAGAAATTTAGTGTAAATACTTAGCAAATTTGCTTATTTGGAATTCTGTTTTAGTGTTCTGTAACTAAAAAGAAAAATCAAAACTATTGTAATTTTTCTGTCTTTTTTCAGGCTGAACTCACGGGAATCAAATGGCGTAGGTACAATTTTGGAGGGCACGGGGACTGTGGACCCATAATTTCAGCCCCAGCCCAAGATGATCCAATCCTGTTAAGTTTTATCCGCTGTCTGCAAGCCAACTTGCTGTGTGTATGGCGCCGTGATGTCAAACCAGATTGCAAAGAGTTATGGATATTCTGGTGGGGAGACGAACCCAACCTAGTGGGTGTAATACATCATGAATTGCAGGGTAAGGCTTTTGTTTTTTTCTTAAAAATTATTTGTATTGAATATTTTTTTTAACAGTGGTAAATTAAAGAGATTAATAATGGGTGTGTCTCTCAAAGGAACATTCTTACTCTTTCCACCTCTCTTCTTTGCACCCCCGTATTTTTTCAAATTCTCTTGTCCTTTCCCGGTCACTGCTGGGAATCAGAATCAGGTGAGCCACTATTATTAAAGGGCAGTATGTCTACTGAGTGTGTTGGGTTGGAAATGAGGCTCAGATCCCTGTTTTAAAATGATAGTGAATTATAATGAGCAAGTCAGTGAAATGAGCAGAATTGTTTTTTCTTGGATGTTGGCTGTTGTGGTTCATTGCCAGCAGAACTCTGGTGAAAAGTTGTAAAGTGATAATAGAAACTTAGTGCAGAATTATTGGACAAAATTATGAGATGACATTGGCTAGTATTTTGAAGAAAGATTAATGTAAAGGATTTGGTCTGATTTTGGCATAACAAGATTTCCTTTGTTTTGTTTCTGCTTTTTATGTAATTAGGTAATTCCAGGAAATACTTATTCCAGTGGTGCCTAATTTTTTACTTCAGATTACATCTGATACCTGGAAACTTTGAATTAACATAGAAGTTTTATTATTCCAAACTGTACATTTTGTATCTACCACAGATTTATAATCAGAGGAAATTTTATCAATATATTTGAATTTATGATACAAGTTTTTACCTCTTTACCTAGTTTCCATCTAGTATGCTAAGGGGTTTTTCTCAATCAAGACTAATTCTGATACATAGTTAAACAGTAAAGCATTAACTCTTTTTGACTTAGTCTCATAGAGCCAACTTTTATTATGTCTAAATTACTGTATATTTTGTTAATTTGTGGTTGAAAAATTTCAGATAGTATTTGGAATGTTTTGTTAGTTGCTATGTGTAATATATATATTTTTAAGGAAGGAATAAAACTAACTTTAATGTCTATTTGAGGGTCTGTTCTAAAGCCTGAAGGATTTCCTGCCAACCTGTGCCTGACACCATCCTGGCTTTTCTGGGCAGCCACTGTTGATCTGTGATCACTCCTGCCACAACAGCCAGAGGGCAGTAAACCACAGTGGACTAATTGAACCGTTTACCTTTTGGTCCATTTATCTAGTCAACTGAAACCTTTTCCCCCATATTTTAAAAAGTATTTAGTTTATAAATATAAGAACCCATTCTGGGTAAGATTGCTTCCTTAGCTGGTTAATCAGCAATATCTCAGAACTTATGTACAGGTATCTCAAAGCTTATTTCATGTAGTTAGCAGTGAACTCAGGTAAAGTTACTTTTAAACATTTGGATTTCATTTCTCAGAATTTTGAAGTAAGATATGTTTTTCAGAAGATACTTATGACATTTATATTGCCCATTTAAGTATCAAAACATGTTTTTGTTGTTTTAAAATTTTTTACATATGTTATAGAGGAATATAGCATTTTTGTTTATTTTCTTTATTTTTAATGATTGTTTCTGCCTCTTAATCTTCTCCTTCCATTTCTTTACTCCACATTGATCCCTTATGTTTTAAGTTTTTGGTCTGGTCTTTATTTGTTAGCACAAATCATCATTTTATAATGATGATGAAACCAAACCCAACTGTTAATAAGGCTTATTTAGTTGATGTATAAGTGTTTAAACATACCAACAAAGCACATGATCAGTATTCTTAGAAATAACTTACTAAGTTAGTGTGTTTTTTTGTCATGGACTTCGTCAATGAATTAACAAAATGATATAGGCTATTTTAAGTTTTTCAGAGTTGTGTTAAATTGCATATGCAGATTCATTAATGTACTCAGTATTCTTATGATAAAGAATTAAGCAGACATTAACTTCTTTTAAAGTTTTTTTTATCAATTACAGAAACACTACATTTTAACTAGAAAATTAGGAAAACAGAACCATTAAATGAAGAGAACAAAGAAATAACATTTCTGAAGTCTAAAACAGGGTTTTAATATTTGGTGTCTTTTGTATAAATAAAATTGGTATCATACTGTTTAGTAACCCAGTCCTTTTCCTTAACAATATGTTGTGAGTGTTTTCGCATGAGAATAATTACTTTTTATTTTCTTTTCTGTTGAGTCTAAAAACTGTATAAGCTATTTATTCCATTGTGTGCCACAAGGAAAAGTGTCACAGTGGTGGGACAAGCATAACTTTCTTAAGTACATCTACTCTTTTTAATATGTTGAGTTGTAAAAGTTTTTAGATTGAAGCATATGAAATACCCACTTTTGTAGATAAAAGTAGTTACAAAGGGTAATTTTATATGGTTCAACTTAATATTAGAAAATATTTGAAAATTAAACAAGGGGCACATAGACAACTTTGTTTCTTTTTCAAGTGCCGGAGAACATGACAGGTAGAGCAGTCATGAATAATTGAAGGGTACGAGGGGAATATTTTAATGGGTAGTCTTACAAATTGAGGGTATTTTGGAATCTATTTCATTCTCTGCTAATATATGTAAGTAATTTCATTTTGGGTAAAATAAATTTTAGCAGAACCCTGTTAACATGAAGCATGATGGTACCTTTATTTGTAACATTCTCTTTATAGGGACATTTTACTTACTGTTTCTTAAAATGCATTTTAGTTATGTTACTAGGTATTTTTGTCTTTTTAGAGTACCTGAAATAGCATACTCCTGAGAAAACTCATAATAAAATATAACACTAAACCAGTCATCTTAGATTTAAATGTATAAAGTATCCCTGTATAGAGAGAATAATCCCATAGGATACACACGAGTTAGTTTTATAATATTAGACTTTTTGTTTAAATGCTTGAAATATCTATGAAGTAGTTGGAGAGAAGACTAAAACACATTTATAGCTTGTTCCTGTCACTTGGATAAACACTTTTGGGCTCTTGTTTGGGAAATTGCTGTTTGTATTGTATGGCATGGTGGTTCATAGAATGAGCTGGGTTTGAATCCCTGCTTGATCACTTGCTAGCTTGTGTATTCTTGGTCAGGTAATTTAATTTAGTGGTACCTCGGTTTCTTCACTGTAAATTGAGTTGTAAAGAGAAAAAAACTTAAAGTACTTAGAATAGCACAGACAGCAATCTATAATTGTAACTATTGCTGCTGTTACTACAATGACAATAATGAGCTCACACATTAAAATAAAAACATTTTGGTATTTTTTAAACAATTGATTTGTTCTGGACAACATTTAGTGCTTGCTAATGTTTGTTAAATATTAATTTTTAAACTGTACTTTTAGATGGAAGTAATCGTTTTTGAGTTTGAGTTTTAATTGTTTGGGTGGAATAACTGGGAATAATAAAATGTTAGAGCATTCAAGATACCTGGCTCATAGGACGTTTGTCTAGACTTACACTATAAATGGAGTTTCATAACAGATCTTAAGTTGCCTTATAAAGAGGTCAGAACTTTAAGATTTGACTCTCTTAGTTCCCCGTACGGTAGATTTGTAACTTTATTGCCTTTCTATCTGGTGGTATTGAAGCAGGGCACTGGCCATACACTAAATAGATGTACATGCCCTTCCTTGTGTTATCCATCAGTATATGTATCGGTCCAATTATAGGGGTTTGATGTAATCTCTGTCTTTGATAAATTTATTTTCTAATAAGGGTATAAGATAATTACACAAATGGTATAATGCAGGGAACATTGTAAGTATATGAGCAATATTGTAGATTGATTGCTTTCCAAATGGGAAGACATTCAATTCCAGAACTAATGCATAAGTGTTTTATAAACTTATAACAAGATCACTGACCCTGAGTGCCAAGGATTGATAACCTTTTTGGTTTCTGGTGTATTCACCCTCTTAGGCAAGAGCTGTGATCAATCTTGAATATGTAAAAATGAGTTCTTTTCTTTGAGGAGTTCACAATCTTATTGGGGTAGGTGAATGAATCCATAATTATGATACAGTGGAGTAAGCTGTAAATCATTAAGTTATAGGAACCATCACAATTAACCTTGGGGAACAAAGGATAGGTAGGTGATTAGGAAGCCCAGAGTTGGTGAGACTTGAGGTGAGTCTTACAGGATAAGTAGGATTACCTAAGTTGGGATGAAACTTGTCCTCATCAGAGGAAGCAGCCGGTACATAGGGCTTGCAGACAGTGAACGGATTGTGGGAAGGGCAAGTTTGAGCTTAGGGTATGACTGAAACAGGGAGACTGAAAGAGTGGGAAGGTGGGTTAGAGTGGAGCATGTGAAGTAAGGGTGAGGAATATGGACTTAATTTGATAAATTTTGAGGAATTGTTATATGTTTCTGATCAGGAAACATAAAGAATTAGGGAGATATATATAAGATGAATAGGAGCAAGGAGACCTTAATATTATAATAAATTATTTTATTCTAAATTGAGCTATGAACTTAAACATTCTGTTTAGCATACAGATTTGTATAAAACACCAATGATTGATTATGTACTGAACTTGAATGTTAATGATCTCTTTGCCAATTTTATTAACTTTTTGCTTGACTAACTTCTTTCCTACATTTTCAATTTGAATTTTAGAAATTAATACAGTATGCTAAATCAACTTGTCCTAATCAACCAAACAAAATAATTTTATGCATATGATCTTATGGCCATTTCTTTGCCTGTTAGTGATGGGAAAGATGCATTCTTGAAACCCCAAAATATTACAAAGAGTAAGCACAGACTTTTAGGAACTGGTGATAGTTTGATCCAAAGCATTAAGAGACCCTACTCCAGTAGGAGAAGTATCTTATAGAGTCTTGTATGTAATTAATGTTTGTTGAATGAATGAATGAATGAATGAATGAATGAAACATATCTTACATGGTTCTAACATAGCATAGTATTGTACTTTCAGAAGATTGACTTACAGATATACTTAAAATTTTAAATGATTTGATGATGTGAGGAGATTGCAACCTAATTAAAACTGGCATCATTTTGTTTTTAATTTCCAAGGAAACAGAAATATTCATTTTATTTTGTTTATGCTCTGTAAAGAAATTTAGTTGTAAATATGCACTGTCTATGATTTTAAGATTTAATTTACGTGTGCTCTTTTAATTTTTTATTTTTGGTTGGTTTCTTCAGCGGGGATCGAACGCAGGCTGCGGTGGTGAGAATGCAGAAGCCCAGCCACTACACCACCAGGGAACCCCCTGTACTCTTAATTTTGATTAAGACAAATGTAAATCATAATGGGGATAGATCTGTCTACCTCTAAAAAATGATTGCTCTATTATCAGTATTAGAGGTCTTAGGAATCAGCTTTACTGTCAGTGTAGGGGCAGAATGGCTATTGTTATTCTTTGTTGTCTTTAGAGTCATAAGTATTGCTTTTTGTCTTTTTTCAGAGTGCTACCACCTATGCCAGGAGGCGTGGGCCATTGCAAAAACAACATTAGACAATAGAGAGCTAAGAAAAATGGATCAGGTTTTCTGATTGTGACCAGTGTAAGATAATTTAAGACACTCTAATACTGTTGTTTATACCACAGAACTGATTGCAAGCCTCTGGAAGAAGTGGGCACTTTGTAGGGATGGAGGAAGGCTAAGAAAACAGAGTGGCCAGCCAGTTTGCTAATATTACAGTCTGTAGATACAGATTGTAATCTATAATCTCAAATGATGGGATTGATGTAATCCTTGTTTAGATATCTCTAAGGAAGAACCTAACTCCCTCCCCTCAACCTTTTATCTTGAAAAATATTTGCATTCTGTCTAAATGATTTGAAGGGAATTTTCAGACTTCAAGAATCTGTACCTCTAAATACTTCAGTATGCAGTTCCTAGAAGAATGTGGGACATTTTTCTACATAACCATTATCCCAGGATCATACTCAAGAAATTTAATAATGTTGATATAATTATCTAATTTCAGCTTATATCCAGATTTCCTCAAGTATTTCCATAATGCCTTTTATAGCCTCCTCTTCCTGAATCTAGGATCCAATTAAAGATAACATGTTGCATTTAAATGTTTTGTCTTTTTGGTGTCCTTTAAAAAGACAACATTCCCAAAGTTGTCTATTTTGAGTGTCCTGCCATGATGTTGATGTTATTTGAAGGGAGTAATTCAGTTGTCCTGTCCAATGTTTCCATATTCTGAGTTTGTCTAATTGTTTCCTCATGATTAGATTGAGGTTAAACATTTTTGGCAAGAATATTGACTAGGTTATGTGCACTTTCTGTGGCATCACATCAGAGGTACATCATGTCAGTTTGTCTCAATTTTGATGCTACTAAGTTTATCACTTGGTTAAACTAATATCTGCCAGATTTCTCCATTGTGAAGGTACCATTTTGCTTTTATAATTATTAAATAAATTTGGGGTTAAACTTTGAGACTATGTGAATATCCTTTTCCCCAACAACTTTTGACTCTGTCTGGAGGAAAAAGCTAACTTTGAGCCTTTTAAGAAACAACAGAAAACTTGTTGAACCATCTGTCTATGTAAAAACAGTTAAAAGGTCAAGTGAAACTATATTAAGTCACAGGAAAGTAGTGGTAGAGGATCTGAGAAGGGAAGAGAAATACTCATGATCCAGCCAAGGCAAGTTATGATAGTAAAATTAAACTCTGAAAATTAATAACCCCTTATTGCTTAGGATACTAAAAAGAGAAATGTTGACATTGAATTTTCTAAAATCATAGATAGTAAGTATGTAGGACTATATTACTGTGTATCTTACTACAGTCTGTGAATTTTCACTTGATTTTGATTTCTGATGATCTTTGATTAAATGAAATGAAATTTAATCAACTTTGTAAATGGGTTTATTCTAAATTGAATTGAACAGTTTTGCTCTCTGTGAAAGTAACTACCCTTTTACATATATAATTGACAGGAATGAAATTACCTCTAGGTAAAATGTTACTCAATTTTAAAATTTCTTCTAAAGAGAAAATCTGATCCCTCCGTGATTTTCCACCCTATTTTTGTATCTGTTTTTTCATTATTGGTGGTCAGTTTATGATTCATTGAAATTAATCTTCGACTAAATTGGAAAATAATTTTTTTTTACATTGTGTGGCTTTATTTATTTTTCATGTATATTATAAAATTCTGGCGATTTAAAAAACAGGTGAATTAGATCATTCGCCATCATTCTAGATTTATAGTATTTTATGTATCAACATTTATATGGAGATGTTATTGCATGGCATTAATAATTCTTAAGGTTAACACAATGCACCTAAAAAGTAAATTTTACTTTTGTGTTTGTTACTTTGTGGATAGTAATAGAAAAATATATTTGTATTTCATGAGAAACAAGCATTTTTAGGGAACACACTTGCCTGGTGGTAAATGGTAGCTAGTTCTAAGTAGTTTCTAAATTATTCAAATCTTGATATAAAATTTCTGATTATTAAAATAACTATGGTATTTCTCTTTCCTGTGTTTATTTTGAAAGATTTAGTTTGCTAAAGAAATCAAATAGTAATCATTTTCATTTTATGGTGATAGCTAAATGATTGTAGTGCATACATACTGAAATACTAGACTTAATAGAAAGTTATAAATTATGTCATTAAAAGAGAAAACAAAATACTTAAGACTTTGGTAAGCAGTAAATTTATATTGTAAAATTGTGGTAAGATGGTAATGACTTTAAGATTCTTTCATATGAAAAATAGGAAAAGATCTAATGGATTGGCTAGAATAATTAAGCTAAATATGCTTGAAATTGAAAGAACAAGCTAAAATCTAACTTTTGAATGTAAATAAAATCAGTGCTACCTATCACAGGCAACTTACTGAACCACGTAATTAGTTTTTTCTATGAAAAATAAGACATTTATACTGAGATTGTGGTGAAAACTCATGTCAAGAGCTTATGTTGTAATGAAATGAAAATCAAACAGTTGGTAAAAAATTATGGTTTAAGAATTGCTTCTTTAGAGAAGAGTTAAATCTGATTAGTTGATTTGGGGGTTATTGATGTTGTGATAAGTGTAGGCATTATAGTCTCATATTTTTGCATTGATACGAAGTTACCTACTTGTATAAACTAAACCTGAGTAAAACCACCATTAATGACCACTGGAACAAGTAGGCTTGAAAATTAACCTAAAACTAGGTAAACTATTTGTTTGAAGTACAATTTGTTTTCTCTTGATATGTGAATCATTTTAGTGATGAATTCATTATGACTGAAATGTAAGTATTTAGTCTAGCAATTTTAAGGGTAGCCTATTGGATTCCCCTTTCCCTTGTTTGTGTATATCTTATTTCAAAATTTTCTTTTTAATAGATAACTTTAAGGTTTAGAAGATTTTTACACATGAAGGTGATGTAAAGATTTCTTTGCCCAGTAAAACAGTTTCTTTGCTTTAGCTTGTTCAGGTAGGTAAATTGGAGAAAAGTTTAAGGTATTAGTAGAATTTTAAGGCTTAATTAATTCAATAAAATATTATATATTTGAACTTTAAAATTGAATGGTACAGGTATAAAATTACACATGCAGAGAAAAGTACTCTGCTACAGAATTGATAAGCAAATTCATTGTTGACATACTCAAATGGATCACATCAGTCTTCCTGTTTTAGAGTATTTTATATAAAAAGTCCCTGAAATAAAACTGGTTTTTTTTAAGGAAGGAAGAAGGTTGGAATGCTCTTGGTGGGTTATCACTGAGAGGACTCGGTGAGTGTCCTATCCCATTTATACTGTTGAAATTAGCACACCCAAAGGGAAACTGAAGCTTAGAAAAAGTCCATGAGTTAGTTGTAGTGGAACCTAAATCCATATTTTGTACCTTTTGAAATTGAAACCATTATTGGCTGTGAAGCTACACAGAATGTGAAGCTGTGTGATTGTGCCATATAAAATGAGTAAATCAACTTTACCAAACCTTTTAAAATAAAATCCACATAGCTATTACGGTTCTGTTTATATCAAATCAAATCTATTTTAGTACTATCAGAAAGAACACTGTATAATTCTGGACGAAAGACTTTTCTGTTTTGATTTGAAATGTTTTCTGTGACACTTGGCAAGTGTTGATTCCAGTAATGTCAGTTTATACATTTAATCTAGACCCTCTGAATTGAGCAGACACCAAATTGATAATGGAATTAAATATGAGGGCTGTCCAAAGAAATTCCAGCCATAAATGCCTCGATTTTTTTTATAACATGGCTGAATACTTTCCAGACAGCCCTCATAAAATAAGAAAAAATAGTTTTGGAATCACAGAAACAACACAAATATAATGCATTCTAATATCTAGACTTGATAAAAGATTAGCATTTGCTTTTATAAAGGATCTTATTAATGTAATGGAAAAGCTAGAATTACAAATCTGTTGTCATTAGAGGTCTTTTTCACCTTTCTTTTCTTTTTATAGATCTATTGTCATAGTCCCAGATCTTGAAAAATCAGAAATATGTAGTAAAAGAACAGGGTAACTTGGGTGAACCATTTAGTTATGTTGCACAGTTTTGGGACCTATTTAAAGGGTTGTAGTCTGAGCCAATTTATAGATATCTGTGTTTAACTTCATGAACAATTGTTTGAAAAAGTATTTACAAATGATTGCCATTTGGTTTTATTTTTATGGTGCTTGAATAAATGGTAAATACAACTTGATACAGATATACTCAGAGTTGAGCATCACTAGAAGATATTTTTATTCTTTAAAAAGTATTTTAATGGTAGAAACAAATACGTGTGCTTCAAAAGATCCAACAGTTCAGAATATGTTTTAAGCACTAGAGAATGATGAAATTGGATTCTGTTCCTCTAAGTATTTCATGACTGAGCTGCTCTCCTGATGTTACCTGAAGAGATTATCATTGAATATCATTATCTCTAGTAAGTGTTCGATAATTTTCTTTAAAATTACATCTATGTAAATATTTTTGAACAATTTTCCGTAAGTACTGGGCCACATACCTATTTCTTATAAATCCGACATTGATAAAATGCACTCTTTGTATAATTGGGCCTTATTTTGATCCTGGCTCTTTCATATTGTGATTTGGCAGTGAGTTCAACAGAATAAGCATTATCCTCTTGAGACCCATCTAGGATTGAACTAAAGGGCTTCAATATCCACATGATCATACAATTAGTCCCCCCCCCCCTTTTTTTTTTTTAATGTGATAGTGTAACAATATGAGCTAGTTGCCAGGGTGTTGTGGTAGAATAATACCCTGCAGATTGTAGTTAACCATGCAGCAGAACTAGATTGATTGAAAAAAATTTTTTTAAAAATTAGATAAAGATGAGTATCTTTGTGTTGAAAAAGATTGTAAACAATGGTAAAATGAAGGTGAGAGCATTCACAAATCTGTTATTAATAACTTCTTTCTATTTAATATAATAGCATGTAAAATATCTTCCATTTTAAATTACTGTTATTTATAACTTTGCTAGCTTTGGGGAGAGGGAGGTAAGACTTTTTGCTAAGGTTCCTGAAGGCTTACTTTCTGACACCAGTAGGAAATTAGTAAATATTTGTGGAATGACTGCCTGAATAAGGGAAATATGAACGTCATCAAGATGAGGTCTTTTCATTAAGGTTATTTTATTTTTTTTACAGGTAATCTTGGACTTGTTTGAATGTAAGCAGTTTTGATGCTTGCTGTTATTAGAAAGCATGTTATTCGCACTGAAATATATTCAGTCTAAAAGAAAAATTTAGATACTCTCAGTTCAATTTCAGGCAATATATTTTAAATTTATTTTAAAAGTAATCTAGCAGATAATAATGGAAAGGATACCTGCCTTGGTATCCTTGGACAAATTACATACAACTCTGATTATTTAGGAAGGAAATAACTTTGTTGACAATGATTCTGTTATGGGAAAACTTATCATGCCATTTTTTGGTTTCACGAAGAGCTTAACAAAGCACTCTTGATTTGAGTAGCAAATTTAACTGGGGTGATTATCTCCCTTGTTACAGTAAAGATTTCATTAACCAGAATTCAGTCAGGGCCCTAAACAGATTTAAATGTACATCTTCCCAGTCCCCCAACCCATCCTCCTTAAGCCCACACCATTTTACAAAAAAAAGGGTTAAATGACTTAAAATATTATTAGTGATTAGTCTAGATATGCACAGATATCAATTTGATTCCTAGTATGGTTAGGGCAGGGAGCTAGAAGATACTGCAGGGAGTGGGGCAAAAACATTTTCATGTGATGTCCTGGGGTTAGTACTGATTCATCTCAGTTGCCCACATATTTAAATTTGTAATATTGTGTAACAGTGATAAAATAATGTATGAAGGATGTTTGAAAAGTCTTTTTTGAGCTTTATAAAGTGTTATTGTTTTATGAACTTTTATATTTACATTTAACATTGTATATTTATTTAACATTGTGTTAGGTGTTGTACAGAATAGAGAAATGAATGAGAAACTCTGTTTTTCAGAAGCTGACTGTCTCAAAGAGGAGATAGCATATGTACATAGAGCATAATTACAGATGACCGAAGAAGAGCACACAGTTGGGATTGAAGTTATACGGAGGGAGGCAGAGCTTCAAGGAAGAGTTGATTCTTGAGCTGAGCCTGTAAAGAATGGGTAGAATTTGGGTATTTAGATATATGGCTATGTTAGGGCAAGGATATTGCATGTATATGGAATTGCATGTGTAAGGATATAGAGTATGAAAGTTTGCAATATCTACTGGAGAAGAGTTAAAAATGAAAAGTTGATTGAAAATGTGTATTTGTGCCTGATGGTAATGGAGCTTAAATACTAGGCTAAGAAGTTTAGACTTTAATAACTAGTTGGTGGTTTTGGGAATTTTTTAATAGGACTCGATGGCAAGTTCTCTGTAGTAGGGGCAGGACCTGCATCTGACTTTGCCCATCATTGTAATTACAGTAATTACAGTACCAAATAATTCCTGGCACATATTTGTTGAATAAATTCATTAGTAAATGAATGAGTATAATAGAAGTTTTTATAAAGATTATCAGTCTAGCACCATGTATACTATGAAGTCCTCCCAGTATTCTGGATCACGTAGGAAAACATGCTCTTCTTATAGAAGATTGTTTTAAGTGAAGTAATGACCACATTTGAAAGATTGTCTTGATGCACTGATTTCTTTTTAACCTCATATTGAAATGAAGTGGTATAATTTTCTTTCTTTTTTTGCAATTGCTTATTTTTTATCATCTATAGCTTAAGATTTCATTAAAATTAATTGAATTATTTTCCATAAATTATTTTTATTAGTGTTGTAGAAAGCAGATGAATTGGGCAATTGGCAAAAAGCTGTGTTTAATTATCCTGTAGAACAGGGGTTATGGAAGAGAACTATTTATTGGCTAGAAGAACTTAATAATATTTATATGTCAGAAGTCTGTTAACTTATAAATACATTATGGATTGAATGACCTTGGCTGTCCTACATATGTTATAAATTGCCAGCTCAGCACCAGAGTTGATATTTACTATATAGAAATGATTAGCTAAGATTGCTTGGCTGAGGCTCTTTCTGGGAATTGCATGTTTCACTGCAGAATCAAATGACC
This sequence comes from Lyroderma lyra, assembly GCA_004026885.1. Lineage (NCBI taxonomy): Eukaryota > Metazoa > Chordata > Mammalia > Chiroptera > Megadermatidae > Lyroderma > Lyroderma lyra. The sequence continues at coordinate 115,133 of PVJL010000621.1, read as the reverse complement.
AGAAGCTTTCATTGAGCTTTCTCTCTTACCCTGAAATCCTGAATTAATTACTAACTTCTTTAAACATCATGGCTATAGACTACATGATAGAATGAGTTAGTATATGACTTAGGCAAACTTTTCCAAGGAAATCCCTTAAGAGACATTCTTTAGTGTTAGTATAATCTTTTATTCTATTGTTATATGTCTTTTGGTTCCACCTACTTTCTCAATATTTAAGATAGCAAGTTAGTACTTTGCAAGTTCTGTAATTTTAAAATGGTATTTTTCAAAGATTGTTTACAAAATTGATCTGTCTCCTCCAAAGATGCTTGCAAACACACTTGCACTTATGCCTACAGTAGCTTACATTTCCTGTATTGGTTGACATTTCTGTTTGGCAGCATGTGGAATGCAGCCATGTTTTCCAGAGGATGCTTGAAGAGTCCTTCCATTATTAGTCAATTACACCTTTGTGGCCAGGAACCATCTGTCATTCTGTTTTCCATTGGGGACCTTAGCTCAGCTGGCTTTGTGCAGTATAGTTTTCATTTATGCTTATTGTGCCTAATTTTATAGTAGCAATAAACTAAGAATAAATGATGATTTGAAATACTTATATGTTGAAACTAGAAACTAGACAATAATAAAATATTTACAGTTTGTTATAAGCTAAGCATCCTGCTTGGTGCTTGATCAGCCTTGTAGTGGAAAGTGATTTTAGATTTATTCTTTTTGAATCTTGAATGATTAAAGGGAAAAATGTAAGATTCTGCTGATGCATTTTTATACCTTTTGTGTTTATCAAATTGATTTTTATTTAATATGTGGGACAGATTTAGTAGTTATGAGATAAATAAGTAGCAGTCTTTGCCATATTGAGACTGTTAATTTAACTAGTTGAACACTAGAGGGACTTCACTCTAATCACTGACTTTTTAGTTCAGTAGTATATTCATTGAGATGCTCTTTTATTCAAGTAGCAGAACCATACAGCTTTTCCCAGCTTTTTAGTTTTCCCGAGGTTATAAATATTGTGCCCCAAAATTTGCCTGGTAACTTATTTGGTTAATTAATTCTCTAGTATGTGTACTATAAATTTTAACCTTTGCCAGTTTCAGTATATCAAAGCAAAAAACCCTTGATTGGTGATAACCTCTTTTTTAATCCAGTCTGTACATTTAGACAACTGAAAGAAGTGGGAAATCTGGCTGTGTAAGTAATGACTTTACAGTTTTTCTCTTGGAAATCTCAGAGTGGAAGCAAATAAGAGTTTGGGAAAAGTATATATTCATTGGAATAATAATTCAGATCATTATTTTATAGAGATTTAAAATTATTCCATGATTATTGGATATATATTTTGTGAAAGAATTCATCCATTTATAATAGCACTAACAGACTAAGGTAATCTCTGTTAGAGTTTTAGGCTATATAGATAGCTTTGTAGATATTTTTGCTATTTCACATGAAAAGCTGTGTAGTAGCTGAAGTTAATTTGAGAGGATCTTTCTGGAATTCAGTCGTTAGGCACTCAAGGGTTGAATGAACACTTCTTGAGAAAGAGCTGTAGTTCAGTTTTGATATCAACATTTTACTCTCAAAATTTTGCTTTGGAAATGATAAAAATTTAATATGTATACAATAGATGAATGCTTCTGAAAGTTTGGTTAGATGGTTATCCAGGGGTTTTTATTCAGGTCACATTATGAACATAAAAAATGAATCAGTCTTTATATTCATATATCCATTTGTAAGGAAGTCCTAACGCTCACTTAAAGATTCATAAAATGAATGAACTCTTGATATTCTTCTGGAACAAATTTATTTTTGTAATGCTGATCTATCATAACTTTATTTCATAGTTTGTTTTAATACTGGGACACTGGTAGAAATAGACATTGGCTTTCAACTTTAACAGTTTGCTAGACTTTTAACACTTAGCTATACATTTCTGCCACATTAAAAATAACAAATATAATTTAAATTTTAAGTTTTCATGTTTATGAGTAGGTACCTTCCTCTTTATTTCATTTTCCTTGATTACATATTTTTAAAATTCAGTACTGTATAAGCTGAAATTAGGTCCAGTTATATATAGGAAAAGAAAAATTTAAGTGCCCATCTCTTTATTATTGCTATTCTGTCCGCTTCCATCGTATTTTGAACTGACTAAAATGATGTATGGAATTGGCTTTAAATATCCATTGACACTTTTCAGTCTAACTTGTAAGAACTGTAATATAAATTCTTAAGGTATACATTTTTTTAGATCATTTAAAATTATATACATATAAATCCAGTTTATGTGTGTACTTTATATAATTGAAAAAGGCTTTAAAGCTATCCTTTGTGGGCTTTTGGATTTCTGAAAATAGTGAGGGAAATATAAATTACCATTGAATTCTAAATGTAGTCATTTCTTTGGAAAAACCAGCACTAGAATATTTTACTGCTAGTCTTAAGTGCTTTGCATAATGCTGATAAGTACTCTATTAAATTACACAGTTTGCCTTGGGTTTTTGGAGAAGAGATTTGAAATTGAAGAGTATTTTACAACTTCATTATCCTTTTCTCAAAAGTATGGTCTTAATGTCATAAGAAAAAATGTTGATGTGTTAAGTATGAAACTGTTTTGAAGACTGAGTTTTTGGAAAATGCCAGAAAGTACACAGAGTACTGAACTGTGAATTCCTGAGTTAGGTTAAAGGCATGTTGGATATAAAAAGCATATTTTTGGTTGTAAATGTTGGCTAGTTGACATAATTAATCACAATTGTTGGTATTGCAGGAGTGGTCTTCAAGTGCCTGTTGGTTTGAACAGTGAAAACTGATCCTGACTGTTATATTTAGGGGCAGTGGGCAATAACTGCCCAATGTACTCAATAAAAGATTAAAAGAGCTTTTTTTTGCTTTTATTTATTTATTTATTTATTTATTTATTTATTTATACAGCTAGGTTAAGGTTGAGATGCAGGAAATTTAGTAAAAATTTATATCCCATCTTTTATTCTGTGTTTTGGCTTTAAAGAAACGCTTTAAGTGAGGTAAATTTGATCACTGAATGCCTCTTTTTGGGTTAAAGTATAATTCACTAGTTCCTAAAATTACCTGGCAAAGGTTTAAGTAGGAAAGGGCTAATTACATAGTTATGTTACAGAAATTCTTATATTTGGAGGAGGAGGGAAGTATAGACATATGAGGGCTGTCCGGAAAAAACTCAGCCATAAATGTCCCTGTTTTTCACATTACATGGCTGGAGTCTTTCCTGGACAGCCCTTGTAAATTCATCAAGTATTAATTGTGGGCTAGGCACTGAGCTGTGTGCTGGGAATTAATGTGGACACTGCCTTCTAGGAGCTTGAAATGTATAATTAGTTCATTTTCCCCAGAAATTTAATTAATGGAAATTTGAAATTAGTAGCTTGTGGGCTTTTAAGTGGCTTTTCTTTACTCATACTAGTCTTTTGTTTATTCTGTTTTTGTTTATCTTATTTATTCAGTCTTCAGGTATTATTGTAATTAGAACATGGGCCAAATAATGTCCTAGGTATTTGGCATTCCATGGTAAACTGGACAGCATTTCTTGATCTGTCAGAGCCTTGCTAGGGACAGTTCGATAAGTACACATTACAACATGATAAGCGCTCTGATAGAGTAGTACTTCTGTTCTGTTCACATTTTTATTGTTCCTGCTGGGACATCAGGAATTTGTTTCTTCAGTTTAAAATGTTTAGCCAACTAAGTTGGAGGCCTGTTTTGGGGGTGGGGTGGGAGGAGGATGATTGGACTTCACTAATTTTGTGTTTAAAAGTCAAGGGGAGATGTAGTTAAGGTCCCAGAGAGCCAAATTTGCAGGTCCAAAATGCCAAGTTTTAAATATTTTGCTGTGTCATTTATATCCTCCTGCATCTCCAGATTGTGTTTTTCATGTTGTGCCCTTAATACTAGAGACAGTTGCTTATAAAAATTTGACTTCTCTCAGTGGGTTCCTGGTTCTTTGCTATATAGATTGTTATATTCAGTTCAGGTGCATAGGTGCCCGAGCAACCTCTTAGTCATGTTCATGTGTTGTGCTGTCTTTCCTGGGCAGAGATAACCTTCGTAGGATGAGAGGAGACATTTCAACGCAATTGAATGAAGGTCTTCAATTACTGTTCTATCAGGCTAAAGGGAAAGACTCCCAAGTTATCAATTTTGTCAAAAATGTCAAAGTAGGGGATATAGGTCAGTGGTAGAGCAAATGCTTTGCATGTATAAGGCCCCAGGTTCATGCCCTGGCATCTACAGAAAAAAATTAAAAAACAAAACAAAACATTAAAGCTTTCTTTTAGTGGAAGACAATGGATGTTGCACAAAGCTTTCTGTCCTTACTATCAGCGTTGTTGATATTATGATGTTTGCATATATTATGACTTTTTTATGTATTGCACATACCAGATCTCCTTTCTGGATAGATACATCTTTGTTGCGGATTTTCAGTGTCGAAGCAAAAACAGTAACAGCACATTGGTCTTCATCTTTCAAACCAAATCTCTCTTGACAAACCATATCCGTTACATTGAATAGGATGTTTGTATGGAACAAAAGAGGATGGATTCAAATCTGAGTGGTTCCATGCTTCTTCCATTGACCAGTAAAGTGACCTTTCATAATTTCCCCCTCACTATTGACATCATCGATTAGGACATGTTTGAACTAAACTTGTTCTTGAGCAGCCTTTATCATGGTTTTCTCTTTTTTTCACTTGATTTGGTACATTGATATAACTTGCTCTAGAAGCACCTCTGTCCCTTGTTTCTTGAGATAAGCATTGATATTCGAAGTTGTTTAGATGCAGTAGGAGTGATGACTATCAATAACAAAATGCACTTTATCATGTAGTAGGAATCTTACTGGAGGTACAAAGTGCTCTGTGAATTTGGACTAGTAGAGATAACCTGTAGTTACACCCAGATTAAGCAGGTCTTTGGAGGAAGTGGTATTTAAAATGATGCTTTAGGGAGCCAAATTGGGACCTGTGGGTTTTAGGGGCAGGAGAAAGAAAAGGTAGTCTACTAAAATTGACTAACAAGGGTAAAGGCACAGTAGAGAAGTATTGGTCATATTGGTCACAGCTAGAATTTCAGTGTGGCTGTTGGGAATACTGTGATAAAGCAAAGAGGAAGAAATAAGTTTAGAAAGGTAGTTCAGATAGATCATGAGGGATCTTGACTATTGGGTTAAGTAAGGCATTACCGCCATTCAGTACCAAACTAGTAACAAGCTTATCTGACCCGCAGCCTGTGGGTCTCTTGTGGCCCAGGAAGGCTTTGAGTGTGGCCAAACACAAATTCATAAACTTTCGTAAAACATTGTGAGATTTTTTTGCAACATTATTTTTTAGCTCATCAGCTATTGTTAGTGTTAGTGTAGTGTATGTGTGGCCCAAGACAATTCTTCCAGTGTGGGCCAGGGAAGCCAGAAGGTTGGACACTCCTGTGAGTAGACCATTGACAGGATCTTTTGAGAGTCTTGAGCAGTTAGAAGGATTAATGTGGGCTGCACTATGTAAAATAAATTGCAGCAAGGAAGTTGGTAGGAAGGAGAATAATAGGAGTCTGTTCCATCATTTTTGGTGAAATAAAGTGGGAGCCAGTAAATAGCTGTTTTGTGTATTTTTAATCATATATGGTCTTTTGATTCTTAAATACAGAAATTTTGTGTTTTAATTTATTGATATTAAAATTAACCTAAAGTGTAATGAGAGAGGCTAGGTTCACATTTTATTCATTAAACATACACTGGACAATTACTCTTTCCTAAATACTGTACTGGGTATTGTGGATCTAAAAGTAAGAAAGGTATAATTCTACCTCCTTAGGTTTTTGTATTTTTAACAGGATAGGAGAAATTGAATTGGATTGAAGCTAAGTAACTCCATGTGTTCGGGGCTTATAGGATATATGGTAGAAGAGGAGACAGGAGACTGAAAGGTGGTTGAGGCTGAAAAGATAGATAGGAATCAGATTGTCTAAGACTTCCTGGGCTTTCACCCTTAGACAATGGACAGAGACTTTGAAGGTTACCTGGAATGCATGGTGACAGATTTCTCCAAGACTTCTGAGAAAAATAGCCTGTGAATATGCTTTTATCTCTTCTGAAAGAAAAATATTAGGGAATGTTCACTTAAACTATTGGTTATCATTTTAGACAACTTCACTTGTGGGTGAAAAAGCACAAAGATCATATGATTACATGCATAATCATATAATCAGTATTGTATATAATGTTAATGATTATATAAACATATTGTAGATTATTTACATAACTAAATCTCAATATTGTAGATTATTGAGCATAACTAAAGCAAAAATAAAATATTTTTAACCACCTCTCCCCTTGAAATCTTTTTATTGGGGTATTTAACCCTACCAGACCTGAGGCCCTGAGCCTAACTGTCCCCTATACCTGGGCTCCTGAGCCTTAAAGAGAAACAAACAACATGATATAGAAAAATGTTAGTTACATGCAAACAAGTGGTTAGAATAAGATGGAAGTTGGAGTCATGTTTCTCACGTACCAGGCCAAGGACCGAACATGAGGTACCGCGGCAGGTTCGGAAATGACCGAAAAGTCGGCACAGCGGGCTGGTAGGGTTAAAAATAATTAACAGTGCATGTATAATGATGCCCTTTAAAATTTTTATGTGAATTTTGACAATCTATATAATTAAAGGTGCTCTGAAAACATTAGGATACACTTTGATAGTACTTTATGTGGTGAGTTTACATTTTCAAATAAGGTAGCCTGAATTTGGTTTATCAGTCAAATAAAAGCATGTGTGTGGGTCAGCAAAGATTATTGTGTATGTAGGAGTTTTTGGTGATTGATAAAGGAAGGCAGGGATAACCATATATGCTTGTTTGCTACTAGACACTGCAGTGAGTTAGATAAAAGCTTTTCAGTTGTAATATGGACTGGGCTATTTTATTCACTTTCAAGCATATTGAATGAAGTTATTTTGTGCCAACCATTTCTACTCATTTCTATCTGAGTTGTTTGAAGGAGACCAAGAAAAACAAGGTGTTACTGAAAATCATGTTTTCCTTAGATATTCTTTGTGCCTAAATAGGGAGAAATTTTAGTGTTACTTACATTTCATTCAAATTTTGGGTAAATCTAAATATAGTATTGAAATTTTAATTTTGTGCCAATTTGGCTTCTAATTAATAGTTTGAAAATATTTGATCCAGCCTCATACCTTTGAAATAGGTGTTGCAAAGCCTTTTTTTTTTTTTTAAACTCTTCTGACAATCTAAGAGGAAGAAAACTGGTTTCTTGGTAAGTAATTTCAGTTTTATTAAATAGCTCTTAACTCTCAGAACTGAGTTATTGCATAACTAGATGAGTCAGATGGTCCAAAAAACAGTTTAGTCTTTTTTTTTTGTTCCCATGACTACAACATATTGGCAGGAGAATTTTGTAGTTGTTATTTAACCTGACCTGTTGATTAAAAAAAAAGTAGTTAAAGTAGTTTTAGAACTTTGTATCCATTGGAATTGTTTACATCACTAAGGAATCCTATACTTTACTGTGTGACTTACTTGTACTTTTGAAGATACCTTAGGGTGTTTTTTTGGGGTGGTAGAGAGAGAGAATGAGAGAATGAGAATGTGTTGGGGGTTATAAAGGGAATCTATACAAGATAGGTGTAATGCTGTATTTACTAGATAGGAACTTTAAATTCTGGGCTAATGAGCAAAGATTTCATAAAGCATTTCTGGCTTTTCTAACCTGTAACTAAATTAACTCTCCATGAGAAATATGCTCCTTAAAATGAAAGGATTTCTTACTTCGTAATGATTATTATATGCAGGTAAATTAAAAGTATCAAATTTGGGAATTAGAAAGAATAAATTACAAAATGTTAAAAGAAAAAGGTAATTTTTGCGCTCCAGAAGAAACTTGCAAATAATTTTAAATGTGTTATTATTAGTTTTTTGAAACTTAAATATTTGTTCTACCATGCTTGTGTTGGTCTTTGGTTTGGAAGCAGTTCAAAGATAAAAACTTCCGGTAGGGCTCCCTCCCTCCCTCCCTCTTCTCCTGTTCCCCTTCCCACCCCCTTTCCCATCCTTCTGTCAGTCCGTTGGTTCCCTCCATCTTTGGGAGAGGGAATTGGGGGGAAGGATACCTACTTGGTTTGTTGGAGGAGAGAGAGAACTGACGTCTAATTGAAAGTTCATCAAGCCATGCAAATTATGGGAGCAGTAGGCTTTCTGCTTAATTTATGACATGACTTTTTCCTCAGCATTGGATTTGTGTTCAGATCATAGAATTGAGACCATAATTGACAATAGGATAGTTGCCTTTTGTGGGTGGGGGGTGAGGGATAGCCAACTCTGATTGCCATAGCAACATCTCAGATGCGTTCTGCTTTATCTAATGGCAGCATGTCAAGGAGTTGCTTTGAGTGTAACTCTTGACTTTCTGAGACGACATGGGGATATTTAATTTCAAAAGGGAGGTGATAATGTGTATTGAAGTTCTGTGTCCTTTCTACTATAGTTTTGTTGTCAGTAAGGGCTGTATTTTTAGGAATCACTTGAGATTCCTGAAAATATTTAAAACCTGTTGTTTTGAAGGTAGAACATAATTGATTTTGTTTTCTTCACATGTGTTTTACTCATACTATAGGTTAAAGGTTTTTTAATGTTTTTGGTTATATGAGCTGCAGGAGGTTAAATTCCAATACCATATTAGTTTGGAGAAGTAGATTTTATTTAACATGTTCCATATGTACTGTTATGGAATAATTTTAACTATCTGTAATTGGCCTTTTAAAAAATCTTTCTAATAGAAAAGCCAACTTATAAGAAATACCATATAGTATTCTTGGATGAAAAGATGAAATTGTGGGATTGAATTCTGTAATACTTAGAAGTCTTGATGATTTTACTTGAATCTATTATTCTTGAGACGTATTTGTTCAAATAGAAAAATACAAATAGTATCAACTTTAATTATTTACAAAAGTTAATTATTATTAAATAATTAGTGACTTAATCTCATAGATTTCTCAGGGGATATTATTTGCAAATTTTAAAATTTAATTACAGAGATATAATATGATTATCTGGTAGATTGGCTTCCTCAGAGAAAACGTTATATATACATGTAATTTAATAAACATTTCCAAAAAGCTGTTTTTCATTATTTCTACTTATTTCTGTAGTTATTTATAGAGCAACTTCAGTCCTGTTCTTATGTTGCTTTATAGTTTTCTTAAAAATATGTCACAATACTGTTAAAAAATACAGAGGCATGTATAACAATGTTTTTAAACTGAGTGTAACAAAAAATTAAAATGTCATCTAGGTAGTAATTGAGAAGGGAAGTGTTTAAACTAGGGGTGTAGAAATTGGCAATTTGGGACCTGCGATAAGTAGTTACTTTTATTTTTTAGAAAGGTTTGACTAAGCAAAACCTTAGAACTTTCTGGATTTGTCTATTTTTTCCTTTTTCTTTTTTTGTTCCTTATCTCTCCTGTGTATCATAAATGATTTCTAACCCCCAAATTCAGTTGTCTTGACATATAAGAAAATCAGGTTCAGAGTATGCCTTTCAGTATTTCAGAGCCTACACGGCTGATATTTAAGGATGTACTTTAAGAAAAATTTTTTTTCTGTGTGTTCATGCCTCTGTAAGTCAATCAGCAAGCTGCCCTTCTGCCTAAAGGTATATATTGTTAGTAAAACTGCCTTCAACAATAAAGTATCAGGTTTACTCACTTTGACTCAAGAGTTGCACTATTTGGCATGGCAGCCACTTAGCACGTGTAGCTATTTAAATTTAAATTAATTAAAATTAAATAAAATGAAACTTTCAGATCCTAAATTGCATGACCCATTTTAGGTGCTTAATAGCCACATGTGGCAAGGGGCTACCCTTTTGGACACTGCAGATACAAAACATTTATATCACCACAGAAAGTTCTGTTGGACAGTGCTAGTCTAGGGGGTAGACCAGCAGTGGTTGGAAATGGCAGAAAGGCCATTTTTTAATGCCATCTTAAGAAAGAGGCACTAAAAGTAATTTAACAGAAGAGTCTTGAGCCAGGAATGTGGTCAGTTTTCTTCATCTGGGGGTTTAATAAGAATACCATGAAGTTTCCCTAAGTCCTCCCTTTGCCCACCCACCAGCCCTCCTCCTCTTTCTTTCCTCCCTCTCTTCTTCCTTCCTTCTTTTGAGACGGTGGTAAACTTACTTACTAGGGTATGGAACTACTGGTTTCCTTGATGAAAACTGTCCTGAGCTTTTCACGTTCACAGCTTCAGGTGGAAAACCTGAGATTGCTTTTCAGAGTCCGCTCTTCACATGGATTGTCTTGATGAGCTAAATAAAGGAGTTAAGGCTCCAGATAAGTTTTCACTTACAAATGCCACTCCAGTTCCATCAGCTTTATTTAAAGGTTCTTTCTTCATGATCTTGCTAGTTTACTGTTTACATTTTTGCTAAACCCAGACAGGATTTCTGGAGGCCTACTTGGTGCATTTTTGCTTGTGTGCTAAAATAAATATAGATTAATTTTGCCAGTTGTAGATTTTAGAATCCTCAGTGGCTTTTTGTAGTGTATTTGGGCAATGAATGTCAGGTGCTGTACAGAACACAGGCATTTTCCCTTAAGGACATGTGGTCGGGTTTTAGGGCCCTATGGTACCATTACAGAAACATCATGTAAGCATATGTTGGTTACCTTCTAAGATTGATTTTGGGCTGTTTATTTATTTTGGGGAGATGTTAAAAAGAAATTTTAAGAGATGGGATGTGTATTTTATGAAAGAAAGCAGTTCATTTAATAAACATTTATTAAATGCTTTCAGGGATTTGGGAGAAGTAAGAATATTATTCATACCATTTGCTTAGCGGTTTTTCTGATTTCCTGTAGGAATGTAAATGTGGCAGCATTTCAAAGCAGTCTGCTTTCCTTAAATGTAGCTGAAGACCCAGATGTGTAATCCAACTTACACTCTATCCTGAAATGATTTCACTGAATATTCTGATACTTTGAATATAGTCTAGAGAATGTCTGTGCGCTATTATGGCAATTGGAAATCATTTCGAGTTGCCTATGCTAACTAACTGTACTTATGAGACTTATTCTTTAGACCAAATCTGCCTGTCCCACCCTCCCTCACCCCGCAATGCCATATTTCATGTCATGTGTAAATTGCAATGGGAAGGAAAGACAGTTGAATTTGTCTTCACTCAAATTGGCTTAGTTTGCAGCAATTGACTGTCCATAACATTGGAAAGATTGAGGGGGAAAAATGATTAACTTTAGTTTTTAGAAGAGTATTTCAGGAGGTAGCCTAATTTTGGTTAAGCCATGGTTATATGTTATTAGCGTTAAGAGCCTTGATTATAGTAGAACCACTTAGAAGTTGTTTGGGCTTACCACAGTTCGAGGACTCTATATCATTCGAGGAAGTATCATCTTGGTTTTATTTTGGCCTGGGCATCTTGTAAGTAGGTCTGGAGCAAATCTCACTGTGGTAGGAGATTGGTTCTAATAGTTATCTGACCTCTCCCTCAGTAACTGGTAGAAAGCAATGAGGAACAGCAAGAAAAATATTAATACTTAGGAAGGAAAGAGTAACAGTATAGTGGGGTTAGAGTATGTAAACTGGGCAAAAGCAGTGATTTTTTTGTTAGTATTTTGAGAAAGCATGGAATAATAATGGTTAGCCGGTCTGGGCATCAGAAAGGGCCAGAGACTGATAATATGGCACAGTTGTAGTAGTAATCTCATTTTTTTAAACATACTAAGTTTTAAAGGAATAACCTCTAGCCTGTGTGATTTTTCTGGGGCCAATTTAAAAATAGTTCCTCAGTGTGGCCCTAGGGTTCTCATGTAATCCAAAGTAGAAGTTAATAAAAGGATGTGGAACATTGAGCTGTATCTCTTTGGTTTTTAATTTTTACTCTGGAAACAGAAACTTCAAAGACTACCCTCTCTGTAATATGTTTGCAGTGTTTAAAGTCTGCTGGTAATGGGTACCTAAAATGTTGACAGTTTAAAAAGCCATTAGGCTCTGAACATTCTCCATAGTCATTGATGATTTTTATAAGTTCTCTCTCTTCCAAAGTAGGCAGATTTCTAGATCATGCTCCATAAAATCTCAATCTGTTTATGCAGAAACTTTTAGTTAGGTTGACTTTTGGAAGATCACTGAATTATTGTGATACATCACACCATTGATATTTGAAAGAGATGTTTCTTGAAGCCTTCCAAAAGTCCCATTTTTGCAAATATCATTATGACATATAATTTCCCTTCATAAAACATAATTTTTGCCCTGGCTGGTCCATGTACCAAAAATATTTTTGCCGATGACTTTCTGTTTCTGACTAAGCATATGGTTCCCTGGTTCAGTTCATAGGTCTGAATGAACCCCAGTGACTTTGCTCCCTTGTGTTTTTGGCTAATGCAAGTCATTCCTTAGGCCTCTTCACTTTTACTGCCAGCTCTACCGTTGGCTGTTTTTTTATTTTTATGTCCACTTCTGATTTTACAAAAAACTTTTAAAACATAGCTTCAGGAAAGTTACTGTGCTTCTGACAACAAGTAGAGAACCATAAACAACAACCAAAAAAAAAAAAAAAAATCACAACCCACATGTGGAGTTCATTTACAAGCGGAGTGACTGCTCCCTTTCGCCCCTCCCTGTGCCAGCAGTTCACATTCTAGCCTCTGCAAAATTGCAGGTTACTACATTTCAGTGGCCCTTTCTTTGCGTCTTGAATAGTTGAAACTGAAAACTTTATATCTATCAATGCCAGGCATCTTCTATATATTCTGCCTTTCATATGTTTGTAAATTAATACTAACTTTAGCAGTAATTGAGTTGCAGGGATTTTATTATTCTAACCATATTAAATAAAGTTCTTAAAAGATGCATGGAAGAATTAATGTATATTTCTGTATCTGATTTTTTGTGTCAGTTTTGGGAACTTCATGAAAATGACATTTTAGATAATACCTTTGGTCAAGGTGGGAATGTAGTTCTGGGGATAAATGGAGTGGTGTAATTCTCTGACATCCTGCTTATGTGGAAACATGTTTAATTCCTTTGGGTTATAACTTATTTTTCTTATATGGAAATCTCATCAGTTTATAAGTAACTGTAGCTGTTGTCATATGTTGTTGTATACTTTCTGTTACATTGTCCACTCCCATCATACCACCACCATTTTTCATAAGTATTATTAATTAGTAACATGAATTTAATATCCTGCCCATAGAAGTAAGATAGTTACAATTGTTTGGACCTTTTATTAAGAAAAAAACTAAATGTTTATTGGGTTTTCTTACACACTTTTCAAAGTGTGTGAATCCCTGACATTATTTATCTCTGAACACATGTAATAATAGATCAGTTTTAGTACTACATTTGAAAACCATGGTTATATGTATTTAATACTTTAACTCTGTGATCGAAAATTCCTTTTTTGATATACAAGAATTTTGAAATTTACAGTGTTTACTATATATTTTGTTGAATGAATTCAGTCATTTAGAAATTCTTTTGGTGGAATAAACTTAAATTGTGTTCATAAAGTATTAAGAACCAAGACTTTATCTTTCCCCCTTCTCTCCTTTTGACTTTTGCTATCAAATACTTTAATATGTCTGTAATTTGCAAGTTATAAAGTTTTTCAAAGTTTGATTTTAATTGTTATGTACCATAATGCTAAATGTATTGATGCTGTTGTTATTGGGAATTACTATTTAATTATCTACCCATCTACCATTGTGTGTGTGTTTTTTTGAGGTGGGGGGAGGAATCCCTAAACTATAATTTTAGTGGGACCCCTTAAGTTGTAATGTCAGGCTTTCAGGTTTCTGGCATTTTTACTTTTTATTCTCAGTTCTGATGGAAAGAATGAGTTTCAGTAGGAGTTTTAACATTTAATAATGAAATGCATTTTTCATTTTATCTACTCTTTGAATTGTGTTGAGACTTTTAATTAATTTTTACAGGTAGCCCTACACATATTAATTGAAAAGTAATGCCAGGTATCTCTTGTAGTATTAAATAGATGTTGGTAGCCTCTCAGTATATGTACTGCAAAGTAAATTTCTGTGACACAAATGTCATTTTACTGTTAAATTCCATTTCAAAATGGTAGTTATAAACTTACAGAATGTCAGAACTTCGACTGTTTATTTTGTGCATCATTTGCAAACATTTATATGCAGAATCTACATGTAAAACTGAATTTGATATGATCCCTTACATGGTTTTATCTTACTTGTAAAACCAAAACATATGTAAAACAATACAGCTGTTACTCTTCCTGCTGGAAGATGGTGTGAAGACATTTGTCCTGAGACCTGTGAGCCACTTTCAGAGAACCTGAGTGTTCAGAGGAATGCAGTTTGAAAGGCCACTAATTTTAGTCCAGCCCTCCCATTTTGGCAGGTGCGTAAACTCAGGCTAAAGGTCCTACATAGATTTCTGTGGAAAGCAATCATGAAATAAATTTGAGAAGTTTTAGCAAAGCCCATTCTTCTGCTTTCCAGGTATTGAGCATTATTAGTTCCTGGCAAGAATATCAGTGCTTTTGTAAAACTTTGTAGTTTCTCTTTCTTTCATCCTTCTTTTGCAAGATGTTCTTACATTTTTGTGAATCTTCCATCTTTGCCTTTACTCCCAAGCCTTTTGTGAGAAGGAACTTTAATTTTCTTAAAGTATTAAAATTGCCTTAGTAAGGAGGAGTTGAGTGACTCTGTGGGAAGATGCTTGCTGTGAGGACCCCAAGAGGCTGTGGAGTGGTTAGGGGTTGGTGGTTCTTAGGGGAGATTAGGGGTTTGTTTTGCATCATGGCCATAGGCACTTTAGAAATGAGTAAATCAAGGCACAAAGAGGTGAAATAACTTGCTTAAAGTCATACAGTTTGTTAATGGTAGAGCCAGAATTGCAACCTGATCTCTAATAAGACTGCTTTTTCCTTTTCCATCGTGCTCTTTTACCTCTAAATATTGTTTAGAGACCTATAATATTTGAGAAGATACAATGTTATATTTCTCAGTAGATGACATTTCATCCATAAATTCAAGACTTAGGTCCTATAAATTGGAGTTTTTCTTTATCTTAAAAAAATCTTAAGCTGTGTAAAATGATTCTGCTTTGAATGAAGGGTACTGATATCTGCCAAAATCATTATCAAGCTTCTCTTGTCGTTTATTTTCTTGAAATTGAAATGAAACTTTCTGAACACAGCCTTACTGAATATGGATTTCAGAGCCATAATAATGCTTCTTGCCTCTGCAGATTTTGAATTGATCTGAGTTTGGCAGTGAATTATGTATGTGTTATTTCAGGAATCTTGCACATGCCCTGCTTTAAACCACTGATTATTTTTGTAAAATGCTGTTGTGTGAATTTGGCTCCTTCCATTGACGCTGAACTCATCAGATGGCTATATTGTTTCTAGGAATGTGACTTGAATTGATTAAATGGCACAGGCAACAACATCTGTTTTGTAAAGCTAGTTTAGTTTCTTAAAACTTTAAATTTTCAATTTTAAAGCTTACAAATAAAGTATATTTCATGCTATAGAAAGATTGCCACAGAGTTTTGAGAATAGCTCATTTTAACCTTGTTCTTAACCTAATTATTCTTGTAACATGTTTCCTTACTGTGTGGTTCATTTTTCAAGGAAAATTAACATGAGAAATGTTGGAAACTTACAGTCTTAGACAAGTGGCTCTTAACTCTTTTGGGTCATTTATCCATTTAAGATTTGCAGAAAGCTCTGGATGGTCCCTTAGGAAAGGAACCTATGGGCATGCTCCTAAAACTCTGTACAGTTAGTTGCAGGGAGCTGGTAATCCCTCAGGCAGGTCCTGAAGTCTATTGCCTCCTGGTTGATGTCCTTTGCATCATCACACGTGGTATTAAAGACATGAATAATGGTGATGACGATAAACCCAAGTTACCTTATTCATACACAGATTTTAAGATTTATAGAATACTTGAGTTACTATTTTAAAAATAAAGTATTTTATGGTATTGCTCTATATATGTGTTTTTATTTCTGTCTTACTGTCTATTTTTATTCTTTTCCTTCATCCTTACAATTTTTTTTTAGTGAAGGAAGCATTCATGACAGGGTTTCTTGATTTATTATCATAGCCTTTATTTGTATACATTTGATAACCACAGTTTATATCATAGATTGTATGTTATTAAAGTAAAAATATCCATACCTGTTTTCATCTTGGAGAAGTTCTTTCCTTTATGCTTTCTGTACATAATATTTGCAAATGGTATTTTCAATTTGGAATAGAGTGCTTAAGAGAAAATTAAGACTTAGGGGGAGATAGACACTCTCATATGACAAGCCACGGGGCTTGTTTATCAAACTCTTTGGATATGTATTATTATATTTAGTTGATTCAGTAGTCTTTTTATAGTCACTTTTCTTTTATAGTTTGGGATCTTGACATTGACTTCAAGGCCAGCTGTGAATTTACTAATTAATCTTGAGATAGCTATTCTTTGGTAACCTTCTCTCTCTGAACTGGATGGGCCCATTTGTGTAGCCTTCTCACACCCTGGACTTTCTGAATTATGACAATAACAGTAGCTGTCGTCATCTACTGTGTGACAGGAGCTTTTATGATATTCTCTACCTCCAGCCCTTTATTTGAAAATTTTCACTTACTGACTAGTATGCTCTAGTTTCATAGTTATCTTTAATCACTAAAACAGTTCCAATTTACTGATAGAAAATTGAGATTCAGTGAAGGTAATGTCTTTGAAGTGTGCTTTCTATATCTTTATTATAGATTACATGCACCAGAACTGTGTGCTTACTCTGCTGCTTTCCCTCCCAGTGGACTGTAAAGCACATTGAGGGCAGTGTCCATACATACTCTTAGCACTGTTAACATAGTGCCTGCTAAATAATGCAACAATAGTTGAACAGTTGCTAGTTGAATGAATTGCCAAGTGTTTTTACAATTTAGACCTGATAGGAAAGATTATTTTTATTTACCTGTTTATCTTTATGTTTCAAAATTTTTTGAATAGCAAATGGTGTTTTACTAGTAAGTGTGATAATTTATTGTGAATATAATTGATGTTTCAGTTTAGCATCATTTATGCAATGAGAAAGGCAGATAAAATATATTAAATTATGAACACTGTTTTACAATGTTTAAAGTACAAAAATGCTTTGGAAATGTTCAGTGACTATAACATGGCCATTGTTACTTTTTTTTTTTTTTTTGATCCAAGAAGGAAAAGAGACACTTTTAAAAGGCAGGGAATTGGTGTCATTTTATCAAACAAATCTTACATTAACAAGTGAATTTAATCACATAGGATTTTTTTTAAATAGGCTACTTAGAATATGTTTGATTTTTCTTCCTTTATTTCAACCATAACAAAATATTTTGGTTTTCCTGATAGAAATTTTATTACCTAGGAAACACAATCTAGAATAAGAAATACTCATATAATCTTTAACTTGAAATTTTCTCTTCCTGAGAAAATAGTTTGTCCTTCTAATTGATGTCTTTTACTTTATAAAGGTTTTTAATTTTACTTGATTAGCTTCTTAAATGTTGCAAGTATGATGTTAGGATAGACAGATTTCTTTATTTTGGGGGATGTGGGGGAGAATAGGATTTGATACTGGACCAAAATACTATTTCTCCTGGTGCAGGTTTGAGAGAAAAAAAAGCCGTTCAATAAGTATGGAGTCCCAGTCTTAAACTTTGATGACTGTCTAACCAAATGGAACCTGTTTTCCTGGAAGTGCTTTAGGACAATCAGTGCTAATGCTTTTTACATGCTTACTGAAAGTAGAAATTCAGGCATTTGATGGAAGTCTTTTCTAATAGATAGAGAATGTTTAAAAGTCAAATGATAAGTTTCTGTAAGCCTCAAGGGTGACCCAATGTAGTACTCCTAAATAAGGCCCTAGTGTTTCCTGCAGATGAGGATATTGATATAGGAAGCTATTAGACATAAAAATAAAGTAGACATGAAGCCTGTATCACTTATGTGTAAACTCTCTTCTTGATTTTCTTAGGCAGAAATAGCTGAGATTTTGTTTACAAAGTCTTAAAATCAAAGCTTGCTTTACTGCATTAAAAAACAAAACAAAACAAAACATCTTTCTCTGGCTGACCAGTATTGTATAAAATGGGTTAGCCCTCATGTAAAAGCTGTTACAGAAGAGTAGAAGAGATGAAAGAGACAAGTGGGACTGGAGAGGGAAGGGAAACATGGGAGATGGACAGTATCAGATGCTTCTGGCAGAGAGAAAAAAACAGCAAATATGGAAATGGTAACTTTTTCTTTAAATGGATCAGATTAGTAACCTATATAGTTCCTCATCAGTATGTCAAGCTGTAGATCTATGAATTTTATTGTTTCCTTGGGGCAGAGAGGTGGGAATTGGGACTTAAAGAGAGTAATAAGAGATATTAACTATGTAATTGTATTCATAAGTCTTATGTTACTTAGCATCTGTGTCTTTATCCAAAGCTATAGTTGTAATTCATTGTACTGGTTTTCTTAAAGTACTTTCATGCATTTAGTTTTTATTCATCAAGCAGTTTTTACATGCTTATTATGTGGAGAGCTATGAGCTGTAAAGAACTGTGACTGTTAACAGGGATTTTATGAGTCCCTACCTTTAAAAAACTCTTAGTCTAGCTGAGGTGTTGGAGACAGGATGATGGACACCAAGAAAGAGGTAACTATGACACTGTAAGTTATGGCAACAGTAGCTAACATTCAGGATGTTTTCCAGTTGAAACACTGCTTCCTCAACCCCATGAGCGAAGTCAAAGTATCAGTGTGAAGAGGCAGGCCTAAACTTCTGTATGGAGAGAAAGCAATTTGTTTTATTTGGTTATTGGTGGAAACTTTGCAAAGTAAGTGGAACTACTGCCTTTAACGAAGAGTAAGTAGCATTTTCCCAGGGTGGGGAGGATGGAAAAGCTGCTCCAGGCAGACAACTTAAGATAGGCATGCTTCCTCTTTTTTTTTTTTTTTTTTTTTTTTGAGTATATTACATGTACAGGATTCATTGAATTTTCTTGGGTCACGTGAACGTAGAATTTTATGTCAACAGGGGAGCAAGGGACAGATTGAGACTAGGTTGTGATGTAGATTGATTGTACAGTTCAGAACTAAGTAGGAGAAATGATGTAATACTTAAATTCTTTTGTACATTTATGTTCCTTAGTACTTTTTTAAATTAAAAAATATATTTTTTACATTCAGTAAAAAAAACTATTAGGTTCTTCGTGTGAGAAGGAAAGTAATGAATAAAGGCTCATGTGTTAGTTATCTGCCATACTTCACTACTGATGGTATTTCTTATTGTTAATGAGTTTGTGAGTTCATAGAAATTTTCTAAGTGTTCTCTTATATAAAATTTTCTTATCAAAGTGATTGCTTTTATGTGAATATGTTAACTTTTTACCCCCTTTGGCATTCTGTAAAAGAGGATAGATTACTGAGTGGTAAATACCAATTTGAAATGTTAAGCTCCTTTGATTAAAAAATCATGAAGTGTTGCTTTCTAATTTTTATGATTTTGGCTAGCAGCTTGTGAGTAACTGCTTTTGAAGCAGTTGAACTCCCCTTTTTGCCTCAGAAGAACATCTTACTGATGAAAATAGAGTAGTGGTTGTGTTAAATGACTGAAGAATGGACAAAGAGATAAAGCAGAGAACAGAGATAAGAATTCCTTATGGCAACGAGCCAAAGGCCTACTGACAGTTACAGATAACTGAAAAAGCACAAGGTGTGTTTCTTGTAAGGTCAGACAGAGATGCTGCTTGAACTGTGCTGGGTAGCAAGGCCACCCCCTCTACTACTACATAGCTCCATTTTTACAGTCAGGCTGCATGTCTTCTATGGGGTTATCATCCACTGGACCTCAGTGTAATTTCATGGGTCATCTGGGTAGAGATTTAGACCAGTGGTTCCCAACTTTTTTCCACGGTGCACCCCTTTTAAACCTATTTCAATAAATTGTACCCCTTGTTTTTAAAAACAGCTGTTTCTAAATACTGACACTTTTGTTCAGTGCCTATCTTAATATAAAATAGTGGAAATGAGGTAATAAGTTAGGAAAGAAAAATGACTACACTAAAAGTACAGACCACAAATTTAATTTTACAGTATTCATAACAGTTAAATATTGATAATGATCAAGTATTTAACAAGCTTTTAATTTATTATTAATAATATTTATTTCTGTTATTTGAAAAGTCTGTAATAATTGTTACGCAGATCACTAGCCAATTGAAACATTGTTAGTGAGATTGTTGAGCTTGGGTTATAATCCATATCAAGTTTTAGTTTTTTAACTGGTCCTGTTTTCAACCACTGATCCATAACTGACACGCTTAAAAATCACTGACAATAATAATTGAAACTATGTTAATCATTAAGTAAAACAGCCACTTGAAAAGAATCGCAATTAAAGACAACACATTTACTTTTACTCAGTCAATAACTAAACTGATTAAACAGTCTGGCTATGGATGTATTTATATGTTTGGGGAAGTTCTAGAAATGTTGCAAATGGATTGTTCTGACACTATGTAATGATTGGTAGAAGAGCCCTTTGGGAGAAGGGTTCACAGCTATGCCCTCACCCTCACTGATCATCATTCACTAATGTGATCTAATTTTGAAGTGTCTCCATGAACCTCGATTCAGCCTCAACATTTATTGTTCCATAACTAACGTTTTGTGCTTTTTTACTTAATTTGTTTTTTTTTTTTTTCACCATTACTGATTATTTTTTGCGTACCCCTGAATGGCCCAACACATACCCCAGGGGAACATGTGCCATCACTTAGGAACTGATCATTTAGACTAAAGTAATGTGAATATACTTTTATCACCAGCAAAGAATATACTTATTCTTGATGGGGACACTGAACTGATACTCTATTTATAGTTTGTGTTTCAGACTTGTGTGGTTACTTTTCAAACGACTGTATATTTCTGAAAGATTCCTGATGATCATCCCATCAAAATAAATGATTAATGTAGATGATTGTTTGAAGCCATGTCTGCATAATATTAAAATTAATGCACTTTTATTAACCTAGTAGTCCTGCCAAAACACACGAACCTAACCAGTTGTGTATCTTAACTAGCTCAGACAAAACCGTCAGATTCTTCAGTCATATAGACAGCTGAGCCACTAGAGTTAAAACTTCATAGTGTAAATGTGTTCCATTGTTAGCTTTATTATTTTTCTAGTTATTTTAAATGTAGAGGGAAAAGTTAATAGATATTTTTGATTGAATAACATTGTTGATAGCACCAATTTTATGTTTTGTTTATATATGTGACTTTTTATTAACACGAAAATTTATTTTTTGCTGGAAATCCTGTTACTTGGTTCCATAATCTACTATTCCATTCCTCTTCTACCCCAGCCACAAGTTTTATTACCAGTTTTGAAAAGAAAAGCACTCTAATCTCCTTCCTCATTTCTCTGGGTGTAGAAACTGTGCATTTCAAGGACTATTGACTTGTAGTTGAAGACTGGGCCTGTCAGACTTTTTTAATAATTGCACCTTATTTATGGGCCTTCCATTTCAATTATACTCTGAGGAAACACCCATAAGATCCCTGTGGTATTCTTGGATAGCATGTAGGCTATAAAAGTTTTGGGTCTTTAAGTCAAGACCACCTTTAAAAAACTTTCAAAATATAATTTAAAAGTTAGGTTATATAAATTAGTTTTCTTCTTGCCTCTTGAAAGTTACATTATACATTAGTTTAGAATATTACCTTTGTATGATTTCTTTTTTTGTTTGTTTGTTTGTTTGTTTGTTTGTTTTGTTTTTTTGCTTTTTGGTATGTGGGTAGCTCCCTGACTGGGAATCGAACCGCAGCGCTGACAGCGCCAGCGCCAAAGCCTTAAGCCACTACACCATCAGGGAACTCCCTGTATGATTTCTTATACTGTTTTTCTATCTGCATGATATGCGAGTCAATGTAATTTTTCTCTTTTCTGATAAAAGTTTAATCTCTTGCCATTGCCTTTGCTTGTTCTGAAACTGCTGTGGAATACATCTTGGAACCTTGTTATCGGTCTTTCGTAGTACGTATTTTAAAAAACTCTTCCTTCCTGCTACATCTTGGTTAAATTCTTCATTATTATCTTCTAGTTCATTTATTCCTTTTCAACTTTCCCAGTTTAAATTTTATTCCTTTTATTGAGTTTTTAATTTCATTACTTATTTTAAATTTCAAACTTTTATATTTTAAGCTTTCTAATTGAGTTTCTCTACGTAATTTTGTTTCACTTTTTTTATTATTTTTTGCCTTTTATGAAAGAAGTGTTATAAATTTTCTTATGTTTATCTTTTAGGAACTATTAAACATGCTATTTTCAGATTTTTTTCAGACTTTTCAGATTCTGTTTCGTTTGGAAGGATTTTGTATTTCAGTTGCTGTGTTTGTAGACCGTCTTAATAGATTTCTTCCTGTGTCATGATACAACTTGACTGTCAAACCCCTGCGCCACCCCATGGTTTTGCAAGTGTTCCTAAGGGGTTCTGTGTCTGAGGCACTCCATTTGGAAGGAGGTCTTAGATTGGTAGCTTGGGGCACTGGTTCCCCTGTGATGCTGGATGTATTTTTATCGCATCATCAGCCGGATGCCTGGGTGGTGTGGCTCAGACTGTAGTTGTCAAGTTGTATATTCTTGCTTTCCTAGCCACTCAAGTTTAGAAGCCACTCTTCCATGCACAGCTTTCTTAACCTTGAGCAGCTGTTAGCAGCCATTCTTTTTCGGCTCTATTTCCCCTCTAGTCTCTCATCTTGGGTGGGCAATTTTTATTCCTGTTCTTTATAGGATCTGAAATGTAGGCTGCCATTGGTATCTTTCTAAAACCACAGCCCAGGATGCTCACAGCTTTAGCTCCTCTACTGTTGTGTGTTTCTGTTGTGTGAAGATGTTTGTCTTCCTTTTTAAGTTGCCTTTTAAATTTCTTTCTGTGTTTTATCATTGCTATACATTGGAGTAGGGTGGGTTTTTCAAAGCAATTTAGGATGTCATCTTGACTGAAAGTGCTATAAGGTTTATATCTTTAATTACGAATAAATTAATTTTAAAAATAGAATGATTTCTAGCTAATTATATGTCCAATTATACTTTATATTTAACACTCCTTTGATATATATATATTTTAAAAATTCTCTTAATGTTTATATTCTGTAAGACATATCTGTTTTTATCCTTAGATAATTCTGCCAAAATTTATTTTACTTTGAGGGCTTTATATTTTTGAAGTACTTTTAGTGTGGTGAAAGTGCATTTGATCAGATGGACTGAAGATTTATAGATGAAGTAGTCTTAAATGATTTTTACTATCCTTCTAATGATTAGGAATTGCCCTGTACTAAAAAGAAATAGGGGTGTGGGTACAGACAGGGTTTTCTTCTCTTCCTCTCTGCCTTGTCCCTTCCTATTTTCTTTAACCTACCCTTTTGTCATTTATGTCTCTCTCTTTTAAAAAATGGAATATAGAAAAATTTCTGCTTTAGTTTTCTTATTTAGGTTCTGGTTATTTGAAGTTTTAGCAGTCGTTGGAAGGCTAGAAAGTTAATTGGAGCTTTTAATAATGAAATTGAGCTAAGGTAATGTGTATTTACTAATTGCTAATTACCTTAAGTAATCTGAATAGCTTCTCATTTGAATTCACAGTTAAAGGTATTTTGTTGTTGTTGTTGTTTGTTTTGTTTTCTTTTTTTTCTCTTAATGAGACACTTGTCAAGTAATCAGTTTCCTTGTGAATTGCATTTCTCCTTTGGACTAGAAGCAGTTCCTGATTGTCACTCTCACTATTCCCATGATAATTTCCTTCTCCTGAGATTAGACATGTGGTTTTCATTTCTTATGCCTTTTCCCGTAATTTGGGGGATGATAATTATGTGGAATTAGGAACTCTTACAGATCTTTTTTAGGGGGGTATTGGCAATTGTGAGAAGCTGGTTTATCCTTAGGTTTCTACTTAATGCTAAATTGTCTTGACTAGACTTGATAATGTATTTAAATAAATATTAGAAATACTGAAAAATTAGATAACTCAATTTTAAGTAATTTCTAAAATAATTGCTATGTAGATCGACTTTCAGTTGATTTTAGTGTTTATTTAAGTTTAAAATTAGGTTATGAGATTCTAAGGCAAAAGCACTGACAATATAATACTTTTATTACATTGAAAAGTACTTCTGATTATTTTTAAAAGAAATAGTTTTAAAATTGTTAATTTAGTGTTGTATAGAAATGAGAGTCAGTTTTTCTTTCCTTTTTTTTTTTTTTTTTTTTTATGTGGGTAGCTCTCTGGATGGGAATCGAACCCAGGCCACAGCCCTGATAGCACCGGAGCCTTAAGCCACTATACCACCAGAGAACTCCCCTAGAGAGTCAGTTTTTCTTGTTCCAGTCACTGTTCTGGAAATTGAAGAGTCCTGAACTGTCCAATGTTCCAAATAATTTCATAACACAAGTTTCACACTTTGTTGTGCTCAGGTCCCCCGTGCATGTGTCTAGTGTAACTTGGGGAAGAACAGTCCTGTGTTTCTAGAGTAAGTCCTGTGAAGCTGTAGACAGTACAGCCTTTGTATTAGTGACATAGTCTGTTAACCAAGCGTTTATTTCTCTTTTTAAATGAGTTTAAGTGAGATTAACTTCTAATTTTAATTTCTGTGTTCTTGTCAGTTTTGTTGCATTTGTACTTCTGTTTTCTTAAATCTTCCTTTATTTTCTTTTAGATTAAGCAGGTAGTAATCCTATTTTATTTCCTTCATTCTTAAAGCAAACATAGCAAATGCAGATGTTACCGAGTTAAATTTTCTCCATCTCTGCTAGCAGTTATCAAATTCTGGCCCACTTGATTGAAAAAGGATTTTCTCTTGCTCTGTTATGTGGGAGACAAGAGTGCCTGCTTACAGAATACGGAAATGAGGTCAGGGCAGGGTCTCTTCACTGAGAGCTGGAGGATGGTCCTGGAAAGGCCGTGACCACAGCTCCTCAGGGCCCTGTGTGTTCGTTATTGCTTTCTGCTTTCTTAATTGTTTAGTGTGTATTAAACATTAAAAAATTTACCTTCATCATTTTATCTGCTTTCTAGCATTTGAGTATTAGCTTTTTAGCATACCCACTTTAACTATTTCTATTCATTGCCCTTATTAACTAATAAAATGAATATTATTTTAGATAGGATAAGAATAATTCATATTTTAGGCATATTTTAAAATCTTCCCTTGGATAGTACCTTGGTGATTTGAAGTAATTAGATTTTTTAATTTTGATGCTATAGTACATTTAAATTAAACGTAGGTATCTGTGCCCTTAAAATTCTGTTATAAATTTGAGAGTTAAAAACAGATGTATGTCTAAATTCAGAGTTTGATTAGTGTTTCAGCACTGGATCTTTGAGAGTACTACTGCAGTTTTTAAACACTGGATAAATAGCGATTGGAGGACAGAATTTTGTTTGAGGGATTTGACAGGAAATGTTTGTTTCTGAACTAAACTCTGATTTTCAAGGTAGCAGCAGAAACATCCCAGGATAGGAAAGTCTCATATTTTCATTGACAAGGCCAAATTGTATTGTTTTCTTATGTTTAAAACAGTATAGAACTACACCACGGTTTATCCTGAAATTATAAGTGAACTTGTAAAAGTATGGAATACAAAAGAATACTTAGTTTTGATAAATTGATTTAATAAAAAATATGAGATTGTTTGACATGTTGTCCAAATGATCTTGTTTTGCATTGCTTCCTGAAAAAAAAAAGGACTTGAAGCTGTAAATCATATGTAATAAAGAGGAATTCAAAATTTATGTAGTGAGCAATTTTTCTGTATTTACAAGCTTCATACTTAACAAAAATGAGTAAAATTGAAAAATACTAACTCAAAGCAAAACTTCATGAATTCTCTTTGCAAGTGACAAACTCACGTCTAAAAATTAATACCATTCATCATAAAAATTCTCAGAAAAATAGTAATGGGGGAATTTCTTCAACTTGATAAAAGAACATTTGCAAAAACCTACAGCTAAGATTGTACATAATAGGAAAGTCTGAATACTTCCCCCCTAAGGTTAGGAACATGGCAAGGATGTCTGCTTTCACCATTCTTACTCAATATAATGTTGAAGTTCTAGCCAGTGCAGTAAGGCAAGAAAAAGAAAGAAAAGGTGTGAAGATCAGAAATAAATAAATAAAATGGTTTCTATTTGCAGGTAACATACTGTTTTTATAGAAAATTCCAAGGAATCTACAAAAGAGTGTTCTAGAACTAATGAGTGAGTTCGGCAAGGTCACAGGATACAAGATGAATGTACAAAAGTCATATATATATACATATATATATATGTGTGTGTGTATATATATATATATATATATATATATATATATATATATATATATAGCAACAAACATGTGGACAACAAAATTGAAAATATAATATCATTTATAATTGCTCAAAAAATACCTAGGTATAAATCTAAGAAAACACATACTGGTTTCATATGCTGAAAATTTACACATCTTTTCAATCATTTGTAGTGGAGTAATTGAACATCCATAGGCAAAAAAAAAGTACCTTGACCCAAGTATCACACCTTATACAAAAATTAACTCAAAACAAATCACAGATTTTGAATATAAAATTATAAAACTTTTGCCACCTCCCCCCCACTCCCAAACATCTTCATGGTCCGTTACTGTGTTGAGTTCTCGGACCTGATGCCAAGAACACAGTTCATAAAAGGAAAAATTGATAAATTGATTATCAAAATTTAAAACTTGTGCTCTGCAAAAACTGCCTTTGATAGGATAAAAAGGAAAGCTACAGTAAGAGAAAATATCTGTAAACCCAGTATCTGACAAAGAACCAGTATTTAAAACATGTGAAAATTTCTCAAAGCTCAGTGATAAAAACCCAGATAGTTCAATTAGAAAATGACCAAAAGATAGGAAGAGACAAATATACAAGGCAAATGCACTTACTAAAAGATGTTTAACATCATTAACCATTAGGGAAATGCAAATTAAAACTATAATCAGTTATCACTACATATCTATTAGAATGGCTGAAATTAAAAAATAGTGATAGCACCAAATGCTGGAGAAACTGGATTGCTTATGTTGATGGTGGAATTATAACATGGTACCAGCCACTGTAGAAGACAATTGGGCAGTTTCCTAAAAATCTTAACATGCAACTACTACGCAACCCACCAGTTATAGTCCTGGTATTTATCCCAGATAACTGAAAATGTATGTTTACTCAGAAACCTGTGCACAGGTGTTTATAGCAGTTTTATTTGTGAAAGTCCCAAATTGGAAACAATGCAGATGTCCTTCAATGCATGAAAGGGCAAACAATTATATAGCCATACAATGGAATGCTACTGGTTAATAAAAGAGGAACAAACTATTATAATACAAAACAACCTAGATTAATTTCCAGAGGATTACGCTGAGTAAATAAAAGCAAATCCCAAAAGTTATATACTATATGATTTCATTTATAGAACATTCTTAAAATGACTTATAGATAAAGCGAACATATTAAGGGTTGCCAGGTAGGGGTAGGAGGGGAGGAAAGTTTGGTTATAAACAGGGAACACAGGGATCCTTGTGATGATAGAAATGCTCTTTATCTTGATGTATCGATGTCATTATCCTGTTTGTGATATTGTACTATACAAAACTTAGCATCAGGGAATACTGCATAAAGTGTCCATGAGATCTTTTGCTTTTGTATGTGAATATACTGTTATCTCAAAATGCTTAATTAAAAATTAAAGTAAATGGATTATTTTTCTTTTCACTAAATGAGGACTTTTTTTCCCTATTTTACCTAGCTTCTTGTCATATTATGTATAGTTTGCTGGCTATATAAAATATGAATTCAAATCAATATCTATTTTCCATGACTGTTCTCATCCTTTTTTACTTGTTTGAACATTGAAGTTCTTTGAGCAATATATCCTTTAATCTGGGCATAGATGTTTTTCCTCTTTACTTTTTAAAATGAATACTTAGCTAGCCTCAGACTGCTCAAAAAAACTGATTTTAGCAATGCAAAATTGGTCTCATTGGCCATAACTACTGCTGTCGTGTTTAGAATTTCTTTTTAGGACTGATAATAGCAGCTATGATAAGACAGTGATTTTAAAATTGGTTAGCTATGTTATGTAAAATGTAATAATGGTGAGGCATTAGTAACATTGCCCAGATTATTGTCGTCCCGGAAAAAAACAGGAAAAAATCCAATAAATGAGAAAAGTGACACTATTGTTGGCACTCTGAAATTCTGCAGGGACTTACATTGTAGCAAAAATCAACCTTATCTTCTTGCTGTGTTCAAGAGGCTTTTCATTGATTTCTGTTGAGAGGAAAAGCCTTTTTTAACTTGAAAAAGAAAAAAGGTAGCACTCTCCAGGCCCTGTGGATTATGAAGATCTTTTAGCAGGCACTTGCTCTTTCTCTGTGAGATTGGCTGTTAAAGTCAGAACGAACTATTAATAGTTTGTCTGGTGTTTGATTAACTTGATCAGTAGAGATTCCAGATTTAATGAAGCAGATATTCACCACTATACATCCTCTATGATTAGCATAGTTATATTTTTTATATTATGGAAATACTGTTTTGCCTTATAAAATAGAAGAAATATGTTAGAGAAAACACGATAAATTGACCTTTTTGGGAAAAGCTTAAAAGCATATCATCAAAATATAACTCATAAATTAAACAATATGTGTCCAGTATTGTGAATTAGTTAATAGTTCTATGGAGATAAAACTAACCATGATACTGGAAGAAATGACAATAATTAGCTGCTAACATTGGAGCATTACTCTGTCAGGCATTGTTCAAAGCAATTTTTTCTACTAACTCATTTTATCATGATACCATTACTATGAGGTGTAGGGACTGTTGTATGTATTCCTATTTATAGATGGGGAAACTGAGGCACAGAGAAGTTAAGTAATATCCCTAAGGACATAGTGGTGGAGAAGGGTAGCTGACTCTAGGATCTTTAGTTTTAACCCTACTTTATATTGATTTCTGCAGAGAAATAAGAGCATGTATAATGAAATGTAAAATGTGATTTCATAGATAATAGAAGGCTGAAATCTGTGGGCTGGAGTCATTAAGGCAGTTTACCTGGAGAAAACAAGAAATTAGGACAAGTGTGGGTAGTAAAGTGATTAGTAGCCTGGGCACAAAGCATTGAGTTTTAGTAAACATGCTGTATGTGGCACAGCAGTAAACAGAAGTTGAGATCTGAAAGTAAGTTTGGGACAGCAGTAGAAAAGGTGGGTTTAGATCAGTTAGGGTAAGAGTGGACTTGGGAACACATTTTCTAGGTTGCTGTTGAGAGAAACAACAAAAATCTGTCAGAGATGCATTAAATGTAGACTCTTAGGACTAGAGAAGACTAACAGTTATCACCGTGTCTTTGCTGTTTAGTCTGTCTGCTCCTACCCTAAATTTTATAGTTTAGTTTTGCTACTGATTATCCAGAGGCAGGATAGTGTAGTGAAATAAAACCAATAAACCAGGTATTACAAATCTTAGATTCTGGTATCAACTTTTCCTTTTTCTTGCTGGAATAACTTTGTAGTGGGTTACTTGATCATTTGAGATTTAATTTCCTCAGCTGTATAATGGGCTTAGTATCACATGCCTAACTAAGGGTTTCTATGACAATTAAATGAGATGTTCTAAGACTTTTACCTTATTGGATTCATATAAATTATTCCTGAAAAATCAATTTGCTGTGCAAAAAGCCCCTAAACAGGAATGAAAATGCAGGTATAGAAATTGAAGCCCGCTTTCCCCACATGGGGTGAATAGGAAGACTTTCTTTTTTCTATAAACCTGTTATGTAATCTCTTCTGGCTTAGGGCATCATGGCTCACTGAGTGTTCTGATTCAGCAGGTGTGATCCAGTCATGGGGTACTCAGTCACATAGGGGAGAGAAAACATATTAAGATATGTAAGTATAATGCCATAACATACACAGAATGATGTATATGGGAAGGCTTTGTGGAGGAGGCAGTATTTCAAAACGATGAGCTTTTAAAGAAGGGTGTGATGAGATGCTGAAATGAAGAGATTTTATTTATTTCAGGAGAAAGGAATACAATGAATAAAGACATAGAGAAAGAAAAGCATGTGACCAGAAAAACTGGTATTTTTGTAATAAGCAGGCAGGACTAGGAGTCATAGGAAATAGGTTAAAAAAAGGTAGAATGGACCTAGATTGCCAAGGGTCTTCATACTAAGGAATTTTGGACTCTGCATGTTGTTAAATACTATGATCAGCAATCTGCTGTACCTAAGGGCAATTTTAAGCCTACAAAGATCTTTGAAACACCCTTATAAAATTTGTGTTGGAAATAACACTTCAGGAATGAATTTGTGTTACAGTGATCAAGTGAGTCTTGTTATTCATATTCCAATTAGTATATATGTTTCTGGTATTTTTAAAAATAAGAAGGGTGTTGTTGCCTTTATCTGTTCTTTTTTGCTTATCTAGTAACATTGCTTTTTACTTCTTATAGGAAGGTAATAATTTTGTAGTTTTTCTTAGTTTGATTAAATTGAGATCCAGTCTTCACCAATTATGAATTTTTTACTAACTGAAATATTTCAAGAGTAAAAATGTCTGTATGTTAAAATTTCTTTAAAAAATTTCTTTGTATATATTTTTGATAAAATTTATGTGAGTTGGGAGTTTCCTGGTGGTATAGTGGCTAGACTTCAGCACTGTCAATGCTGTGGCCTGGGTTCGTTTCCCAGCCAGGGAACTACCCACATTAAAAAAACAAACAAACAACAAATCACAAAAATAAATTTAAAAAAATTTATATGAGTTGCTGCATGCCGATAGTACAAAACAAATCTTTTGGATGTGCTGGCTTTTCTTAGGTCTTTAGTGATTCACTACCACCTCCTATGCTGATATTCCTAAATACTGTATTCTTTTGAAACTATAACACTGTATTCTTGTGAAAAATTGCACCACCATGCACAATACTATTTCTCATAGGCATGGGTCATAAATATTTGGTAGCAATTGTCAAAGAAGCCTTACATAATATTGAAACTAATAGGAATGACTTGTAGTTCTCTTATAAAACCAAGAATGCCAATTCAAGTGATCAATAGTTAATGGTTTTTAGGTATGTGATTTAAATTAAAATAATGGCTTGTATTGATTTTGTGTGTGTGTGACTATTTGACATCAGAAAAGTAGTTGTAACTTGCAGCTTAGATAGAAGTCTGGTATAATTGACAACTCCGGAAATTGTTCAGATTTTAGGTGGGATAAATGATTTATTGTTACTTTACTGACATTTTGAGTGTTTGCCACAGAATTTTTTTCTTGAACTGCGTTTCTTTGAAGCCTAAAGTTTTATTATTCTTATTGCTTCCTGGAAAACCTCATTTCAGTGGCAGATTTGATTCAAAGTGAGACATTGGCTAGTTGCCACCTAGCTGAAAACATCCTTTTTTTCTTTGTTATACAAACCCCACATTTCCTGAAAGTATACAGTTTCCATTTATATACTTTTAAAAACACTGTTTTGTATGCCATCTATGTTTTGTAACTGCTAATTTACTTTGGTTAGTTTTCATTATGTAATATTGCAATAGAATATCATCCACCACATTTACAGCAGATTGATTGTAATTGTCCTAAAAGTTTAAGGTTTAACTAAAGATTATGGCAACCTTACCAGAGGGGGTCTGACTTTCTGAACATTGAATAGCCTTCAGTGTGTTTGTTCTCTGTAGCTAATGAAGAGAGTACATTTGCTGAAACCCATGTTTGTTTAATCAGTTCTTTGGATTTATCACTGCAGCAGTGGCACAGTGAGGTTAGATTGTAGGTGGTAATCCTTCTTAAATGAGGCTTGAGGGGAGTTGGCATGGTGGTTTGTAAACCATATTGGGACCTTTGCTGGCTTCTCAGTATAATGTTACAAACCGTGGAGTTTTGTCTGAATCTAGTTATCTCAAAGACAGTTCTCTCATTTATGTGTCAAGAAAGGCTTTTTCGTTGTTGTTATTGTTTATCTTCGAGTATGTGCATATACGCACACACACCCCTTTTTTTCTACACAAGAATTTGCAACCCATTTAAAGGAAAGAATCTGGTATTGATTTCCCCCCTCTTTTCTTTACACTAAAAAAGTAGTGCTGTCTAATTTCATTGAAATCTATGAATTTTTAAACAGAAATAAAGTAAATTTCAGAAATTGTGAACATATTGGAGTATTTGTCTTATAGTTGAAAAATGACATTTCACCTTAATGGATGTTTTGCTTGTATTACAAAATTGACTTAAAGGTCTCAGTGCCAAAGTACATGTTTGTTTATAAACACTAGGAATTGGCAGTCCAGGAATTTATAAGGTGGTGTTCAGAAATTTGAAGTTTGGTGTTTTAAAAGCAAATGTCATTTTTGATACTTGATTGTTTCATTTGGTATACTTTTTAATATTACACTATTTTATATATTAACTCAGTTTTACAGACTAAGATTTAAAATTTTGTATTTGAAAATGTAGCTTACAAGTCTTATGTTTAAGTATCACTGCACTGAAGAAGTTGCTCATAGGTAATGTTTCATTTAAAATCTGTATTAAAATATTTATTTGCTCACAGCATAGTTTGTGAAAATCTCAGAAATTTTGGCACAGTTATAATCTGCAGAGCCACTTTAACCACTATAAATTTATTTCCACCCAAGCAAGTAGCTGTTATAAACTGTTGTCAGTTGTGGATTGCTGTTATTTTCAAATCCTTCTCTGATCCTTTTTAAAGGTGATTGTAATACATTTAAATCAGCTTTTCTCTCAACAAATTTTTGGTCGCTTTTTTTCCCTCCAAATTTGTAAACTACGGGAAATTCATGCAAAAAAATCATTCGTTTCTTCCTTTGAACATCCGCTGGCTGCCTGCTATGTGCCAGGTGTTGTAGTTACTAAAACACAGTCTTTAATCTCAAGGAGTTTAAAATCTCAAGGCGGGAGGTAAACATAACGTATCTTTCTGTAGTATTTGAAGAGCAGCATGTTAGCAGAGGATCAAAGTGCTCTGAAAGTGCCCTGCAGAAACTCTGGGGTGGGAGGTGTGGGGAGACTCTCTAAAGGGGGTGGTCTTTGAATAATGAGCAGGATTTCAGGGTAGGGAGAGTAAACGTAAGATGTTTGTTGGAGTCTGTTGGTTCTCAGTTGTGTTTTGTGGATCTCTAAGCTTATGAGAAGTTATCTGCGCTTCTCTCCTCCCTCCTGCCTTTTTTTTTTTTTTTTTTTAAACTTGTTTTGTATGTTGGGAGCAATGTAGGAGAGAATGAGAACGTGCTGGAGAGGATGGGTAGACTTTGCTGGACCAGTGTTCTTCAGTCAGCTATAGGAAGTGGGAGAAAGTGCAGAAGTGAGGAGTTGGCTTTAGATAAGAGCAAGGACATACCTGTGCTAATAAGAGGGAAGGTAGAGAGATGAGGACAGGGGCAGATAGGTGGTAGGTGTGGAATGTGGAATTTCTCTTTCAGTGGTTTCTGTCATTGAAAAAGGAAGCAAGGTCCTTGAGAGCAAAGATAGAGGAAGAGGTGTCAGAGGTGTGTGGAGAGTACAGAAGAAAAAGGTTCATCTTTTAGGAGAGTACTAGTAAAGTGAAGGACTTAGGGAAATGTAATGAAGTTTCTGCATAATGGCAAGGGCCCACCCACTTAAGTTGTGGTTTTGAGTTTAAATCAGACCATATTGTGTGGATGTGTTTCTCAATTGTGTTTTTTTTGTAGTCACATACAACAGTTCAGGTTCAAGCACTGATTAGGTGGGAAGTTAGATTTAATTAGGGTTTTACTGGAGTATAGAAGGAAATGAGAGAGGGCCAAGGGAGATGAAGGTTCATGCAAGGGTGCGATTATAATGACCTGCCATAGGATTGAAACATGAGAGTGAGGAGTGGTGGAAAGTGGTGGGATCTATGGCTTATAAACTCCATCAGGTTCTCCAGTTCCCCAGAGTACACTCTGGTAAATAGCAACTTGAAATATGATTTTAGGTCTTAGCATTGGTAGTAAGAGTATGTTTAAGCATCAGTCTCCCCCTATTCCCCCCAAAACTTTATTTTGATATTCTTCTAGTGTTCCAATTAAAAAAGAAACATAATCTTTGTCCACTTTTGTCTCATCTTACAAACATTATTAATAGTTAAAACTTTTATTTACTTTAAAGAATCATTGTTTTATAATGTAATTTGTGGTGACATGAAAGAGTGTTTTGTATTCCTGTTGTGTAAGTTGTCAGTACCAGATTCCAATTAGATGATGTACATGGGAAATTTAGGTTTAGCTGATGTCATGGGTATTCTCAAACAGGAGACTAAATACTGGAATGAGAAAAATTTTTTTAAACTTGGATTGTTACCATTTTTTTAAAAAAATATTCATAAATGATGTATACAGGTAAGATTTCAAGATGAATGTTTATTTAAAAAGTAACTCCTTTTCAGGTTCTTTAGAAATTTCTTTCACATACAAACAATGTAATTATATAGTAAGGAGGAACAGCTGCAGCTTTGATTAGCCCTTTAGATTTAATTAATAAAATCTTTAGCTATCTTAAAATACTACTTTTGTTAGATCCATTTAATTAAGATTCTGCCTTTTACTGTACACAAATTGATGTAATGTTGAAAGGTGAGAATTGCTGTGCCAGTATTCTGTAGTAGTTGAGAGGTGGTGGGATCTATTACATTTTCTAGGTACTTTAGCTAGGAGCACAGATAATTCATCTATGCAAGGGTTTCTCAGTCTTGGCACTGACACTCTGGGCTGTATAATTGTTTGTTTGGGGGGGCTGGTCTGTGCACTGTAGGGTGTTCAAGCATCCTTGGCCTCAATCCACTACATGACAGTAGTATATTTCCCTCACTTTCCTTAGTTTTGACAATCAAAAATGTCTCTAGAAATTACCAAATGTTCCTTAGAGATCAAAATTGCTCAAGTTGGGTACCAGTGATTTATGATGATAGAAGAAAGACCTAGGTTCTGGTATTTGGGTAGATGTGGAGTTGGGAATCTGAGAGAATTACTTTTCAGTTGCTTTCCTTAGTGAAGTTGGAAGTGAGGTCATGAGAGAACAAGGAAGTAACCAGCAGGTGAATTTTTCTTTAGCTTTGCATTTGTTCTGTGGTAGTCAGCACTGAAAGATTGATGTGTTAGAAATTTTATGTAGTTCGGTCAAGACATGGTCTCTCGTCCAGTAGCCCTTCACCCTGATATGGTCAGTTATAATCTTTATAACATTTAACAAGTGACATCTTTGTCTTTATATCTAATGGTCTTATTAAAAATAAAATTCTCATTCATTTGACTTGACTTTGAGTACATTTGTCCTTTCCAGAAAATATTTTGTCCTTGCCTTCTTTAAAACCTCACTTTCTTGACTTTGTGTCTTCTCTTTCTTGAGCTCCATTACAGATACAATAATGGAAATAGATTCTTCTACTGTGACAGCACCAGGTTGAGGTTTTATAATCATGGCAGTGTGGCCAAACCACAAAGACTGAGGTTAAGTCCTTTCAGTTGCTCCTGTTAGTTGGCTCAGTTAACTACAGCAGTTTGGAATGGAAAAAGACACAAAGTAAGTCACATGGATTATAAAGATACTCAAGTGAAGGACATTGATATTCATGAGATTTGAGCAGCATTTTACTGGTGATTGATGGTATGTCATCGAAGCTTTTACAACAACCCTTACTAAAACTCCTTTTAATAGATATAGCCATGGACTGAGACTAGCACTACTTGTAACTGGGTAGACAGCTACTAATCCTGTAATGACAGACTATCCCATGGAGAAGGCCATATTCCTCACCATATTCCTCAGTGATTTTTTACTTCAAGACTTTGCCCTGATCTCTTTGGTTTCTCTTCCCTTCTTTTGTTTGTTTCTTTCAGTCTCATCTCCTGTAGCATTTTTTTTTTTTAAAGGGTAGTTAGTGCCCTGCTCAGGTGTGTGAATGTTCTCATTACATGACACCACTGTTTGGCCTTGAGAAGCCTTTCCAGTTTTCCTTAACCCACATACATAACATTATTTTTCATTAGTGGTCACAATTTTTCCAAGTTTAATTATAGATAGAATCAGTTTTATATTAAAATTTCATATTGTAACACGAGTTAGGAAAAAAGAGATACCCTCTTGTGCTTCTTGATGCCAATATAGTCTTTTAAAAAATTGTACTTATACACACATAAGTAAGTTGGAGCTTTTAAAGTCTTTTGTTGGAAGAACTTCTTAAACAACTTTGGCTAGACTTAAGAAGCATAACCATATGAATTATGAGTAACCATAGTTACTCATTACCTCTCTAGTTTGAATAATTGTGTTCTGTATTACTTGTTTTATACAAATAATACATGCATATGTTTTCAAAGTGCAACTTCTGTGGAGAAAATGAGAATATGCTTTTCAAAATGGGTAGTGTGGACATTAATTCACTTCATAAAAATTCATTCTGATACAGGTTGATTTGCTATCACAAAGCCAAACTATTAAAAAAAATGCCATTCTCATTCTGTTCAACTAAAATGGTTGGAAATATGAGGACAGAGCTCAAGAAAACAGTCCAGCTAGTGATGCTATTGAAATCTCAGTCCCAGAGTGGTTACAGGAGTGGAAGGTCTCTAAGTTTATAGTAAGTTCTCTGTACTTATTTACGGTCCACTGGACAGAAAGATGAGCTAGATTAATTTTTCATTGCAAACTGCCTTTCAATGCAGAGAGATAAAAAAATGTTAGAAGTGATAATATTAAGTTAAATTCAGCAAAAAAAAAAAGTTTGGAATTTCTTATATGTGCTGAGAACTAGAAGGTTGATTGACACTGCCCTTGTCAAGAGGCTAGTAGGAAAATAAGGAAAGACTTTGTTCTTTAATATTAGGTGAAGACAAGGTAAGAACTATATAAATATAATAGAATTAAAGTGTATTTTGCAATAATAAAAAGATTTGTTCGTGTTCTGTTTACGTGTTGAATACTTTTAACACAAATAGGGAGATTTCCTTTTAAGTGACTGCATAGCTTTTCATAATTTTGTAGTTGAACTCAGCTCTAAATTTGACTTTAATTTTCAGAACTATTTTGTATATTGTTTTGCAGGTCAGTCTTAGAGACATATCACTCTGCACGTCATTAGGACTTCTGTTTCTCTGCCTCTTACTGTTCTTTTCTGATGATAATTGTGATGGCATTTCACGTTTATTGAGCCTTAGAATGAGTTAGACACTGTTATATGTTATATTACATATGAACTTTATTGTTTCTCTAATTGTTTTTGGTTTTTTTACATGTGGGTTATGTGAAGACATTATGACATAGTTCACATTATGACATGTGAAGGAGAGTCTGTTACCCGCATTTTACAGGTGAAAAAAACGGAAGCCCCCAAATTGTAAGGTAACTTGCCCAAGGTTACACAGATTAAGCAGTAGAACTGGATTCCATTTCAGGTAGTCCAGGTTCAAGGGCAGTCCTCTTAATCTTAGCTGTCTTTCTGTTACAGGTGCTAAATTCTTTCAATTTTGTTCTTGCTCCTCTTTTCCTCCCTCTCTATACTGGATTTTTCAGAAGACATTTCCACTCCCACAGCTTCGCTGGTTACTGCTCTGGGATGGAAACTTACAATAGCATCACTAGCTGGACTGATTTCTTGAGCTCCATTCTTATATTTCCAGTATCATATCGGATTCCTCTCTGTGAATGTTTCACCATTTCAAATTTAATATGGATTTTATTAGTCATTAGTATTTATTAGCAGTCCTCCTTCAGTTTTTACTATTACACATTACTGTGTTTCTTGTCATGGTTTAGTGGCACGATTTCTCAGTTATTTCCCTGCATTTGAATCCATGAAGTGATTTCCCCCCCCTTTTCCTTTTTTTCTTCCATTGTACTTATAGTCACTGAAGTTCTGCCAATTCCACTTCCCTTAGAATGAATTTAGTGTATTGCCCTGGTTCCTTTTCATTTCTGCTTTCCTAGGTCCTCAAGATGGTCCTCTGAAATTGTCTCCTTGTTTTTAATCTCTCCTGTCTCTAATCTGCACCTTCCATGTGGCCCCAAGAGTTATGTTTCTTAAATATTGTCTCAATACTCATGGATTCATAAACTGTTGTTCCCTGTTATCTTTAAAAACAGTTTGAACTCCTCTTCAGCATTTTCTTTATTTTTTTTTTCTTGCTCTTGTGTTCAGATACTTCACTTCAGTTTTTGTTATAACTCTATGCACCATATCCTTTTTTACTTAGAATTAATTTCTTTGGACTGTCTGTATGTGTTTTCTCTGTGGAGTGATTGTGCTTTTATCAAAAATTTCACGTAGGAGGGGATTCTGGAAACATTTCTTGAATATATATTGAAATAACTTTTAAATGAATTTAATTATGACTCAGATCTTTCTTAGGCTAAATTTTAACACTTCAGTGGTGTTGGGACAAGTGTATGAACTATTTAGAGTCCTTATTTATTTATTTTTTTTTATTTTTGGCAGAGGCATATCTAGTGTCTATGCAGAGATATTCTTGTATCTTCATATATACAGGTTTTCACTTGGGATAGATCTTCACATTCAGTTTGAAAGCTCTAGGAGCTAAATTTGTAATCTGTTCAGATAAGCATTGGCAACTAGTAACAATTATCCCATAGAGATAACCCATAGAGATAAATAATGTTAAACAAAACCTGGATTGGAGAATCTAGTTCAGCCAAGTGGTATCTATCTGTTAGCAGCAAAAACAGAATAGTCAAGTGTACTGTGGACCTTAGGTTACTTAAGTCAAAACTTTTCTGTCTTTTTTTTCTTTTTTTCCTGGTAAAGGAATAACTACTTTGTAAATACTGTAGCTAGTGTCTCTGTAGATCCAACCGTAGCTTCACACCTAGAAGAGGGACAACTTGAATCATTTAAGTGAACTCAATGTCTCTCTCTACTGATTCCTCTTCCCAAAGTTTACATGTTAGAATGATTATTTGCCTTTGGCCAATTAAAGTGAATTTCTTTATTCATCTTAACTAACCAAAAGAAGCCTTATATCTTATATTAAGTGGTGGCTTTTTCTAATTTGTAAACTCATAGTTGGTAAACTCCCTACTTAGTCACTAAGAAAGCTTCATCTCTTTAGGTTAGGTTTTCTGTTTATGTTGTATAGTACTTCCATTAATCTTTGCCTGCAGATGTGGAGTGGTTATGTTCCCAAATTTAATATAAATGTTGGCATTGGGTTAACCTGACTTTGCCATTCTTTCTCTTTTGATGGTGTAGTGTGAAAACATTCACTCACTTGACCCTTTATTTATATGGCTAGTTCCTTTTTCTTTTTGATTTCTGTAATGAAGGCAACTTATGTGATATTGAGGTGGAAATGTAAATAGAATGGGTTATATAAGTGATAATTTGTTTGTTAGTCATTGGGCCAATATTTAGAATTATTCACCAATTTCACTGCATCTTATATGTCTACATATTTTGATACCTAAGCAATACACACTCTAAGGTAGTTGAGGAAAGGAAACATAGTGTGTTAAACAACTATGAATTGCCTTTCTGTACTTGCAAGGGAAGAAGAAAACAAGCTATGAAACGGGAATGTATATCTTTCATTATAACATCTAGTGTGTATTTTACGTGATATTTAAAAAATACCTGTTTTACTACCCTATATCCTACCATGATTAGACAGTCCCATGTTTTTGCCCTTGTCTCTGGATCATAGTGATACCTGCAGTTTCTTGATTTTGTTGGTATCTCTGTAGTGGCTTTATTGATATGTGTGATAATTACATTCAAAGAATACCTACAGTGCCATACTTGGCTGAGTTGTATTTAGCCATTGAAGTTTTTATTTTAAGATCTCACATACGCTCTTTTTTAAAAACATGAGATGGTATTTTTGATCAAGAAAAATTCAATCCTTGAATTCCGTGGGTGATAGTTGTTTTAGGTTGAGGATCACTAGCTTGGCAAACTTTTTTTTTTTTTTTTTTTTTTTTTTTTTTTTTTTTTTTTTTTTTTTTTTTTTTTTTTTTTTTTTTTTTTTTTTTTTTTTGAGTGCTTCTAGTGTACTGTGCAGTTATATCCAAAGAGGAGCAAGGCATATTTTCTTATTTCAATTATATCACAATCTATAATGTCTTCTTTGAAAGCTATTAGCTCCTGGACTGGGAGTGACAGCTTCTGTCTGCTGTTGGAACTCACAATAATATTTGTTTTTTGCCTAAAATTGGTTGGAAGGAAGCCTAATACTATATAGTGTAGAGATGCTTATTCCTTCAAAGACACTATGTTAGAAAGGATGGAAACTAATGTATATTGAGAACTTTACTTTGTTCCAGACAGTTTATGAGGCATTTATGCTATATCAATAATTCTTCTTCACGATGATGCTACAATGTGTACGACTTCTTGAGTCTACTGAGGTTCCAGTAAGGGGACAGATTCAAGGTCACATAGTACAAAGTGAAGACCCAGGATCACTCAGTTTTAAGGTGCTGAAGCTAGCTAGAGCTCTAGGACTTTTTGACCTCAAATGTTTTTAGTATGCTTTGTTGTGTTGGGCTCAATGCTCTAGTGGAGAGTAGGAAAGAGGCCAAAATTTTATGAAGTGTACTTTCATTTTTTGTGGCCATTTACAGAAAACGGGTGGTTTCTCATTTCTAGATAACTGGGAAGATTCTATTCTTTCAGATATATTTAACAGTTTATTTTGTATGGCCCAAAGAATCTCTTTGGCAGTGACATCACAGGCTACCTGGAATAAGGCAATAGCATTTTGCCATAGTGTTTCTCAGGGTGAGGGGAGGGTCGGGCAGGGAATCACATGCTAGTATCATCTGACTGATTTTTTTTACATCTGGAAACATGATTTTTAAATTTAAAATGGAACACTTAGTACTTTTCCAGAATTGTTGACTAGGAGTAAGCAGTTATGTCTAATTTTAACTTCTATGAGAATTAGGGTATTTGTGTTCTGGGGGACTGATTGACTCCTTAAGTGGGGCTTGATGCAGTTTTTTTTTTTTTTTTGTGACCCAGAAGGAAGGTCCACAGTGGGTCTTTTATGTCACTGGGTTCTGCCTGTAGTTTTGTCTGACTCAGTATTTGTTAATTGAGGAACAATAACAATAAAAGTCTTAGGTAATGAGAAAGAAGTCATACTTATAAAATCTATGTAAAGCTGATTTAGAAAATAAACCTGAGAGGGACAGTCAATATCTATATGGTAGAACCAAGTTTCCAAGAGATTACCTTTGGTCTGTGTATCTGATTAACAGAATGGAATGGAATGGAATATAAAATTCCTATAAAATGGAATAGGGATAAACATGAAGGGCTTTATTGAGGCTTTACTAAAGCAGATTGGCAGGTATAGATGGAGGAGGTAAGGTTTGACAATATTATGAGTAAAAAAGAGCTGGGTGTTTGGGTATGTGACTCATAAAGTTAATATGATAGCTAGGCTGACTTAATAGAAGCATTTTATCCAGATCAGAGTAATTTAATGGTTTCACTGCTTTTATCTTGATCAGAGACGTCTGGAATTAATATGATTATTTTTGAAATCTTCATTTTAAGAAGGACTCTGAAAACTGGAGCCAAGACAAGAGGGGTGGCTAGGATGGGCTAAATCTGGAGACCATATCTTTTGGAGAATGGTTATAGCAGTTGGACATATTTAGTGTAGAGAGGAAAAAAATGTATTGGGTTTTTGCAGACTTACTCAATCGTCTCCACTGTAGGCAGAAACTTAATTTGTGTCTCTAGAAGTGGCTATCAGCTACATGATAACAGATTTAACTTGGTATAAGAACTATTGGAGGTCTTTATACGTCCATGGAGCCTCCATCTATGCAGCTGAGAGAAGTCTGGGAGAGAAGCCATTTGGTTATATCAGGCAAGGCTTTCCAGTGGGCGTTTTTATCAGCTTGCTCAACGCACGCGAGCTGATCAGTTTTCGAAGTAACAGAGATGAGAGGGAGTTCTTTAGCCTCTTGCAGGGTTGAGAATAATTTTCGAAATGTTAAGACATTATCTACCTTTTTTTCACTGTGTTTACATTTGCATTGTTGGTGCAAAAGTAAGGGTGAATACTTGGAAAACTGCTGGTCCGTCATCAAGAATCAAGGCAGA
Source organism: Lyroderma lyra (assembly GCA_004026885.1). NCBI lineage: Eukaryota > Metazoa > Chordata > Mammalia > Chiroptera > Megadermatidae > Lyroderma > Lyroderma lyra. The sequence continues at coordinate 72,872 of PVJL010000621.1, read as the reverse complement.
GGCACCAAACTGTACTAGCAGTCACTTTATTCCTCATGGCCACATAGTCACAGAGGACAAAGCCTGAGATTTAAGAATGTCCTTGTTCATGAGGAAGTAAAACTTACTAATTTTATTGAATTTCGACCCTTGAGTTCATATTTTTTTAATATTCTGTGAGAAAAAATAGCAAGTGTACAAGGGTTGTGTGAAAAAAAAAAATCCAGTCATAAATGCCTCTGTTTTTCATATTATGTGGCTGGATAGTTTCCAGACAGCCCTTGTCTACATAAAGCGTATCTGCTGCATATGGTAGTTAATCTAACAGGAAAGCATTTGTACAATTATTTACGTTTTATGTTGAACCAGCCACTTTTTTAGTGGATCACCATTTCTACTTGAAAGAATGACTGACAAATTATGGTTATTCAGACTTAGGTATTTGGCAGATATTTTCTGCAAAGTGAATGAAATGTGCTTGTCAAGGAAAACTGACAGTGTTTGTTGCTTATGATAAAATTTGTGATTTCATGTGAAAATTACAGTTTTGAAAACTTGTATCAGCTACTGTGAGTTGATAGTTTTCCAATACTTAAAGATTTTTCTGATGAGTGCGTTGGTGGTCAATAAATGTGGGTTTTTTTAATACTGTATGGTAAGTTTGTCAGCATATAGAAGATTTGCATAACTCAGTGAACCAGTATATTCCAAATAGTCAGTGCATGATATTATAAAATTGTGCAAGGGTAAAATCCATTTAGAGTGCAGTATAGACTGTTGAATGTTAATGTGACAGAATATTGAAAGTTCACAGGTAATGGTCTTTAGTTTCTACAGTTCAACTAATATTTTGGAAACTGCATTTTACCAAGTTTTGGTATAGCATCCACAATTAACCAGAAAGGTTATTAAAATGCTCCCCTCTTTTCCAACTACATATTTGTGTGGAGATAGATTTCTTTTGCATACCTTGTCCAGGACAGCATATTACATCGTATTAATTGTAGAAGTAGATATGGCAATCCAGTTGTCTTCCATTAAGGCAGACATCAAAGTGGTTTGCAAAAATGAAAATCATTACCCCATTTCTCACTAAATTTTTTTTGTTGGGAAATATAGTTATTGTTCCTAAAAATATATTATTTATGATACATTATGACATGTAATGGGCTTATTGTGTTTACATAAATTAATAAATATTAAATTTTATTAATTTTAATTTCTAATACAGTAAATATTGATAAGTACAACTCATATAAACAGAAACTCTTAGGAGTCCTATAAAATATTTAAGATGTAAAGGGGTCCTGAAACCAAAAACTTTACCATTGCTTTAGATTAACATCTTCAGCTTTATAGTTCTATCAGTGTGCCCAGGTTTGATCCAACTCGGGACCTGAGCCACTCAGAAAGAAGTTAATTTATAATCCACAATGCTTGCTAGTTAGTTGGTGGTGAAGTGGATGTACTGTGGAGCAGAGAGATAATATAGTAGACTCTCTGTTACACTTTTTTGCCAGTTGCTTGAGATTTTGCTAGTTGCTTGAGAGTGTCAGTTGCTTGAGGTCTGGTTAATGGCGAGTCTACTTACATTTATCTGGCATCTACCACTTCTCATGGATGCCAGTTAACTGAGAGTCTACTGCATTAGGCTTTCTCATAACCTGAGTAAAATGTTCCAGAACATATCCAATTTCTTTGATCCTGGGTTCACCAAAGTAACCTTTTGACTCCTAGCTTAATTTCCCAGGTACCAAAACACCACGAAAAAGAGATATTAGAAGGCAGTAAGGTTTCCTCTACTATACTGTCTCTCTGCTCCACAGTAGCAGTCGCCTCTGATGTCTAGTGCCTATTATGTTTGCCATTGTTTCGGGATTGGACAGACTCCTTTTTACTTCCTTCAACAATATGTCATCCAGAGTCCCATTGTTCATAATTGACTTAGTACTGAGACTATTGTATATAATATTTATTTTTTAGTAATGTGTTTTAAGGTCAGACTCTGATAACTTTGAATTTACCAGACATCTTAGTTCTGTCACACTTTGATGACTCCTTTAGGCTTGTTTTTACTTTCGTATTGGCTTTTATAAAACAGGGAGACTTCCAAGAAGTATCTGGCAGGATTAAATAGTTATACATGTAGAATTAGTGGGATTCTGCAGGTTTATGGGTTGCTCACATTTAAGATGTTAGTTTTCTCATCTTTCTTCTGATTGGAGGCCAGGGAGTAAGTGGGGAAGGAGCCTAATAGCTTCTCATCATAAAGATTTCTGCCATTTGTTTGTTCATTTAGTCAAAAAATGTTCATTAAGCACTTGGTACTATTCTAGGAGTTAAATAGAAGTATGCTACTTCAATTTAATACTGTGTTCTTATTTATTCTCATGGCTAATTTAGTTAAAATCTTCATGACATTTAGAGTTTATATTTAGAAATAAAAATTTCTTTATTTTGAACTTTGAGAACTACATTCACAAATGGCTCTTTGTTTTATACTTCGGACAAGTAGAAAGATTAGGTTGGCTTTATAGGTGATGGTGATAGACTTGGTACATGTTGTTTAGATGGTCTTTGTAAATTACATGTGAATTGTAAAGTGTAAAAATAATTCTATAAGTTATGTTTTTTAAAAAGCTAGTATATATTTTACCTTGAATATTTCAAATGTAGTGAAAATGTCTAGAAAATGTCATTTCTTTGAATCAACATTAAATAAATTTGTTTGTCAATTCATATGGATTTTTAGAAAATACAGTCCATCAATTTCAGGCATGAAAAGCAGTATTATAGCTATTAGCATGTTCAGTACGTGTCAAAAGGAAATGTTAGCAATGAAACAATAATGAATAAGAAAGTCAAGAAAATAAAAATCTAGGTGATGAGAGAACACACTGGAGTAATCTACATTGTGTTACACAGTCTTTTTAAAAAGTAGCTACTTTTAAATGGTTCATTGGATGCTGTATTTTTGGGTCTCTCCACAGTAAATTGTGACCTAATGGAATACCCGAATAAATTGATCTTGACACCTTGAAGTGATCTCTACATGAAATAATGGCCTTTACTTACCAAATAAGAATTTTAGCAGTGTAAATATTATGTCAAAAAATTAAACCTCCAAATCTGTAACAAACTTCCATAACTCTAACAAGGACAAAAATGATATGCAATATCTTTTGGGCTATTGATTGTAAATTTTTATAATGAAGTATTACGTCTTTTGTAGGCTGGCATCTAATCTACTGCTTCCCAAGTTTTAAAAACCAGTTATTTAATATGCCTTTATGTGAGGATCCTTTTTACATATGAAAAAAGTGTGATATTAATTCTTCCTTGCCAATAACTTCATACCCTAATGTCTTTTCTTAACAGTAAATTAAAATATGTTCTTTTTATAAACGATTTATTCTCTTCAGGGAGTTTCTTTATTGTTTGAGTTTTCTTTTTTAATACAATCTGTCCATTCTTTATCTTTACAAAATCATCTTTAATCTTTTGTCTCTTTAAAGCACACAGTCTGTTTTTTAAAGATTTAAGTCTAGAATACTTTATTATTTTTGTGATGAAATTTTATGGGGTTGTGTACGAAGACTTTTATCTTCATGCTTGAAGTCAAAGCATGCAAAATTTGACTCCTAAAGAGTACTTTTCACAAATTTCCAATTCAGTGAAAATAAATTGTTGTGGGATTGCAATTGAAAATGTGGTAATAACTTTTTCTACTGAAAGGTACATATTGATTTTCTTAGTCCCCTTCTTCACTCATTCATTCCAAGAGATAGTTATTAAGTGCTCACTTTGTGCCAGTTACTGTGCTGTAAGCACTGGGGAATATAGACAAACTGGACTTGTTAATTTTGAGTTTAGGCTGTGGGGCAGGTGGCAGACATTAATAAAATCACATAAATAAATGAAAATTGTAACTAAGATTAAGTACAGCAATTGTGAACTGTTTGATGCTTATATAGATAATACAGGACTTAAGAGGAAATCAGTCATCTGAGGAAGTGATTTGAACTGAGATGTGAAAGTAGAATAGATGTAGATACAGAAGTGGCATAGATGAAGAGAGGACAGTGTTTTACGGCAGAGAAGACGGCATTCCTTGGAAAATTCCAGGAATAAAAAAAGACTGATGTGGCTCTAGTGGAGAGAATGCCTGGGAGTGTGGTCATTAATTTAGCAGTGAAAACTTGTGACATGAGCAAATGATTAAAAGTAAACATAACTTGAAATACGTATTAATACACAGTAGCCTTTGAATTATATATTAGCTGTAGCCTGCACTTAAGGCATTTAAAATGAACTCTTTACCTAGGCTTTAAATTCTGCTTTTGTTTCTTTGTAACTGGCACTGCTCTTAAAAATGTAAATTATAGTGGGCAAAGTAACGTTGTTTAGCAGTTATTTATCACCAATCTGTGGTCCTATGTGTAATTGTCAGTGTATATATTACTGAGGCTTAGCAGAAAACTAGTGCCCTCTTCTTTGGCACATGTGATTGAGAGTGAGAGATAATGCCTGAAGCCTTTAGCTGAATAGCCATCTGCTTAAAGCTTCTGTTTTTAAATGTAGTAACTCCTGTCACATCAGTGAGAAGAGGCTCCTGCAGCTACAGCAGCCTCTGTTTTGGTTAAATAAGACCAAAATGTTTCTATTTCATATTTATTGCTTTATTCCTAAGTTTCCTATTTGTTGTTGTTTATTTCTTTGGTATAAATAGGATTTTCATTGAGGAAATTGAATTATTTATAGGCAGTAGGGTCAGCTCATCAGTAAATTATGTGAGATTGTTAAATACGTTTTTATGCTAATCTCTGAAGTAATAAGTTAAAAATCTATGTGGGAGGAAACTAATTTTTTTTGTCTTGATGCACACATTCGTCTGTCTTCACACATAGCACTGATGGGAAAAAAATGACATGGTTATGATCAAAGATCATACTCAAGGAGCAGCCCATAGGTACCTGGTAGGTAAGCAAGCCCAAAGTGTTGAATCCAATTCTTTTCTTTTTTTTTAAATGAAAGATTTTTTTTGGTAAATATTACATAGGTCTACTCTTGCCATTGCATCCTTAAACTGTTTTCCTTTTTCTCCCAAGAAAATTGTCAATTTTGCTCCCTTGTCATGTGATACCTTCAGTAAATGAAAAAAAAAAAATCATTGTTTTATTCTTTTGGTATGATAGCACTGGAAAATATTGCTATTGTGTATTTGATTACTATCGTAAAGGGTTAGCAATTTGAACATATTACTGGAAGTTCAGTTTATATTAGAGAATGGTTTGTTTCATAAAAATTTAAAAAATTCAATTTCAGCATAATCACCTCTTAACAAATATGAGTGTTATCTGTGTGTATTTTTCTATATAGAAGAACTTTACTATGAGTTTTTGTGAAAACCCTTCCCATGTACACTTAAAATTTTTTTTATTTTATGAACAATTATTCCTGATTTGTTATTATAGTTAATGAATGTCTTTGACTTGATTCTTTTTTCATTAATAAGGATGATATTGTAGTTAGCTTATTGATTGTAAATACCCCCTTTGAGTGTCTTCTATTATACATAAACCTTTGTGGATTATTTTTTTGCAAGTATAATAAGCAGTTTTGTTTACATTCTGTTATTATTTGAGAATTCTGAAATGTTATATTTTGCATTTAAAAGGTCTTGATTTAATAAGACTTTAATGGCCAGTCGAACTTGAATTGTCATCAGCTAAAATGTTAAGGTTCAGTAAAAGAGGAATACAGATAAAAAGCATTTGGCCCAAAACTATATAAGCAGTTGTATATAAAAATTGATGTTCAGATTATATTATTTCTCCAATAAGTTATTTGTAATGAAATATGAGATTTTATTGGCTCTGGAAAAAAATCTCATTGTTAATATGTATAGTACTGACTCAGATCTTCTCAAATCATTGATTAAATAATTTCCGGCTCAGGTTGAAACATGTGACAACATTGAAAAATTTAAATTATCTTTGGACCTGAAGGCTGTATTGAGCATAAAGTGGCTCTTTCCCTCAATAGAAAATGCATGGATAGAGTTTATATAAATAACCATTCTTCATCGTCTTGTATTAACTCAAATCCATGTATGTGTTTGCACATAATACTCACTTTTGAAATGATATCATTTCTTCTTATATGGGATACTGATGTGGATGTAAGCACTGTTGGCTTTACTCAGAACAGTGTTAAGAACGATACGTCAGGATGTATGGTGAATTAGTGGGAATGGTTAGAAAAGTGGGCACCTTCACTCAGGTTAGAACACTGCCCTGTACCTTTCAAACCATGTGTATTTGGTTTGTTAGCTCAGATGGGATTTGTTCTGGGAAGCCTTTCCTGACACTTCAATTTGAATAACCTGCCCCTAGTATGTGTCTTAGCATCACAGTAACTTTTGCTTGTTTGCATTGTAATTAGTTTTATCTGTCTTCCCAATAGCTTGTAAAGTCCTGTTAACTGGGCGGGCGGGCAGTGGGGGGTGGGGGTGGGGTGGGGGTGGGGTGGTGGCCCGAGGGGCTATGTCTTATTTATCTAAGGTATTCTTTGCAATTTAGTACTTAGTAGATATTCAGTAAATATTTATTGAATATAATTGCTTTAGTTTCTGATTGATATTTTTGGGAGTGGTAATGTGTGTGCTTGTAAATGTAACTGAAGCACAAAGAATTTGGGGGTTAGTACTGGGAAGTGCTTGAGAGGTGATTAAGTACTTTCAAACTCCCAGGGCTTCAGGTTGCACTCTCTGAAGCCCTGTGTTCTGCTTCAGGAATTGCTACTGGAAGGAGTTCAGTGCAGGTCTACTTTTATCTGTTTTATACTGGGGAGCTTCACAGTAGCCAGGATATTGCTTTAAAAGTTGGCAAACTAAGGATCAAGTTCACTTTGTCCCTGCAGATGAGAGCCATGACCCCAAGGGGCTAAATGACTTGTCCAGTTTCATACAACCAAGTAGTAAGACAGGTAGATCTCAACTCCCACTGCTTTGCTTTGTGCTGTTTCCTGCTGATAACATGGTGCTTCTAGGGTGACTGTTGCGGTGTTGGCAAACCTTTTGAAGAGTAAGAGTTGGATACTATTGTGATGTTTCATGGTTCTCTGAAATTTGTTTCATGTTGACTAAGTTTGTTTCACTCAGTAGCATTGAAATGTATCTCGCAAAAGAGCGTAACAGTTGAAAAACATTAGTGCTAAAAAAATTAGTTGTTAAATGTTTTTTTAAAGTATAACTTAATGAACACTTATTTGGGACTTCTATATTCCTTTGTGAAAAATTTGAAATTTCTTTCAATTTCATTGTAATGAAATTTGATCTGATATGTTGATGATTTGAATTGTAATAAAATTATAGGAAAACTCAGCTATAAAGATGATATAAATTAATTCTTAGTTTGTTATTTTTGTTCCTGTGAAAGTAATGAAGTAATGTTTATGGAGAAGAAATTATGAGAGTTTGAATAACTGATTCCATACGTATAGTCATTGTCAGGACCACATTAACTCTTCATTATTAATATTTCACATTGATACTTTTATGTGAAGAACAGGATGTGGCACATTTATAATTGTTTCCTCTTGAGAATCAGCATAAAGTTCAAGATTTACTTTAAAAAGCAAGAGAAGCTGTTAAGAAATTAAATATATAGATGCTGCACATATGAACTGTAAATAATTTTATATATTTATATGTGCTCACAAACATGGTGCAACCTTCCTTATTTTTTCCAGACAGTTATATATACCTGTGTATGTTCTTTTAACATTATAGCCTTTTCACAGATGTCACCTTGTAAAACAAGATGTCAGTATTGGTGGTTTATTGCTTTTTTCTTTAAATCTCCAAAATTCAATTAAAGTATATGTTTAACATATATAACAATGTGATCTGTAAGTTTAAATGATAAGAAATGAATTATGAGACCTAAAAAAAATTACCTGTTCACTTCCTAAGTCTACTTGTATATAAAAGTAATGAGAGGAAATTGTATAGTGGAGTTATATAGACTTTAGTAGATTTAAAATGGAGTTCATATCCATCCTACTTCGTTTTCTGTCTTCTTGGTTAAAATGTGTTCTGGCATTCTCTGGGCAGACAGCCAATACTAAAGTAAATGCTTACCATTGAAACTGTTTTTGTAATGTCTGCATGAACTCAGGAATAGGGACCTTCATTTGTTGGATGTAATAATGTCAGCGCTGCTACTTTGACCCTGTTGCATTCAGTGACACAGAAAAGAGAATTCATTTATTTTAAGAAGCTTCTAGATAAATATAATATTATGTATCTTTAACTCTTACACATTGCTTTTCTTTTAAAACTTAGATAAACTCAATAAAGAAAATCTTCTCCCAGTAAGTAATGATGGTAGGCTTTTTGTTGTAGTTGAGTGAAGGTGGAAGTGAATGTTTCCCTAGAGAAATGAGATGTTAAGAACTATTGGTTGATGATTGACATAAATCATTTCATCTTAAATTTCTGGGTTTGTTATGAATAGAAAAGCATTTGAATCCAAATGACCCACTCTCTAGCTTTGTGGTCTTGGAAATGTTAATTTAGCTTTAGGCACCTCAATGTCCTCATCTGTAAATGAGTGTATTAGCAGTACTTAACTTCATAGGGTTATAAAAATTACTAAATTAAATAATGTATTTAAAATGACTGACATAGTAAATGTCCAGTATTTATTAATCATTATCGGTATTATGAAAATGCTAGTCACATGACAATTCCTCTTGTCATTATACCATTTCATCTCTAATTTGTGACTGCCATTTTGTTGGTGTTAAATATTCCTTCATATTTGCAAATGCTAAATCTTTTATAAATATGCTCTCTTAGAATACATCATATATTCTCTTTTTCTTTCAGATTCTCCAGAGTTAATATCATGCACTTGTTTAAATAACACCAAACCTGAGTTAATGTTGCCTATTATTTCTGCATACATACACATATAGTTGTTGTTGATCCTTTTGACGCTTTGATACTCATGTGTAAGGGGAAGGTTGGTTCTTGGAAGCCTGGCCTGTAGTGTGCAGCATCGTTTCCTTAACTTACTACTGCTACCTGGCTTGGGATGAAACTTACTTGTCTCCCCTCAGATGTATTGAACTTAATTTTGGACTGGTGAAGCTTTTTCTTAAGAATTGGAGGCTCTTCGCATTTACAGTGCGCTGCCTTTAATTTAGTATTCCTTCATTAGTTAATTTGGAATAAAAAAATTATCTTAATGGATGTGCTCATATATATAATATATGCTTCAGTGAAATGTTGCAAATTGTAACTTAATTTTGCTAGAGAACTTTCATCATATAATTAGTACCACTGCAAACATAAAATTACAGTCAATAAACTTGAACCTTAACATATTGCTAATACTAATTACAAACTTAAAGAATTTCACTTTTTTTGAGAATTAAAATCATGAGAGTTGTTTCCAATAACAGAATGAAGAAAAATTCTTAAAGGGTTAAGGAAAACCATTCTAGAGTGAATTGTGTCTAGAAACATTGAAATAATTGATGTGCAGAAATTTTTCATGTATAGAGTTGAGTAAAAAAATTGGAATATAAATTTATTATACAATAATGGAAATTCTATTTTAATTTCTACTTACTACTTTACTATTTTATCATAAAATATGTATTATATAATCATATAAGTTTATATGTATAATTACATATCTTTATTCATTTTATTAAAATGAAAGAATGAATACTTGGACCTGAGAATCAATATATTTCTGTTCTATGTTTTGAAGGACAAAAAAAATTCTGTGAATAGAAGCAGTAAAGAATTCTTAGTATGTCAACAGTTTCCAGTTTGATTGTGTTTTGCAAATCTTGGTTACTGATAAAAGTGTGAACCAGGCACTTATTTAAGACATTGCATGGCAAAATGCTATTCTGGCAGTTAAGTGAACCCCAGCACTGCCTACAGTATGAATAGGCTTGGGTCAGAAGGTTTGTCTTGTTTTTGGATGTAATCATTTTCATGAACAAATATGTCTCCCACAGCAGTACATTCTGTGTACAGTGAGAAAATAAGAGTCTTTTAACTAGGTCATTCCTCCTTCCAGTGGGAATATTAATGATAATAGCTAATGTATATGTCCATATTGTGACTGAACTGTGGTATGTTTGTTCTATCTAGCCTTTTGGCCTTTGTTCATTAAATTTATTTAAAATAAATACAGAATTTGGAAGTATTTAGAGTCTGAAAAAGTAATGTTCCCCCAAAAATATTATTTTTAAAAGTTTGAGTACTTATATTCTGTGGTTAGAATTAAATACTTATCTTTTCATAGATTTTAAACAGTAAAAATTGTGTTTTTTTTAATGCTGTGTTGGTACTTTGCACATTATTTTATCGAATTAGTAGTACATCTGTTAAGCATTTTCAGCACAAATTTTACATTCTTCAGTACAGTAACACTTTAATTATATGAAACCCTTGGAGAATGAGTCATTCTAAACAGAGGTTTCTGAATAAGTTGAGTTTGAACTCACAGCATGAGAAAAATAAATATTTTTCATGGAACTAATTCTTTAAAAAAAGTAGAATTTTCTTTTCTCCTAGAAGTATTCTGACTAGAATGAACTTTTAACAGTTTGTTTTTTTTTTTTTTAAGTTGGGAAGTGGGAAGATGACCCTAGTTTGTCATTGTCAGTGCCACTAGTTGGCAGTACCAGAGTCATGGGTCCAGGCTTATTGCAGGTGTAGGGTCCATTCTAGAGAGCCTGTTGTAGTTCAGTCATTACCAAGCTTTGGAGGCAGACTCAGTTCAAATCCCAGCTCTCCTGGGTACTAAAGTATGACCTTCCGCAAACCGCTAAATTTCATTTTCTTCATTGACAAAGTGGGGAATAGAGTCATAATACTTCAGTGAATTTAAGGCTTGTGTGAGTTAACACAGAAATCACTTAGCACAGCACTTAGCTCATAGAAAACTCTTTTAAGTATAAGCTGTTGTTAATGTTAACATCATCACTGTTTCTGCTACTGCCATAAGAACAGTGCTCTGGGTAGCTCTGATTCTTGTTGTTATGTCTACTGTTATTTAGTTTTCCTTTCACTGACATTGATATGTGTATATGTATTGGGTTTTCTACTTTTTATTTTTAATGAAGGGATTGTTTCTTTTTATCTGAATGTTGTCAGCTTGGAGAAGGGAAGAACCGATGGTGTAAGTGAGCCTTCAGTGTGCTTATGGGCAAATGTGTTCTAAGCACAAAAGGAATGAAACTGAATATCTTCTTTGCATATTTAAGTTAGAAAAATTTTCTGTTTGGCTACACAATTTTTCTCCAGTAAGAGAAATGTGTTAAAATAGATGCAGATATGTTCTGCTTATGGTCTTTTTGCTTCTTATAGTCTTTTTTAAGAAGAGAGAAATCATTTGTTCCCCTTGTGGAGGTGCCACTGGCATATTGACCATTGTTTCTTCTAGGAGAGTGACTTTAACTTGCTTAATTGTTTATTGTATGGGTAACAACTGATTGTTGTTAATGACATACCAAATTATTGCCATTATAGAAATTGATTGTTTCTGTTTCTCTCTTCTGTTACTTATTTGTGGTGATGAAGGTGGGGACAGTAGGGGCTTTGTGGTAGCTGCCAGTCACAGAATAGGCTCTAGGCTTCCTCTTGTTGGTGGCACTTGAGCTCCCTCCTTCCTTTGTTCCATTTTGTGCTTTTATCTGCCACTGGAATCTGTGGCAGTCTCTTAGCAAATATGGTACTGGAGAAAGGTGATTGATCTTCTCTTCTGGGTACCCTCTGTCCCTCACAACAGTTAAGTTCTGTGTACAGTGAGAAAAATCAGAGCCTTTCCAGGTCATTCCTCCTTCTAGCAGGAATATTAGTAGTAATAGTAATGGCTAACATAAATTGTATAATTACTGTGATATCACTGTCCTAATTATGTTACATACCAGTATAATCTTTGAACAACTCTTTGATCTTGTATTATTATTATTTTTTAATAAATAAAGAACTTGGGCTTATATCAGTTTAGTAACTTATCTGTGTTCATGCGGTACATGACCTAGCTGGGACTGAAATTCAAGTCTCACAGATTCAGGTTTTTTTTTTGTTTGTTTTTGTTTTTTTTAGTTTTTGTTTTTGTTTCTGTTTTTGTTTTTTTAATTTTAACTTATATTATGAAAACTTTGAAATATATGAAAAGCTAGATAGAAATTACACTGAACATCCCATATACATTTCACCTGTATTTTAAAGTCAGTGTTTTGCCATGTTTGCCTCAGTTTTTTCCGTAGAAGTGTTAATCTTACGGATTATGGCATTGCTTATTCAGTATGCATAATTAAAAAATAAAGATCCTTTCTTACCTAACCATGCAGCACCGTTCACACTTTTCATTTAGTTATTGCTCTTAAAATTTGTCTCGGATGTTGAACAGGATGACTCCCAGGTTCTTACTCAGGATACCTGTCTCCTTTCTGAGGGACCAGTGCAAGGACAGTGGCAAGCAGAGGGCAAGAGGACAAGAGGACAGGAAGCCCTTGAGGTATCAAATAAAATACAGCTTGCATTCTTCGAGTAGACATGTCGGAATTTGAAGAAACTTTACCTGCAGACGAAATTTGCACTTTGATGACCCATTTCCAAACAAAGAAAAAAATAACACCCACAAAAGAGTATATTTTTATTACCTTCCTCATGTTAGCAGGGTATGAACTATTGTTGCTATTAAAATTTGTTTATATATGGAAACAATATAATTATGCTAGAACATAATTATTCTAAAAATGATTTCAGACTTTGCAAAAATTACTTTTTGTTTCCCTTTCATTCAGCAGACATTTACTGAGTATTTACTGTTTTCACCCTTTTGGGGCTTTATAAAAACTTTCTGTCCACAGCAAGTTTATAATTCAGTAGGGAAGGGAGAATGTTCTCTCCATGAAACAAAATACATTTCCATATACGATGGAGGTGCAGATACTACAAATCGGGGTAGGTGAATATACTGAGGAGATTGCGAAGGGAGAGGGACTACTTCTGACTGCGTGTACAGGAGAGTGGGAAGAGCTGAGTGGTCCAAATCCGAATTTGGCATTCGGGCATCTTGGGCAAACTGAAGAAGGCATACAGCAGTATGGAGGTGGAAAAGCATAAGGAGTAGACATTGAGTGTTCATTTATATGAATGTCCTCAGATTTAGAAAACGTCTTTCTAGAAGACCTACATTACTTGTTGCTTCCCTATCTCAGTTTTTATGCTTATTAACTTTCACCTTTGGGAATGTCAAGAGCAGGAATGCATGGTTCCTATAGCCACTGTAGCAGAAGGCATCATTTTACTTCCCTGACAAATAGTTTATTTACTACATGATTACAATATCTAGAATTGTGGTTAATTCTGATTTTCCAAAACTTGCTGTGTGTCTATTGTAATGTGGCTTTTTGAGGCTTAGCCATTTGATAAGGTGATTCACACCCACATTTTCCTAAAGGCCATATAGTTTCAGTGTATTCCAAAATCAGTGTAACAGAGGAATTCTATTGTATATGTTTATTGTTAAATCTCTGTCCTTAACCCTTTGCTAATGGACTCTCTTCATGATACCTTTTAAAATAATTTTCTTTTTCATCGAAGAAACAATTTAAAGATAGGATATGAAAAAACATTTTCATTTAAAGCACTAACAGTTCTGACATTTCTATAGTAACTTAAGACATCTCTGATCTCTTAACCAATTATATATGAAAATTGGCTTCTTCATAAAAGCCTCTTTATGCACATTTCTTTTGAATAACAATGTTATAACTAAACAATTTTTACCTCAAGTGTTGTAGCAAACCTGTTTAAGATGAAATTTAAATTATGGTCCCAGTTTATTCTCTGTAATTTTAGTTTTCTCATTTTTTAACAATAAGATGATATGACAGACCTGTGTGGAGTCAGGTAGAATAAGATATAAAGTTGAATGACAATAATGGCTACTTTATTGGGTCTCTACTATAAGCCTAGGACAGTACCAGATGCTTTACATATATTAGCTCTAATTTTCAGAGCAACTGTTAGTGATATAGATCACATTTACAAAAGAAGAAACTTGGATTGAGAGGATTAAAGACCTGCCTAAGACTATACAACCATGAAGCAACAGACCTGGATTTCAAATCTTGACCTATCTAATTTCAAAGTTTATATTTTTTCATTATTCTTGAGTGCCCATCATAAAGTAAGTTTTCACTGTCTTCCTTACTTTAGAATTCTGCAAAGTTAAAAGTTAGGAAATGGCCAAATGTGAGACCAGTGTGTGTTAGTTCTGTGGGAGACCAGAGAAGTAATAGATGATTCTAAGTGTCAACGAAACTTATATGGGGAGCAGTCAGTGAAATTTAGCTAGAGAGCAGAGGCATGTTCAATATGTAGTGGGAGATGAGACCAGGATAAATGCTTGGCCTGGCTGTGCAAGATTTGGAATGCCAACCTGGTGAATTAAGGCTTTCTCATCTCAGTCGTTAAAGAAATTTGGTTTACTAAATGATGGCTGTATCTAGATGTTAAGAAGAAGACTGGAAATCACATTATTTCTGCCTACTTGGTTTTCTTTCCAAGACTTTGTTGTAATAATTTGAGTATGTGGATAAGCTGGCTCTACTGTAAGTGCAGGTGGGATGTGGCCTTAGGTAGACACAAGATGACTAGACACTTGGTGGCTTGTTGCATGTTGTGTGAAGTTAATGTCCGGTGACACAGCCTGTGTGAAAAAGAGGTTTGGCTTAGGACCATACTGGTATAGCAGTGATCAGCGTCATCTTTAATTCCAATTAGATCTTTGCAAAGATTTTTGCAGTTAGAGTCATTTTTTTTTTTTTTTTGGACAACTAAATCTGTGTGTGCATTTATTAAATATATATAATTAGGTTTTGGGGGGGCGATATAATTTAATTCAAGGGAAATGAGTGCATCTAGTTTTGTCACAACTATAGCCAATTTTAAAAATGTGATGATCAGAGGCCCAAATGAAAGAACTGTTACATCTCTCTCCCCCTCTCCTGCCTTTTTCTTCCCTTTTTCCCCCTCTCTCCATCCTTCACCTTAGCCCTTTCTCCTTTGAATGGTATTTTATCATGTACTTACCAAATTATTTTTTATTGCCAACTAGTTTCAGGCTCTATGGAGACATATGAAAGGATAATAACTTTTCCCACTAACTCACCTCTTAGCAAAACCATTCTTAGTGCCTAATTTCTCTGTGCCTTGTTCATGCTGTTTCTCCTTGGGTCATTTCTGTTCTCCCATCTCTCCTTAATCTCCCTGTTTTCTTATTCCAATTATTGCCTGTTCTTTGAGTTCTCATTACATATTGCTGCAGGATTTGGCACTTGGAAACTTCTTTCACAAAAACCAGACATTGATCTTTCACTTGCTTAGTTTCTCAATCACAAACCATTTGACTTTTTTGGACATAGCCTGAACTCTTTTTTATGAAGTCAACTCTCTTTGTCCAGTGAGAATTAAAAAGCCAAAACATGGAAGCTTATTCACAGATAGAGTCACAAGTGAATCAAACACATTTGTTGATTATCTAAAGCATGTGGAATTCCTTTTTAGGGTTGTTTTGGGGATGGAGAGTGTATATATTTTTTCCTTTTTTTTTTTTTTTTTTTTGGTATGTGGGTAGTTCCCTGTCTAAGAATCGAACTCAGGCCACAGCATTGACAGCGCCAGCGCCAAAGCCTTAAGTCACTATACCACCAGGGAACTCCCCTGAGAGTGTATATTTAACAATAGGACATAATTGCCAAACTCAAGGCAGCTCCTTCTGATATCTGTTGGGGTGTAAGCCTTATTGGATATAGCTAACTACCATATATGACATGTGAGAAGTCCTGTAATATAAACATAATCAAGAATGCCTTGAGAGTCAGAAAAGAGAGAAATTAATTCTACTTGGAGGGATGTGAGGGAAGTTTTATGAAGAGATGGCCTAGTAGTAGGCAAAGATGGGGGCAGGGTATCCTATTCCAGGCACGTGGTACAGTGTATGAGCTAAGGTAATGGTCAAAGTCTCTAAAATGACAAATTGTTGGTGGAAACATATAGACAAAAGAAAGTATACAGAGAAAACTTAACTAATAGGTGGGGCAAGAAAAAGAACAAGTCTAAGACGAACTTATAGGCAGTGATAATTTTTAAACAAGAGGGTGAGCACCTGTGTTTAAATGAGCTAACTTGGGAAGTGGTAAGAAGAATGTATCAAAGGCAGTAATAGAGAACAAATTTAGATGGGAAACTGAAGACTCGTGAAATATTTCAAAGGGTGATGTTCATTGAATAAGATGGACACTGTGTCCAACTTTCCCCTTTCTCAAGAAAGCACCCTGAAGTCCAGTACTCACACCTTCCTTCTACTGCCTCTCCCCCATAGATCAAAATAAGCTACTTTTATTACTATGTGTGTGTGTGTGTGTGTGTGTGTGTGTGTGTGTATATATATATATATATATATATATATATATTCAGAATGGTTTTAACTAGAAATGCAGATAAGATTAGTGCACAGATATAAGCAAATAAGTTTTTGGTATACTCAGCCTGTCACTTCTCTGCTGATCTCTTCTTTTGGGGGTTACTATACAAAGTACTTCTTTGCTATTGACATAAGAGTTTTTCAGACTTTTTTCCTTTTTTCTCTTTTGAACTACCTATAGTAACTCTCAACATTTTGTAGGAGAGAAATATAATCTACATTTATAAAGTTTCACTGGCAACAACTTATGCAAATAATTTTATTGCATAATTACAGAAAAATATATTTAGTATTTTTTTTAAGAAACAAAAATATAATTGAAGAAGGGAGAGTTGAGAGTTACTAGCATACTGAAAAATTTGAGAAATATCTTGAGTTCCTTTAATATTTTTTTGTTTCTCTACTGAACTTTCATGTAATTATTAATAAATAAATGAATATGTATGTATTTATGTATACATATATATACTTGTATAAATGAACGGAAACAAAAGACTTTTAACACTAAATCACTTCTGGCAGCTTGAAAAAGAGCTTATCTTTTAGAGCATATTTAACAATTTCAAGTTATCCAACACTAATCATATTAATAGGATGGTTTCTTAGATTAAGGAATCAGTTTTATGTTGCCATAGATGGCAAGTATAGGGAAGTGAGGTGCTGTGATTAGTATGTGAAATGACAAATGATATTAGGGCTTCAGAAACATGGCTATTCACATTTGTAATAGGAAAAGCAAAAAAGCTATTTTTGATAACTTTGACTACTTTGTCTTCATTTTTTGTCAAAACCTATTTTATTATATTGTACTATACTGTATTAACCATTCTTTGTTTCTATAGTACAAGCTTTCTAAATAGAGAGTTTGCATAGTATAAATATTTGTTGAATATTAATTAAATGGATATATATCTTAATGTCTCTGAGGGCATGCACCCAGGGATGTAATTATGTTTATTTTGTCTCTGTAATACCTTCTTGCACATAGTAGGTACACCATAAATATTTCAGAAATAGTTGTCTTTATTGTAATAGACATATATTTGATACTTTTTATTTATACTTAAAACTATTTCGTCTTGAGTTAGGGCTATTTAGAGAATCTCATCAAAAATTAATTTTCTTGTAAAATTTTAAACCTTTGTTTCACAAATAGGAAAGAATTAATTTTTTTCTTATTTGTTGAATTGTTTAGCTATTGCAGAGAATCTGGAACATGCTTTTACAACTTGATATTACTATATTGGGAATTTAAAAATATTTCCCTCAGTAGGCTTAGACTAATTGATAAAGTACTTAAAGCAGTTACTCAGGAACTACTTTATGCTGTTTACTTTGAAAACCATATAGCAGAAAGAGAGATCATAGAATCTCAGGACTGGAAAAGAACTTTAAAGATAACCTAGGTCAAGCATCCAGCTGCCCTGGGACTCAACTCCAGAAAATCCATCCTAAGTTGTTTTTTAGCCTGTGATAAGGAGATCTTTTCATGTACACCCTAGTGTCCCTTTCTTAAAGGATACATAGTGATGTGCACAGAGGTTAAGTGTCAGGAATCCTTGTATCAGGCAGGTATTAATTTGTTCATCTGTAGGACATGATGTTGATAAGTCAGTTTTATTTAAATGGCTATATGAAGATAATGGGATCATAATCTGAAGTTAGTGTTCTGACAGCAGTGTCTGACAACAGAGATGTGCCCTGCACTGCTATTTTGTTGGACACACAGATACATGTAATTACCTTCGCAAGTGTAATGGGATGATTTAAGTGAAGCAGCTACAGGGCAGAAGCACTGCAGCGATGCTGTGAAGTGTAGCTTGAAGCAATGTAGCATAGACGTTGATTATTAGATAGCAAATAATTAAATCCCTTAGATACATTAGTGTACAACAGTCAGACTACTTAGATGCCAAGACTACCACAATCTCACATGGAACATTTACTCTCTGTTGGAGGCACTGTATTAGCTACCTTTAGATAGGATCTCAGTTAATCCTTAAAGGTCTCTCCATGAGGTAGTTGGTGCTTTGGAGACCATATATTCAAGGTAAAAAGGACAATAGGTGAGCTGTTAGTTAAGTAGCCAAATTGGTTAACCGTTAACATGAACAATTTATATTGACAATGCTTTGAGCAAAAATTCCATGTTTTGGAGGTAAGTTCTCTCATTAAAGGAATTTTTGTGTTGGGGGGGAAATAGATTTGGAATAAAGATTATCAGACCAGACTCAGTGTAGAATCACCTGGAATTTAGGACAAGCAATCTAAAATCACTCTTGGTGTTGCACTGTTGGAAGCTGAGCTCTTTGGGACAGTAGAAAACAGGAGATAGGGGGATTTGCAAGAATACTTGAGCACCAACTTTGCTTTCTCACTCTAGATGAGGATGTAGCCTTGTTGATCCTGAGTTTGATTTAGGAATCAGGAAAGTTTATTGTCAAACATTCCCTTAGAGGGAATCATAATGTGCGTAATTCCAAATGGTGAGTTAAACCTTTGGGACAGTGGGATAGCAAGACCTTCTCAGCTCAGTCAGGACCCTTCCTCGTGTGTGGCATATGCAACCCCAAGGTGAAGGAAAAGCCCCAAGCAAAGCTAAGCTGCATATGTGCCTATTCTGTGGCTCTGTGTAGCCACCTGGTTTTTATTAAGTTCTGTAGCATTGGCTAAATAATTGGGAATTTGAAGGAGGTGTATGTGTGTATGTGGTCTCTCTTAGCCAATCCATAACCTGTTTTTATAAAGGTATAAATTGCTATGGTTTTCTTTTTGCTTGGAAACTCACATTACTGACGCTATTTCTGCAATGTCTTTGTGCACTTATCTTCATCTTCATCTTACGTGGTTACAGTATTTGTAACATTAATATATCCCAAACATGATCATGAACAACTCATCAGTGATCCAGCCCTTTCACAGATATGAGGAACAGAAAGTATTCTCGTTTACTCTTCTCTTCTTGGCTTGCCCTGAAATTTGTTGGTTTGTTTTCATAACGATATATAGCATGGTGGTTATATAGCTTAGACCAGAAAATCAATTAATGAGCAATTTAATTGAAACATTTTAGAAGAAGGAGGTCCCAGAGAATAGTGGAGGTGAGGCACTTTCAAGAGGAAGTGTAGATTAGGTGATATCAGCTATAACAGACAGGCAGAGAACCTAACTGATGTATTTAATGTGGTTCCTATATGAGAACAAAGGTTTGAATTCCATGTAAGGAATTTACAAATAAAATTTTGTAATTGAGCTCTTTCTAAGCCAACTTTCAAGAAGCAAGGGTATGTGTAAATTTTCATGGCTCTAATGATCATTGTTTCTTTTTTACTGAATTTGTGACCAAGATATAATTTTGTCTTATATTTCAGTCATGTGCATTAAATATGACATGATAATTTTTTGTGTACATTGATGTGGCAGAGTAGCACATGGTCTCATTTAGTTTGTCACCAACGGAGGAAGAAAAATATTCAGCATTGGTTAAATTTTAAAATTTCATGTTCTGCTCCCCCCACTCCAAGAACAACACCAAAACAATACAAAGCAAAACAAAAACAAGAACCTTTTCCAAGCAATTTTCTAACTGAACATGTACAAGTGTGCTATGTGACAAAAATGTTCTTGCCACATTTTACAATTAAGAAGTGACAGTTGATGGCTTTTTCACATATGTGTTTGGTTTAGATGCTTTCTAAGTCACTTTTTTAGGAGGTTACTCACAGCACTGATCATCCTGACAAAGGACGTATGAGAATTTTAGAGGCATACTATATTTTGAAAGTTTCTTGAGGTTCTTTGGTATTTCCATCTCTTACCCAAATGTTTATTCTACAGTATGTAAACAGTAAAGAAAATAGACTAAATTTGGGCATTTCATAATCAGTGGTTGGCTACTGATGGAGTTTAGAATTAAGCAATCAGTGCACCAATTATAGAGTCATTTGGTGGAGAACAAACCTATAATTCTTTTTCTCTCTAAAGCAGCGGAGCCTGAACCCACAAAGCTTGTCATTAGATAAGATAAAAAATAGCCAGCAATTTTGAATTCACCTGTTTAACTTGAGTATAAGAAAGAACTTGATTGCTTGCAATTCTATTTCTTAGAAAGACATTGTAAAAATACTTCTTTCTTTTAAAATATGTAATTCTAACATATTATGAAGGCTAATGTAATACATATGACTTAAATTCACATTGCTTTAAAATGTATGTATTACAAAAGTGTCACTTTATTTTTATACCTACACACATATGAGTTGTGCATACTTGAACTTAAAAAGTAGTGAATAAACCAGTAGTAGTCTGAACTTTTCATGTAGTCTAATTTTGAGAAAGAAACAGCTGTGGAGCCATTGCTATGTGTTTGTTTGAGAGAGGAGTCATTTACTGACAAATATTTGACTGCCACTATGTACCAGGCACTGGGAACTAAACAGTGAAGAAAACATGTTAAAATCATGGTTGTTGTGGATTTTAAGTTCCAGTACAGGAGATAGTAAAGAAGTAAACACAAAATTATGTATGTCTGTCAGATGCTGATTAGTATCATAGAGAAGAATGAAGCAGTAAAAGAATATGGGGGTTATTTTCAATGGAGTGGTCCTAGAGAGCCTCACGGATCAAGGTGGCATTTTAGCAGAGACCTGAAGAACCTACGGGGAAAAACCGTAGGGACGGGTATCTGTCAGAAGAGTCTTATCAGGAAGCGAGAAGAGCAAATGCAGAAAGTCCCTTGAGGTAGTGAGTGCTTGTTGACCTGATGATGGACATGTATGTTGGAGTAGAGTGAGCGTGGGGCAGAGAAGTGAGAGTGAAGTTGGGGTAGAGCGTATGGGGGGACAGTTCACAAAGGGTGTTGAAGACAGTAGAACTTTTCTCTGAGTTGGAAGCCTTGGAGTGTTCTGAGCAAAGGAATGGGATGACTTAACTTTTTAAAGGATCCCAGTGGAGAGCAGACTGCGCTGGGTGTGGGAGGTAGGGGACGGCAGAGGAGCCCAGACGTTGCTGTAATGATCCACGTGAACCCTGGTGGTGGCTTGGACCGCGTGGGAGTGGTGAGGATAGGGAGAGGGAAACATGTTGTAGGTATAATTGTGTCAGTAGGGACTGACAGTTTGGACATGGTGTGTGAGAGGGCAAGCATAAAGTCAACCCTTGAATACATGTATAGGAATTGCCAGTGCTTTTTGATACTGCTCAGTTACAGAAATAATTTTTAAAATCTGTATACAAGGAGAGAATGTTACTTTTCTGTTTTGCTGTTGTATTTCAGTTCCTTTTGCACATTTTATATGAGGCTATTTGTGTAACCCCATTTATGAATAAGACTTCTATATATAAGTATATAAAAATCGGTTTCAGGAGTGTGATGCAGTGTACTGCTGCTGCCACCTGATGTTTATAACCGTTTATGTAGTCACAGTAACTGCTTATACATGGCTTTAATATTGGTTTGAAACAGAATGTTAACAGATTAATTGGGGCTTATTTAATTGCCTTCATATTAGGTTTCTGGTATGGATATTTAATATGATAATTGAATTGCCTAGAAATTAGGTTGTAGATTGAAGATTAATTTTATTGGCATCTCGATCTCTGTATTGAATTCAGTTCAGCAAATATTTATTTGTTGTGCTCAGCCTTCTTGTCTCTGCCCTTGTGATTATTATGCTCTAATGAGCAAGGGACAGGTTTTTAGAAAAAGTAAGCAGATAATGAAATGATTAGTGGTTGAAGGAAACAAGCAGGACAGCAGATCCAGACCCTGTAGATAAGGAAGTTAGAGTGGAGCAAGGAAGATAAACGTTTAATAAGTAATTAGATTAAAATGTCATTTTTTTACCCACTTTTTTTTTTTTTTTTTTGCTGGACATGAAGAACACTAGTTAGAAACCTACCTGCCTGAAATAACTTAAGACATTGCAGAAATAGTGTGAGTAATGTGAGTTTCCAAATCAGTGCTGACTTAGTTCTTTGCTGCTGTAGGAGCTTTAACTTGAGCGATGGCCACTTGTTATTGAAGAGCATAGTTTCACACCAGTGTCAGTAATTGTCTGCTTTCCTGGGTTCTTTTTTATGATTAGACAAGAATGTGATAGCGTGGCTTGCTATTGCAAACACTTCCTTCTCTGATTACCTGCTGTATTACACTTCAAAGACAGCAGTATTTCTTTCATGAGGGATGAAATAATTTTTGTTTAATGGATAACGTCTGTAAGACTTACTATTCATTTGTTAATGTAAAACTGGAGCTCTCAAGATGCTGCTAGAAGAAATAAGAACATCATAAGTGAACCCTGAAGATGGATTTAATAGATACTTAATGAATGTTTGGTGTGTTCCTGGGAATGTTCTGAGTACTGGGGATATAGCCTGCAAACAGAGCAGGCAAACCTTAGCCTTCATCAAGCTTCCATTCTAGTGGGGGATCAAGTGAGGAGACAGGTCCGACACCCCTATCAATGGTATATAGGGTCAGATGGTGGGAAATGCTCTGCTGGAAAACGAAGGGAGATGGGAAGGCTTGTGCTTTCTGCTCACTTCGTGCACCTTTCCTTTTTCATGATAACTTTGTTCTTAGGGGAGTTATAAAAATTGTTTTAAAGGTCCTGTCTGTCTTGGAAACTGGAACAGTTCATATCCATCTAGTAAATACTCAGCAAATATAATACTTTGTGCTCGGTACTGTATGAAACAAAAGAGATAATAGATGTTCTCTACACTTTCAGGAGTTTTAAATCAGATTGGGAAGATTTTAAACAAAATAACATTTTATGGTAACCGTAGAAGAGTCATTTACTCTTTTTCTTAAAAAAAGTAAGCATAACAAAACATTGTAGCCTTTACTTTAGATGCAAACTAGTTCACTTATGAACTGGGACCGCTGAATGGGATTATAATACACTACTAACTGCTGAAAAGCAGTATTTTCTTTAGAGATTGTGACTTCCATTTTTTTGTTTTTACAAAGAGAGAATCTGCATTATTTCCTGCTGAGTGTGATTTGGGAAATCTACTAAGTTTGCATTAATCATTATCGAATCACTTTGTGATTTGTCCTTTAGTTTATACAATCACTAAGATATAGGGCACTGTGTAAAGTTCCCTTTCTTCAAACCTTAAAATGTAGGCATAATAAAAATTTGAGAAATATGCTCAATTATGTTCTTTGTTCAAAGTACCTTTGTTCAGCAGTGTGAAGGTTTGGCATATCATTGCTTTTTTCTTTTTCTTTTTTATGAAAGCCCAATATCTTATCTGTAGCTCAGTCTTTTTTTTTTTTTTTTTTTTTTTAATTTGGGGGGGGGGGGGGGGGCGGGGGGCGGTATGTGGGTAGCTCCCTGGCCGGGAACCGAACCCAGGCTGCAGCGCCGACAGCGTCAAGCCACTACACCACCAGGGAACTCCCCTCAATCTTTTCTTGATCCCTGTGTAATAGCTAAGGTGGCAATCATTGTGGGTTCAGAGAATCCAGAAATATTTTTCATCAACAGTGTGATTTTGTGATGTCCTCCATTAACCAGTGTGTTCATTGCTCTGAATTTCTGCAGTTTCTAGTAAAATAGGCATTCAAAGGTGGTTTAATTTGAAAACATGGCTTAATTCCCTTTTTTATCAGATACTAAAGAAAACATCCTAAGGCAGAGATTTTAGTTATCTTAAAACACCTTAAACTGGAGTACCTTAGAATCATTGGTTAAACAGAACAGCAACAAAGGTATGGAGGAAAAGCTTCCACACCTTTCACTGCCAGCTAGTAACCTTTGTTTAGGATTTTCCTGTGGTAGGTCACAGGATGGCAGATGTTTTTTAAGGAATTAGGACTTGACCAAGGTCAGACACGTGTTAATCGAGCTTCCCCAGATTTATCCTCATGGCCACAGACAAATGTCTGGTATGGGAAGACAGCAGCTTAGCTAACCACCCACCTCACTGAACCATAAAACTCTAAAGCTAGATGGAACCAGTAAAAAGAAGCTGGAGCTTTGGGAGCATTCCCGTTTGGCCTCTGTTTCTCTTGCAGAACAGACCATTGAGAGAGAATTCCAGGGACCACCCAAGAGGCCTTTGGTTCTTTCACTTTCTTTATAGTCTTTCCCCTTCCAGCCTTCCATGTTATTACCATCCTCTTCTCTACCCTGTACTTGAGCCTGTATCCCTAACAACAGCAACAAACTCGGATATATAAAAAAAAAATTTTTTTTGGAAAACCATGGAAATAATCACTGTTTTCTAAGTGTAGGCTGTAAATCCCTATACAGTGGGGACTGTGTTTTTTAAAATTTACTTTGTGGAGTAATCAAACCTTTTTAGATTTTAACAATAAAATTTAAATGGTTTATTTTTATTTATGTCAGTATCGAAGCGTGGCAACCACCATTTAAGCTCTTATTGTTTTGCAAGGTATAACTATTCTTTAGACAAAGAAGAGTTATATAAAATTGTCTATATTCTCAAAAAATATAATCTAGATGGAGGTGGGATAACATTGGGTGCAGTGGGTTTCTTAATCGTAATAAGAATACACTTGGGAAGCTTGTTAGTACATTCTCAAGCCCACCTGAGAATTTCTGTCTTTCACACCCCACTGTGATTCTGATAGCGTTTTAAAAGGCCCATGGTTTGATTAACATTAGGTTTATAAAACAGACCAAGGTTTTTGAATTATCTTGCTCATTTGTTAGCTTTGTGGCCTTGAGAAAGAAAATTAATAAAAACCTGTTACCTCAATTGCCTTGTCTGTAAAATGGAAATTATTATGGAGAGTGAATTTTGTGCTGGACTGTGAATTACCACTAGGTAAATGATAGCTGTTGTCACTGTTGTCATCACACCACCACCACCACCACCACCACCACCACCACCACCACCACCACCACCACCGTCATCTCATCATCATTAGTGACAAGAATCCACAAAATAGCTAACAATGTCAGATAGCTTGCCTGGGAATGGTGTAGGCAATATCTGGGAGTTTAGAGGTTCTCAAAGGAATTTGGGCTCAAATAATTTGGGATGTTCATATAGAGAGGTGGTACTTGAATTGGACTTTGAAGAGTGAAAAAGATTTCACCAAGACAAAATTGGAAGAAGAAGAAAATTCCTTAAAATACAGGATTGTTTAAAAATAACTTATATTTGGTTATTTATCTCAGTTATCTTCTGTTTATGCAAATTTAAAATAAATGACATAGGCCTGTTGGGATCTTAGATTTACTCAGGAAAATAAAGTGTTGGTGAAAATGTACATATAATGAGTTATACTGTATGATGTTGTGAAAGTCATCAGTTTACATTTACCATTGTTAATGAGAGCATTTTAGTATAGAAACAATTTAGAAACTTGGATACTACTAATTTGGAATAAATGTCTTATGCTTGTAGCATAAATAATTATAAAACCGAAACAATTTTGTTGGTTAAATGTAACTATCAAAACTGTGTAACCAATAAAAACACAGATTTGCAGCACAGTATTTTATGCTACCTGATACTTAACTTAAATGTACCTTTCTGCTCATAGCAAGCGTCTGGTACTCTCTGCCTTGAAACAGACCTGTTTAACTTTGGCTTGCCTCTTAAGCTGTGGATGGTGTGATGACATGGTTCTTCCACGTTTTCTACTGTTTGAACTGTAAAACTTTCCTTTGCACAGCTTACTGTAGCTTCGTTTGGCCCTCATTTGGTGTGAATTTGTAAGGTATGTACTAAGTCTGTGTTCTTTTCTCATTAAGTCCTTGATAGGGGGAAACACACATGATTACATGCACATTGTAATTGTATGGTGACATTCAGTTATGAGATCATTCTGATGAACTGAAATAAGCTTTAATTTTAAAAGATTACTTATTTTTGTGAAAATACAGGATAAACATGTTGTGGAGAGCTTAAGGGTTTTCTAGAGAGCCAATTTGAGGAACACTGAGTCTTTACGTGGTAGGTGTAAAGGAACCATAGTATTTATTAGTTCATTTCCTCATTTAACCTCAAGAAACAGAACAGTCAAAGGGATCTTTGAAAAACTGTTGTACTTAAAGCATTACAGTGGTTTCCTTGTACAGTGAAAATAATTTCTAAGTAACTATCAAAGCATACAAAACTCTGCATCATCTGACTTTTACCATCTAGTTGACTTATCTCTTACCTCCAAGTTCCTTCCTGCTTTGAGTACTTTTACTTGCTGTTGTCCCTTTTTGGCTAGCTTTTCTCTCCCTCACATCCTCATGAGTCTGGCTTTTTGATAGCATTAGGTCTCAGAACGAATGCTACCTCCTGTAGTGGACTTTCTGTTATCACTTGCACTGTGTAACAAACCACTCCAAACTTGGTAGTGTCAGTGACAGCCATTTTATTACACTCACAGATTCTTTACGTTGAGAATTTAGAGAGAGCATAGTGAACATGGTTTGTTTCTGCACCCTGGTTTCTGAAACCTGGGAGAACTATGACAGTTGAATGGCTGAGTGCTAGAATCATCTGGAGGCTTCTCTACTCATCTCTCTGACTCCAGCACTGGGATGGCCTGCGGGCTGGGCTCATCTACGATTGGGATTACTGTGGAGTCTGGCAAGAAGCCTTTCCCTGTTGCTTGGGCTTCCTTTCAGCATTGCGGCCTGAGGCGGTCAGACTTACTATTATACATCAGGACTTCTAGAGCAGGTGCCCAGTGACGAGGTGGTAGCTGCATCAGGTGCTTTTCATGGAGTGTAGAGCTGACACGGCTTCACTTGACCCGACTGAAGCAGTCACATGTCCTCCTAGCTCTTCCCCTTGGAAGAGACGCAGACTCTACCTCTTAGTGGGAGGAGTGTCAACAACTTATGGTCATATTTTACAACTGTTGTATCATGTTGCATAAAGCAGCATCATAATCCTACCTCCACTGATCTTCATAGCAATAGCTTCATGGCCTTCATAGCATTGAATGTGGATTGGAATAATTCTATAAAATAAAGTTACTGTTCTTTATCTGCTTCCCTCATTTAAAATGAAAGTTTTATGAAAATAGGGACCTGGTTTCTTCACTGCTCAATTTTTATCCCTAAGGTAGTACCTTAACACATCATAGGCACTCAATAAATAGTTGCAAAATGAATAAATATGTGAATTAAAAGCCACATACCTAATTTGTGTTAGAGCTGAGACCGTCCTAGTAATCTGTTCTATCATAATACCTCTCATAAAATTTTCCTAAATTAATTTTTTCATTTCACTGAATCTCTGTATCTTTGTTTATATTATGCTTAGTAATGAAATCATGTAACTTTACATTTCAGTCTTTTTACTGTCAGTGTACCTTAATGATTTGTCACTCAGTGATACATCATTCAGATTATGTTATACTAGTGTGAAGTACTATAATGGTTTTGTTTTTGTGAATGAGGTACTGAATCTGGTCTGCCTGGGACAGTGGTTGCATTGGATGAGTTACTAGGTGGCAAAAAACCCAGCTATTTTATTATGCCCTTGGACTCTCTGGGTCAAAACTCCAGACATAGCCTCAAGGAGGGACTCACAGTTTGTGTCCAGGATGACTGAGGGCTTCTCTGGTGAGACTCCCAAACTCTGTGGCTAGGTCCTGATAGTCTCTGGAGGTGTCTTTCTTTACGTACCTATGGTTGGTGCTGCCTGTTGACTGGTACCTCAGCTGAGACCGTTGGCCAGAACAGCCGCATGTGGTGTCTCCATGTGGGCTGGGTTTCCTCATGGCTCAGTGGTTGGATTCCAGAAATGACCCTTTCAAGAGGCAGGATGTGGAGATTGTTAGTCTCTGAAGCTTTGAATCTGGAGACTGGCATAGTATCACTTGGACCAAATTTTGTTTGTTGAGGCAGCCCCAAAGAGCCATGTAGATTCAAGGGAGGGGACATAGACCCTGCCACTTTAGAGGAAGAGTAACATTGTCACAATGTATAAAGATCACGTTAGATGGGACATGTTGTAGCGTCCATCTTTGGAAAATAGGTTGTGTCAAACTGGATGAGCTGTAGCCTTGAGGGCCTCTATCTATATGCAGAGGCATCACATTAGTCACCATGTTCCTGAGCCTCTTAAGACCAGTTTTTGAGTAGAGCACGAATTGTAGTATCAACTTGATCTATATTCATGCTGGTTCTAGCTCGTTTCCATACACAGGCAGTTCCCAAATTGTTAGGAGTTCCTATTTCTACTTTTATTTATATCAAGCCTTTGCATCTGGAGTCCTACAGGCAGGCTCAGTTTTGTACTCTAGACCAGGGAGAATTGACTGACAGGGTGAGTGTTGCAGAGTTTTATGGGTGCACTTTGGGAATTCAAAAATAAAGGTTGTTCATGTAGTAGAGAAGAGAGAGAAGTACAGGGAGAAGAAGAAAAACTTGGGCCAGCCAGAAATCGGTTCTGGTTTTGTTCAGTTGTGCTAATGGCCTCGACTAGTTGGGGAGAAATTTTGTCTTTTACCTTGTATTTTTCTTCTATCAGGTTACCAAGAATTCTTCTCTTTGTGCCCATATTATCATTAGTAAACCAGATTTACTCATAGTTTTCAAAAATTTCCAGTTTTTCTAAGAAAAAAAATTGGTACTGTGTAGCAAGTAATGCTGAATTCATTTTCCCCAGTTAGTTTGTCTCCCCCAGGATTGGCAAGTCGTGAAATTGTAGAAAGAACAGGCAGAAAGAAATGAGGAGGATGAGAACTACGTTTCCATGTACAAATAGCATACTTAACTTGATCATAAGACATTTACTCCAAGTGCTAATCTTGTGTAGGATCCTAAAACAATACTTTAAAAGAGGTTTTGCACTTTAGACTTAGAGAATAGCATTACATTAGAGTTACAAAAATGAGAAACTAATCCTCTTCCCAGTAGCTTGAGTAAATTGGGCAGGTTCCAGGGATGTGCTAGTAAAATAACATGGCCATACTTAATTTGGTGCAGATACTTCTAAAATGTGATTGCATTGGGGTTTTGAGTGTATATATCTGCACACACACTTATATGTATAGGCAGAAGTATGAAGATTAAAAAAAAAAACAGAACTTAAAACTTAGGGAGTTTTATCTCTAAACATCTGTTAAAGTTGACAATTGTGTAAATCAATGCCCAGCATAATGCAGTTTATTTGATGAAGATTTGTGAAGAAAGTATCATCAGTATCATGTGTACACACTGTTGTAGTGGAACTATAAATTTTCTGTTTTGCTGAGAGAATGAAGCATACTTCTGATGTTAATAGAAGTTGCCTTTCTGAATTTGAATCTTTAGATGGCCTTTTCTCTTTTTAATAATATGTGCTTAGCTGGCCCACAGTATATAGATTATGTTTGATTATTTTGTGTATAATTTCTATAAACAATCTCTTTTCCTTTCTAACTCTCTCCTTTGCCTCCAAAATAAACATTAGAATTGGAGGAGTACAATTCTAGATTATCTTCTCCATGGTTATTAGCTGGGGGGCTTTGTATGTGAAGACAGGGTGGGCAGGGAGTTGGTCCCCCAGAGGACATTTGGCAGTGTTAGGATACATTTTCTGGTTGTCACCAAGGAGGGTAGGGTGCTACTGTCATCTGTCTAATGGGTAGGCCAGAGATGCTGCCAAACATCCTTTAATACACAAGTCATTTCCCTGCAACAGAGAATTATTTCATCCCAAATGTCAATATTGCCCAAGTTATAAAACCTGAAAAGCCCACAGTTGATACTTTTTCTGTGCATCCAGATATTTCTAGTTAATCTGGTCATGAAACTCTAGTAAGACCTTTGAGCAGTATATATATATTTTTCATATGTTTTTAAGTAGAACACTTTAAATAAGATATATTTGTTCTTTCCTGTTTTTCTATTCAGTCCTTAGCTTGCCCGATTTTTAATTTGTCTTTTTTTAAAAGTGGCATAGATACTTGCAGAGAGCTTACATTGTACATTAATCCACAGATATTCAACACCTACAGACTGTCAAAGGACTACGTACAGCTACTTACTGAATGCCAGGATTGCTTGCATTGTCTGTTATAGGACTTCTGTAGTCACTGAATTATCAGTCCCCATACAGACATCACAGGAAGTTGGCAGATACAATGATCCATCTGTTATCACACCCATCAAGTGCATTGGCTCAGAGGGAAACGGCTGCAGATTGGAGCTCAGTGTGTGTGAGAAGAAGTGAGATTCCAAGATGCTTATCATTCTTTCCAGAAAGTCCTTTCTGGCCTTTTGACGAGATTGACTTGCTCATTTCTAAAACTGACTTTCAATTTATGGTATCATTACCTTTTCATTAATATTTTAGAAAAACTGGACATGTTATCAAAGATACTTATTTTCCTGAGAATGAGACTTTAAAGTATCATCTCAGACCCTCTTCCCCAGGGAAATTCTTGGTCAGATTGTCATAGAAAATGAGCAATGGAAAATTGAAACTGCACAATCTGGAGAGTTTTATTTTTGAAATAGTTGTTCTTAACCTGAATTATAGTAAAGCAAGTAAGTATAAAACAGTTTGATGTTATACCAGTGTGGCCAAGAGTTTTTAGTTTTTTTCCTTAAACTTGTACAAGTGTGATTACCTTCAAAGAAGAAAGAGACTGTGATTTTCATAGTTTATAAGAAATGCTTAGGCAGTTGCTTGTGAGTTTAAGAAACCTATTTGTTCCCTGGAAGTCATAGATATTTAATGCTACAAGGTCACGTATAGTCTCTGAGATCTTTTAGACAAAAGCATTGATGCTGTGCTTAGTGGTGCTTTGAAGTTTTGGCGACTACCCTGGAGGTAAATGGGCATGTGCTGATGCTCCCTATCTTATGAATAGTCTTATTTATACAGAGTTTCTCCCTTGGCAAGGCACAGTGTCTGGTTTGGGAAGGCAAAAGTCCAATTCCAGATTACTGTCTGTGTATATTATATGTCTTTGACTTAATTTATTAAATTCACCTTCAAAAAGGCAAAATGGTTTGAGAAAAAATTAAACAGGACAGTGTATGACTAATTGAAAGTCAGAAGAGGCCTTGCTTTTCCAGACTGAAGGATACAGAACGAATACGAATAGTGAGCAGTTGTGTAGTCAGTTTTAAAAAGCAATTGTATTGCTTTTTCGTCTCTATTTCCTGTGTTCATTTTTAAGCATCGCTGATGAAAATGGGATATTTAGTAATCTAGCTCAGAGTATAATATTTGGGTTATTCTCAAATAGATAGAAGACATCTTTTAAATATTATTTCTTTCGAGACTTTATCATCGATTCTCCTGTCTAAATTATACTTAGTTTTAAAAATTATTGAGAAAGAATTGGAAAAATTGGGTATCTATGATAAACCAGAGACATAACATTGAAGCTGATTTTTCCAGGAAAAAATTATATAAAACTTACACAGAAATGATCCATAATATTTGTCTACCAAAACTTTTTTGCATGTTTCCTCCCACCCCCCTCACTTCCCAAAGAAAAATAAAGGGTTCTTGTGGGTCTTTGTAGGTGTGGCTTCAGATAACTACACCGGAACTTTGGCTCACTGTACTTAATAGAATGGAACAAGTAACACATTTATTTTGTATAGAGTATATCAGTATAAAATATGAACTTAACAATTTAATGTCACTTCATAATTATGTGATTTTGTTATTTCACATTTGGTGAACATGACTGATAGTCATTAGAAATCAGAGGACATTGAATTTAAAGCAGTGAAAAGTCCTCATCGATAATAACAACAGTCTATAGAGTTGCTTATTAGAGTAGAAGTTTTATAATTTAGAATTGTCTGATTTTAACACACAAAACTTGTAGGAGGCTCACTTCATGACAGTAACTGCTTTAAATTGTGTTAGTTTATTGTCATTGTAAAGCATTTTAATATAATTTTTTTATTTTCCCCTCAAGAATTCTTCTCATTAGTCATTCTAATCTTGCTAATTATAGATTCAAATAAGATCTTATTGTTATCACATCTTTCATTGATACTTGTTTCTATAGAAATGTTTTTCTTTTTTAAGTTATGACTATATTTGATTTCCATGGAAACAGTATAAAACCACAACTCTGACAATGTGTACAACTTTTTTCAAATCGTCTGTAGGGAAAAAAGCTAAGTCTTTTATAGAAGTGTCTGTTGTGCACTGTCAGAATTCTTAGGCTCATACTACAGCATGCTACCATTAGTCACATTAAATTGTCCTGAGGTTGACTTTTACTCCACTCTGGATGGTTTTCTTTGTGGAAGATTCTGTGCAGTATATGAAGCAGGAAAGTATTGACCTTCCCTTTGTGCATATGGAAGTGGCATCGTTCTGTAGGGATGAAAAGACACGCAGTAAACGAATAACACACATCATTTCGTATGGTCATGTGTTACAGAGCAATCGATGAGTGAGTGGGGAAGGGCTACTTTAGACGAGAAGGGTTAGCTAAGGAAAGCCTCTGCGGGGAGGTGACATTTGAGTTGAGGCCTGAGAATAAGCCAGCCAGACATGCATAAAAGTAAGGGCACAAGCCCTGCGCTCACTGCGCCGTAGGAGCAGTCACAAAGCCAGTGTTACTGAAACTGGCAAACCAGTGGGAAGTGGAAGAGGTAACTGGAGACGAGGCCAGGTGGGAACTCGTAGACTCTGGTAAGTAGTTTCAATAGATTATTAACGCTTTTAGAGGGGAGTTTTAAGAAGAATGCTGTTGGTGTGACTTAATTTTGAAAAGATCACTTTGGCTCTCTCGTGAAGAATGAACTTAAGGAGCCTGGAATGAAAGCAGTGAGAGTAGTTAAAAGCTTTTGCTTCTTAAAGCAGGGCTGTAAAGGAGACTTAAGGGTATCTGTACTTTGCAGGGTGTTAGTGTATCTTATGTCCAAACAACATCTGTTTCATGTTTGCGCCATTTCTTCTTTCGACTATTTTCTTTACTATCTGATGAACATTCAAATTGCTAAGTCATCTTTGGGGTAATGTTCCCTTTGAATATATGCCTGTTTTAGTTAGGGTATTTATTGTTATTTTAAGGACTGTATGCATGTCCTTATGTTTAAAATGTAGTATAAAATGTTTGGGTAAAAATTTATAGCAGTTATAAAGTTTATTTATTCCATTATAATTCATATTTGAATAAGAATATTAACAATTGGATTCATAGTGTGTGTGTGTGTGTGTGTGTGTGTGTGCGCGTGCGTGTGCACAGTTGAACTTTTAACCTTGTATCATTCCATACATGTGTTTTGTTCTTGAAGTGTAGTTGAAAACAAGCTTTATGGGAAATCAGTTTGGTGTGATCAAGCAAGAGAGTAAAAATCAGCAGACATAACCACTTTGGAAGTTCGTAGGTTAATTGAACTTGTTAGAAGAATCCAGCAGGTTACAAATGCACTTAAACTGGGTTTAAAACCTCATAGTCATTTGTCTAAATTGCCTTTAGTATTTTGACATATAGGGATACATAACTTTAAAGAATATTCCTTCTCAGTTTTTCAGATACTGCTGTATTGAACCTCATTCTAAACTGGTGCTGTGGATAGTCATTTCTTCTCCCCTCTCTTTTTGAGTTTAAGGAAAGGGTTCCTTTATGGAAAAGTACTTTTGGTTTTGAGAATTTCACATTTAAAATAAGCCAGATGCCTGGTGTTCACATCGTGCTTTTAAACTCGGTAACAGCTGAATACAAAAACATCCTAGTCTCCTTTTAAATTCCCTCCCTTTTTCAGTAGAGGATAAATGTGGTGACCACAGCTGTTATGTTGGGAAGAGGAGTGGAAATACCCCCCAAATAAGATTCTGGTGAAGAATATGTCTTGTACCAAGTTCCTTGTTAGGCCCAGCCGAGTCCGTAATGTATTATTACCGTGAGTAGACCCCTTCAGGATCCACGAAGAAGACAAAGGTTTGGATGTCAGGAGTTCTTCAGTTGGGTCTGGGAAGTAGGGGAACGCAGCGAGGAGGAATGGGAAGTCAGGAAAGGGGAGAAGAACAGAAAACACAATCTTAAAACAGCACCAATTCTCCCCAAAACTCTCCCAGTAAGAGAAAATGACGGAGTGTGCTCAGCAGATTATCTTACTAAATTTGTATAAAAAAATTTCTTTAAGTTCTGTTTCAGAGACCACTACTGAGAGAGTCCAGAATTCCTGCCTTGATACCTCTAAGATAAGATAACTATGTTACAGTTTATCTGCTACTTCATTTTTCTTAACTAAAATTACTTTTTACTTACTTTAAGCTTGAATGAAAGTCCTCATTGGTAACTATAACAAAAAGAAAACAAGCTTTAATACTGAGAGATATAATAGAGAATTGCATACAGAATAAATAAATTATTGTTCAACCACCATCTAGTATAGCCCCAAAGAAGTAAACTAGCACCATAGAAGCTTCCTGAGTACCCTTCACTAACAAAACTCTCCTTTTCCCTTAAGTAGTAAATGCTAATTAAAGTAATTTTAATTGTTATACTTTATAATAGCTAGTCATTAAACTATGGGAAGGACAATCAACATGGGCTGTTAACACTAGTTGACAAAGCAAGTCAATATTGATATTGTTGTGTTCCAAAAGGCCACTTACAATTATTTAGAAAATAATATGTATTTTTTTCTCATGAACAATCTATTCTAACTTGTGGATAAATTCTAAGGCTAGCCTGTAATGCTTAACTTTAAGTGTTGGTTTGGGTTCTGAGTTTTGGGATGACAATGAGTGGATTGGCTAGATTTTAAATCTGTAGATATTTGAAATCCTCATAATCTGTCTTGGAAGGCTTTCCTGCATTGTAGTGTACCTCATTAAAATCATGCAATTTGAGAGCTGGAAAGAATCTCAAAGAAGGCAGAGATAACTACAAAAGAAGCACCAGGCGTGGGGAAGTGTTAGTATTGCGGAGTGGTTCGGGCTTTGAGGTTTGTGATCCTCTTTACTCCTTTTCCATTTCTAGTGGTTTGCAAGTTCTATCCTCTTTGCCTACTCTTTGATTTATTTATGTTTTCAAATGAACTCTCTGTAGAAACTCCATTATTTGTAAAAGTATAACTGGATAAAATTGCAGCAGTGCTAGCTGAGGTGTGGATATGGAGAGGGCCTGAGACTTGTTGGGGCCCGTGCACAGGACCCAGAGAGGAAACCACTGCCCATGTGGCTTTGAACCCATTCAGCTTGTCCTTACCCTATGGGATGCCCTATCCAGAATTACTGGGTCACTTCACTCCCCAGTAAAAGAAATCCAGAAGGTTGAACTCATTTACACCATTGTGTAAATAACTTGTCTTCATTTCTGAAAGTAGTTGGAGTTTTTGAAATTGAATTGTGTTAAGGCAGAAGAATCCTGTAGTGCTGAAACCCCTACATGAAGTAAAAATGTTGGCAGTGTTGGAATATTTAGGTCGTTTATAAAAATTCGTGCTTATGAGTTGGAAACTGCTTAGCTTGTTAAAAGTTTTGGATAAAGACAAACTTTTTCCTGGATATGTTTCAATTTAAAGTTTTGAGAATCATTTATTGCTTTTCTATAGGTTGTTTTGAATTAAAAAAGCATAAATTAATTTTGAAGCCGGAGGGGAGAATTATACATTCTGATTTTTAAAGTGAAGAATAATAATTTGTGATTCTTCTAAAGTACCAGATTAATATAATAGAAATTCATGTTTAAACCAAGTAGTCATTTATAAAAGTAAAATGTTCTGATTACTAAGAATTAATTTAAACTGAATTTTTCATACACTTTATTTTGTCATGACATGTTCGATATTGTGATGAGTTTCCAAACAGAAGATGGCAAGGAAAGCTTGTAGAAATTATTCTTGATTAGTTTTGGAGGAGTCATGCTTTCTTATACAGTACAAAAGACCAACATGAGAGAGAGAGGAGATGTGTATACTTACAGAGTAGAAATTGTACAGGTATTATCCTCTGTAATAAGACTTGTTACTTTATTCCAAATGATAAAAATCTTAAACTTGTCTAATTCTAATGTAGTGTGGTGCATGTCACACTCCTTTTCAAAATACACTGTGTTTAGTTAAAATGCACATTAGAGCTCTCTGGTCTACTTATAGATACATTAAAGACAGGCTGCAGATTTCCTAGTTTCTAATCTGGTGTGGTAACAGGTCAGAAAACTGTGAAATCCAACAGGTAAAAATTGCTCAAGCTTTCTTTTTGTTGTACAAAAATGTATTCGCTCTACAGTACGGTTTTTTAAAAAAGCTATTTTAGGTCTCAAAGTTTTGTGAACCATACTAAACTTTTTCTGTTATTTGCTTATATTTGGTCCTTTACTGTTTTAACAACATTTCACATATGTAAATTGTTCTGCTAGTTTTGTAGCACATTCTTAGTGTAAAATACAGTAGTGTTATATAGAAACCTTAAAAAAAGACTAATAATTTTTTAAAATGTTTAATTATACATAGTCTGTGAACCTTGAAAAAATACTTTATTGTTTTGGTTTAACTGTAATCTTTCAATTCCTGACTTATATGTTTTTTTTCTGTCAACTACCAATTCCACATAAACAACAATCCAACCACATATGTGCGTGAACCCCCGAAGGACTGCAGCTGTATGGGCGTGTGAAGAAGTGATTCACTTTTCAAAACCCATAAGGATATTGACTTCACATGTTGTCAAATAATGTGGCCTGTGCCCTTTTCCCAGTTTAAATTAGGGCGTTTTTAGTTATAATGCAAACCTTTGCCAGGTGTAGTGATTGATGGAAGTTGGGTTAAATGATAGACTGATATAAAATAATTATTCTGCATTCTTATTTTTATTCAAAATTACCAAAATTTACATTTTTTACTGTTTTCTCGCAAGCATGTTCTTTGTTTTGGCCTAGCATTTTATGTAAAGAAAAATTATTTTGTAGTAAAAGTAAGGGAATGGAGGAAGAGAAGGGGATTGATTCATGCTGCTGTTAGATGTTGTAGTCCCGTGGTGAAGAAAGTGGAAAGAAGGTAGGTCAGTACGAATTAGGTTAAAATGACAGAAATTGTATACTTTTGACCTCCAAAGAATTGGATATATAGAATGACACTGCTTAGTAAGGGTGTATTTTATTTGCCATAGAGTGTCTAGCTTAAACACAGGCCCTGGTGCCCATCAGGTCTCAAGGATACGGTACTAAGCCTGGTCTAGAGAAACCTTTGTGTACGGAGTCTTCATCTCTGTCTCTGTCTCTCTCTCTCTGTCTCTCTTTCTCTCTCTGGCAGATGTTATTTTTGCTGCATTTGCTATTTTAACCTGTCATTTAAAAAATAATTACTATGTCGGTATGGCTGGCGGCTCATATAGGAAAAATACGCTGTCTCTTAATCAAAGGTGATTACAGTTTTTCCGTCTATAAATGTGCTTGTTGTGTAACGAGAATGCATTAGTCTCAGGCTGATGTGCAGAATGAAAGGCAGCAAGACGCAGCACCATTGTTCCCGCTCCAGGCGTGTCTAATGGATCGTGTTTCCACGTTCTCTCGGTCACGCCCGTGGAGTGCCCTCGGCCAGGCTAAGCCTCCTGTAAAGCGCCGTTTAAGATTATTGTAGCAAGAACAGAAATGCTGGGTGAGTGGGGGTGGGGGGCGAATGCCAACAAGACAGCTGCATTTCGAACAGTTCCAGCTGCAAGGATTACTCACTGTAATGGCAGTGATAGACAACTGTTAGAGCTTTGGTGTAAAAGGCAACCTGGGGACTTGGCCTGTCAAAATTTTAGTGGCCGTTGGGGCGGGATGGTGGTGGGGGTAGAGTCTGTGTGCGCGCACGCGTGCGAGGATCTCCAATCAGGTTGTGTCTGAAGAATGGAAGGAAATAGTTTTAATTTTCACTGCTCAGTTGTGCCAGTGTTGAAATCAATAGTTGAGTCATCCTGATTAAAGTCATTGTCTTAGAGGGAGTTGATAAAGTGTCTTCTTTGCAGTATTGATGGATTTAAGTACAAATGTTCTAACTGAACCATGTATCTCGTTTTCTTTCAGTAAATGTAATTTTATATTGTGGTGGATCCTGTCCTAATAATGTTGATCTTTCTTGAAATTTCTGAGGATGTAGCTTTTTAAAAGCATGTAACTGTTTAATAAATAATAGTGGACTTATTTTAAAAATCTGTTTTAAATGTGACATATGTTTATAAAGGAAAGACATGTCCATTGAAGAAAATCTGGAAAATACACAGAGTAAAAAAGAAAATAGTAATTGTTTCAGCATTCTAAGAAAGTATTTTGATGGCTGTTCTAGGCCTTTTTTTGAATTTGTGTATTATGTATCAGTGTAGAGTATATTAATAGCTTGAAAAGATAAAAATGTAACAATTATTTTAAAATCTTTAAAAGGAGTATCAAATGGGGGCAAATTTCATTCTTAGAAGTCAGTAATAGCCATTGTGCAAGATTTCCTTTTCACTATGTAGCTATTAAAGTAACATTGTAGCCTGTTTTCTGTAGCAGTTGTCTTTTGAAGGTCTTGTTCAGTTTATCTAGAAATTCATTTCTGTGGCCTCCTTCAATTTAAAGTTTAGTGGCTTTACATGGAGTCCTGTGATCCATTGAAATGCTAACTTGGGTCATGTCTCAACTGCTGCAATGCTGTGTGGAAAACCATCATTAAAATTCTGGTTATTCTGCAACTGGCAGAGAACTCATGCTGTTAGATTCCTTAGTAAGACATTATACTGTTAAGATTTAAATCATGACTCTGCTTTTGTCTGATGAACATTATCAGTGTTCATAATCATTTAAAGTTGCAAATAGGTCAAAATAAATGGAGCATGTTGATATACATCTTATATCCCTAATTCTTATTTGATGAATTGACATTGGGAGAGTTAAAATCCATTTTCAACATAGATTTGTTAAGTGATATCAAATATTCTACACCCGCAAGCAATTCAATGAAGTCAGATCTCTAAGTGGGTTGAATTTGATTTAAGTAATAAGTCCATTTAGTTATTAATGACTTCAAATATAGATTTTACAAGACAATCAATGGTGGCATAACTATGATCAATCAATAGTGTATGTAATTGGATTTTTATGGGTATGATACCATATTTCAGAATTAATGTAGCGTTGTGCTACTTGGTTACTCAATTTTTGTAAGTCACTTTTAAGAAACCAGATACTTCAAAATTTTGTATATATTTATCTTTATTTCATTTGATGCAGCCCATACTACTAAGTTGATGTTTTCTTGTTGTTTGTATAGTGCAGTTCTTAGATAGTAAATTTAATAATTTAAAACAAAAATAACTAATGTGCTTTATATACTGCAGATAAAGGTTGAGAACAAAGGCAGTGGAGCAGATTGGTGTCAGGGCTGCTCTATTTTTAGCAGTTTGTCACTGAAATCTAACTGGGGAAGTAATCTTCTTGTTTCAAGTGATTTGCTTTAATGTATTTGTATTTCTGGAGTTTGAAGCAAAATTTGATTTTCAGTAAAAAATTTTAATGACTGAATAAGGAGTGCCATCCCTGAAAGTGTCCCTCCCCCTCTAATATTTGCAATGTCCAATGCAGTTACTGAACTCAGTGTTCTGGATAATAGGTTTCATTAGTTTTGATGCCTGAGGTAGAAAAGCAGTAGGTGGGAGTAAGAAGTGTTTTTGATGTCTAGACGTTCATTTCAGCTGTTGCTGCAATATGATACATTAAAAGGAAATATGTATCATAGCTCAGAGGAAATGTGTATTCTTTGAAAGTAATTCTACTTTTAAACTGTGTAAGGCAGGGTGACCTGAATTCTAAAAGGATGAGCTTGAGGTTCTTTAAGGTTTCACAATCTTTATGCTCTTCTCTACCCTATTCCACTTTCCCTCCTCCCATTTTTCTCCCCTTCAAGTAAAGTATGTCATTTTCATATGTCACATTGGAAGGGATAT
The DNA here is from genome assembly GCA_004026885.1 of Lyroderma lyra. Taxonomy (NCBI): domain Eukaryota; kingdom Metazoa; phylum Chordata; class Mammalia; order Chiroptera; family Megadermatidae; genus Lyroderma; species Lyroderma lyra. The sequence continues at coordinate 32,547 of PVJL010000621.1, read as the reverse complement.
CTCTCCATGATCTCGGCTGTGAAACACAAAATTTTTGAAGTATATATGCTGCTTTGATAGTTTGCCAAATTGACTTTCCCCCCAAACCTTTTATATGGTTTTTCTTTGAAAGACACTTATTAATTCTGCAAGGAGCCATGTTTTACAAAGTTGAAAGAAGTTTTGTTTTACCGTTTGTGAGGACTTTAAAAAAATAACTTGAGCACTAAGCAATAATTACTATTTAAAATTTCCTTTTTAAAATACTGTCTTCTGCTAAAAAAATGTTCCTCAGTACTTTTGCAGTTTAAATATTTTATTTTGGGTTTACTATATTAAAAAGGTTGAATAACAGCAATTTAAAAAATTCTGATTATAGCTTTTACAATTTAAGTGAGATAACGTTATTGCCCAAATACTTTTTCTTTGTAAATAGGCAGCTCGGGTGGTAGTTTTATTTTTCAATTTTAGTCTGGCTATAATGGACCACATAGCAGCAGGAGAATGTTTTAATTTAGCAGTTTTTTTGTTTTGTTTTGGTTGATTCTTTTTTGTTTTAATTAAATTTACTGGATGACACAGGTTAGCAGAAATTACATAGGTTCCAGGTATATAATTCTACAGTGCGTCATCTATGTGTTATATTATGTGTTTTGGTTGATTCTTGCCACTCATTTATGGTACACACATTTTAGGTCTCTCGGTGGTTTATTTTCTGAGACTGTTAACTAACTTTTATATGTAAGTAGATTTATTAATACTGTCTATAGACAATATGCAATTAATAAGCATTTAAGTTGAAACCTGAGAGATCAAAAGAATTAGGGGAGTTCCCTGGTGGTGTAGGGGCTAAGGCTTCAGCACTGTCAATGCTGCGGCCTGGGTTTTATTCCCAGCCAGGGAACTACCCACATAAAAAATAATAAAAATAAAAGCAGAAGGCTCTATAGCAATGTGTTTAAAAAAAAGAAGAAGAAGAAGAATTAGAAAGGCTTTTTAGAAAACGATGTGGAGACAGTATACCCTGGGGAGACTGTAGGTTTCATACAGACAGGCCTCAGCACCTGCAGGCCTTGGAAACACGTGGCAGTTGCTTTTCTTCTCATTTCACCTTGGAAGGGAGATGGGGAAATGAGTAGTAAGTGCACCTCATGTCCTTTATGGAAACTTAACCTACACGAACTACTCCCCCCGCCCCCCACCCCCACCCCCCCACCCCAAAGGGATGCTTTCTAAAGAATCTCAATTTCAAGCAAATGAAGATTTGGTTTAAATTTTTCCTTAGGAGGAGGATGTCTCAGATAAATTAGTTAAACAGCTGTTAAGTTATTTTCTCTGACTTTACCATGGAGCTGTACAAATAGATTACAGAAGCAATTTCAGTTTTGTTTAACTTTTGAAAAGGTTACTTGCACTTATTTAGAAAACATTAATTTAAAGTGCAACTTGTAGATCCAAAGGGTAATTTAACTTCAGTGTTGAAAGTTCTCTTTCTAGCCAGTACTAAGAGTAAAAGGTGGGGAGTGATGTGGGTTAACTTTAACACTAACCCTCTGCAGAAGTGTGGTTTTGTGGAAAGAGCATGGGTGTTAGAATCAGAATACTTGGGTTTGAATCCCATCTTTGCCAGTAATCCTCTTAACTGGATAGGTGGACTGTCAGTTAATTGGAACTTAAGCAACTCAGAGATTTTTGGTAAGGGTTGTTTGAGAGTTTTGCCAATTGCTTGAGAGTTCTGGGTACATTTATGTGGCATCTATTATACCAGTCCCCATGGATACTGCATCATAACTGAGAGTCTACTGTATAAGGAGATTTTAAATTGATGCGAATTCTAGTGAAATTTGAAATGCATATGTACACAAAATATTAGGTCAACTCCACACATGTTTATCTGAAATGTCTTAGGTCACTGCAGCTATGAAAATAAACTCCCTTGAGGAGATTAATTAATGTTATAATTTGTCTATTTACTGTTTATAAAAGTAGATATAAAATACATTTGATCCTGTTAGCTACTGAGTATAGCTATGTTTGACATCCAGATTTTGTGACTTTGGGCAACTTTAAGATTTTTAAGCTTTAGTTTTCTCATTTATAAAATTGAGATTAGAATAATCTGTATCCGTCAGAATTCTTAGTTGCAAACTAAGGAAAGGAGTTGATTAAAAGGATAATTGCGTGTTCACAGAACTATGTGGTACTTCTAGGATCAGTGCTGCATAATTGGTTTGATGAGAAGCTAGTGCTGTCACCACCAAGCACAAGATGCAACAGTGCCTCCCTCTGCTGCTGTAACACTAGAACTTGATCTTTCAGCCTCTATTTCTAGTGCCAACAGAAAGACCTCTCTCCTTCCACTCCCTTTTGTGTCACTAGATCCAGAGTCAGAAGTGGGGTGTGGGAGCATCTAGTAAGAGTTTAGGATATATGTCCTTGTCCCCACATTGCAGGAGAGGATGGAAAAGAGAGAATCAGTATTTTCAGCTCCTGTTAGGGGTGACCATCTTTAATCCCAACCAGAACTCATGATATAGATAATCCCAGTGACAGGAAGAAGTCAGATGCTGAGTGACTGTGAATGCCACATGTGAATGCCACATGTCCTTTACTCTGTCTCATGGTGTGGTGGTGAAAAGTGTACCCTCCTCTCTCAATATTTGGTGCTTGGTTCAAAGCTTGGCACATAGAATAAAGCCTCAGAAAATGAGAATGCTTTCTGGATAGAAAACCAACCTTGACTATAAGTCATTTTATTTTATTCTTAGCATTTTGAAATGAAAGACTTTTTTATGTTCTGCAAAGTAGTCAAAGTAGTTTTTGCCTCACAGTGGTTTCCAAAGTCTTTATGAGTTTTTTGAGAACATTCCTAATTTCTAGCCTGGTGTTTGAGGCATAATAGCCAAGAGCTGTTGGCCAGTGAGTGTTGGCCAGATATCTATTATTAGATTCCAAAAATGTCATTGTAGATTTAACTTATGGAATTTTAGAGACTCATTGAAGCATACATTGCTCTTGTGTTTCTGAAAATTCTGTACATGAAGCTGACAACAAATAAAATGTGGTCTTACTTAATGTTCCTTTCCATAGTATGGACAGTAAATTAAGAAGGGTTAGTAAATTAGTGCAGTAGCTTTAAATTCATAGCCTAAGTAGATAGTAGTTATTAGTGATTAATCTTTGATCACATCAAGTTGTTGACTTCTGGTAAATTATTCACTGTTCTTGAATGTTTAATAAAATATGTAAGATTTAGGAAATTTAAATGTTCAATGAAGTCCAAACACTGTGCCATTTTTAATTACTTCTGCTGACTTATTTTTTTACATTTTACTGGTTAACATACAGAATAATTTATAATTTTCAATTGTGTTTTTAGGCTATGATAATACTTTTCTTAAGCAAGAGCTTAGTGTAGTGCGATTTGTTATACTTAATATTATTACTTCCATTTTCTATTAAATGGGTTCCTAAACTTTATATTAATTTACATACTACTACTTGTATATGTTTATATAATGTAAAGGAAGATAAGAAAATTGCCACGTAAAAAGTATGTTAATAAAGGTACTTTAAAAATAATTATCAGTATTACTGTATTTAATATGAAATAATATAACTAATAGTATATTGCGCTTTTGAGGAGGACTACTTTGGTCTGTAGTATCTTGTTGCTGAAACTGTTTTGTTGTTGTTGTTTTTTGTTTTGCTTTTAATAATTCATGAATGAAAATTATTAGACACCATGTCCTGTGGATAAAAACAATCACGCTTAGTGTATGTAAGTTTAGAGTAGGACTCCTTTGGATTCACACCCTGTTCTCATTTTCAACACTAAAAATATTTTAAAAAGTCAATGTGAGCATATTTATTATGGTTTAGGTCCTAAAGCCCTGTTCAGTAGTAAAATGAGTTTATGTAAACTAGAGGAGTGAAAGGTTGTGAGTTAATTTTATTGTTTTTGTATGTAGTTCTACAAGTGTTGACAAATGTACATACTTATATAATCACCACCATAATCAAGATGTAGAACAGTTTCATCGTCCCCACAAATTTCCCATTTCCCTCTTTTATCAACCCTTCCTGCTACTCCCATACCTGGATAGCTTTGAGCAGTTTACCATACCTTAAGTTTGCCTTTGCAAGAATGTCATATGAATGAATCATTTAACATGTGGCCCTTTGAGTGTGCCCTTTTTTCACTTAGCATAGTGGCTTTTATGTTTTCACTCTTATCAATAGCTCCTTTTATTTTTGTATAGTATTTTATTATGGGTTTTGTACTGTTTTGTTCTTTCTTCATTGAGGGACATGTGGATGGTTTCCTGTTTGGGGCACTTATGACAAAAACAATAAATATTTGCTACAGTGTTTGATGTGAACATAGGGTCTTATTCTACTTGCATGTATACCTAAAGGGGATATTGCTGGGCTATATGGCAAGTGTATATCTAACTTCAGAATAGATTGTTGCCCAAGTCACCTTTTCCAGAGTGGCTCTACTATTTTTGCATTCCCATCAGCACGGTACATGCCATTTCCGGTTACTCTGTATGCTCACTTGCACTTAGTATTTCAGTTTTTCTTTTAAGCCATTCTAGTGGGTGATCTCTCATTCTGATTTCAGTTTGCATTTCTGTAATGATTAGTGAGGTTTTGAACATCTTTTCATTTTTATTTGCTATTCACATACATTTTTTTGGCAGAGTGTCTGCTCAGATCTTTTGTCCATTCTCTAAAACTCTTTTTTCTTAGTGTTATGTTTTGAGATCATTTTCAAGAGTAGCATATTGTGAATACAAGTCCTTGTCAGATATGTGATTCGTAACTGCTTATTCCCCATCTGTGGCTTGTCTTTTCCATAGCTTAACATAACTTTTTCATATTTTTTGAAGAGCAGAGTTCTTCATTTTGATGAAGCCCTATTTAACATTACTTTTCCTTATGGAGCATGTTTTGGTGTCATATCTAAGACATTTGTTTAACCTAAGCTTATAAAATTTTCTCCTGTATTTTCAAAGTTTTATAGTTTTAGGTTTTCTATTTTGTTCTGCGACTCATTATGAGTTAAATTTTCTATATGGTGTGAGATAGGGGTTGAGGCTCATTTTTTTGTGTAGGGATATTCACTAATTCTAGCATCATTTCTTGAAGACTGTTTTTCTCCACTGAATTGCCTTTACATTTTTTGTTGAAAATCAGTTAACCATATAATTGTAGGTCTCTTTCTGGACTCTCTATTTTGTTTTATACATTTTTTCTCTAGTACTACACTGTCTTGTCTATTCTAGTTTTATAGTAAATTGGGAAATCAGGTGGTGTAAGTCAGCATTTTTTTTTTTTTACATTATTTTGTCTATTCTGGTTCCTTTGTTTTTTTCACATAAATATGTAGACTCAGCTTGTTTATTTCTATAAAGAAGTCCCACAGAGATTTTGAATGGAATTTAGTTGACTCTAGATTGGTTTGGGAAGAATTGACATCTTAACAATAATGATTTTTCTAGGCCTTGTTTAGTACATACCTCTGCATTTATTTGTCTTTATTTCTTTCATCAGTATTGTAGTTTTTGACATATATATCTTGCACATAATTTGTAAGATTTATATCTAGGGATTCCATTGGTGTTTGGTGCTGTTGTAAATGGTGCTTAAAATTTTTCAATTTCTAATGATTCATTCCAGTATATAGAAATATGATTCTTTTCTGTCTATTGACCTAGTATTCTTGTGATCTAGCTAAACTCAGTTTTAATTCTAGTAGCTTTTTTTCTGTTGATTCTTTAAGATTTTCTAATAGTCATGTCTTCTGTGAATAGAGCCACTTTTATTTCTTCAATTTCTATAAGTATGCTTGGGTTTTTTGTTTTTTTCTCCCTGCTTTATTGTATTAGTTAAGACTTTGACTGTAATGTGAAATAGGAGTGGTGAGAGCAGATAACCTTGCCTTGTTCTTGATATTAGGGTGAAAATACTCAGTTTTTTTTTTTTTTTAACACTATATCTGATGTTAATTGTAGGGATTTTTTTTTTTTTTTTGTAATTGCTCTTTTAAGACTTTTTCTTTGAAAATAATAAGTTCTAAGACCTATTTTTAAATTATTGAAATCAGGATGAAATCAGGATGGTATCTGCAGATTGTGATACAGTTGGCATTGCCTGTGCATGAGCAAACTTGTTTTGTATTCCCCATGGCATTATGCAACAGCTTTACCTCTTCAACGTTTCAGTTAACAAAGTATTTGAGGACCATTTGAGGAAGAAATAAAGAGTTCTGGTTGTTGTCTGAGAACTTTCCTTTAACACCTTCTGTTAATTTCAAAGTAGCACTGACATTAAAAATGTGATATCATGAGGAACAATTAGTTGTGAATATGAGTATTCTGTAAGACAACTAACCTGGCTTCTTCAATAAGTTAATGACCATGTTTGAAAAAAGGAGATGAGCTGTTGTAGATTAAGGTGACTTAAGAGATACAACTTGAGAGACAATTGATAGACTTTGTTTAGATTCTTGTTTGATGTATAACAAGGTACTCAGGAAGTGGAATTTGCTTTAAAGTATATCAGGAAAAACAAAAAGAAAAAGGGAAAAGAAAGCAGATGACACAGTGTTCGTAATTGGATTTAGTAATTTATTGAGGTCTGTTAGTCTGTTTTTAAAGTATGTTTGAAGATTTTCATCATAAAAGATTTTTTTTTTTTTTTAATGTGCAGACTAGGTGTTACAACTTGGAAAAAAAATCTTGGAAAGAGAAGCTGGACACTGATTTTACAAATGCTGCATCACCAATACTTTTTATGACATAAAAGACTATTAAGTAGGAAAACACTGACACCAGTGATGGATTCGAGTGATTCAGATTTGTACTTTGAATGTTGATGAAGTTTTAGAAATTGTTTTAAACTTATTTTGAATATATTATTTGTTTTATGTATGTACAATAATGATACTTGAAATATATCTCAGTAAATCTAAAGGAGCTCTTTAAATAATTACAGATTAAAAATTGAAAGTGATGAGAACCATTTTATTGTTTAATTGGCATCTTACTTCCCCCCTACCCCCCAGTGATATATGAAGTATGATGTATGGTCGTGTCTTAGACTCAGTGAAACACATTGGGAAAGAAAAGCAAATTAATATGGGGTCTTTTATGAAAATGTTAACTTACTTTCTTACCCAGGAAAAGCTCTATCCAGAAGATAAATGTATGAGAGCAGAGATTCACGACACCTTCAGAGAACTGGAGAAAACTTTTGGATAGTTGTCTTGAATAGAGACAATCTGTTGCTAGCCTGAGTGTTTGTTTATTTGTTGCATTTTATTTCCATTTCAGTCATTATAAATAAAGTAAAATATTTCTGCCAGAAATTACTTTGGGAAAATTTGGTAAATCATGATGAGTCACATAGACAGGAAAATAAAAAGTTATCTGACATATGAAGACAAAAACCATTTATCCAATTTTATCACTTTAAAAAATCCTGTAGTTTAAACTTACGATGTAAATACACTTCTTCAAATTCTGATTGGAGGATATGGAGATGTATTTTGAGATGTCTGTTAGTGTGATAAAAGCATTAAAAATACATAGTAAGTTTAACAAGTGTTTTAATTCTCTGTCAGAATTTTCTCTGGTGAATATTTTTTGTCAAGATAACAAGTAAAAGGGAGAGGAACATTTGGTCTGCAAATGTTTCTTTCCATCGTTCCAATTTTTTGCTATCTTGAATTAAACCAAAGAATTAAAAGAAAATTAGCCAACTTCTCTAGGGTGATTTATATCTTTTCAGATATGAAAAGAATGTTAGGAATGCACAGGACATTGTTAGTCTGTTGGATTCTCTTAGTGTTAGAGTTACTTGTGGCTCAGTGTTATATTAATAATATATTTCAAAGGCAAGTATGATATTTTCCCAAATGTCAAGCATTAATGAAATTATGAGTTCAAGAAATAAATCGATGTTATATTAAGATTTAATTTTTGACACTCTCCCTAAAATCATGTCCTTAAAAACATAATTCACATGGAGCTTTCAAAACACTTAGAAAATTTTGTGTAATGTGACATTTTTGGATATTTTTTCCTTTTGATTTTCCCTCTGAAAATACATACGATAATATTGGTATTAATTCTATTTAGATACCATTAATAGAACTTAAACAAAATTAGTCTTTGTGACACTGTAAGGTAGATAAATTTGAGAATTTGAGTGATTTCGAACTTTGAATAAGCAGGTTGGAATGACCTTTGGCGGGGGTGGGTGGGTGGGGTGTTGTACCATGCCTATATTTCAAAGACTAAAATCTAAACACATACTTCCTTTTGTACAGAAGTATTTTGTTAACTTCGTTTTAGTACTTAGCTTCCTTTCTCTCTTTCAGTGTGAGATAATTTATTTACATTCACTCATTCACTTTGCTTTAGAAAAATGTTTTAGAAGTTTCTTTTATTTTTATTTGGATATCTTGCTTACCGGTTCATTTTTGTTTTGTTTTGTTTTGTTTTGTTTTTTTCAGTTGTGGAAGAAGGACTCTGGGAAAATGGCCTTTCCTATGAATGTCGGACGCTGCTCTTCAAAGCGATCCACAATCTGTTAGAAAGGTAAGAGAAGGACCAGCATCAAGGTGGTTTTGAGACACCCAAGTATAATGCTAGATACTCAGAGGGTTTCCTGTAATTCTCAAAACGCTTTTACACTCAATTTTTTAAAAATAAAATTATATAAATCTCTTGTTTCTTTTTATAGTGACATAACTTCAGACTTAGAGAATTTCTTCAGTAACACAAAGAACTCTATATATCCTTTTACACAGATTCACTGATAGGTTTTATTTTTCCTAGTTTGCTTTATAATTAGTGTAATTGCTTGTCCTCTCACCCCCCTAATGTGTATATATATTTTAATTATTCTCTGAAACAATTGAAAGTCATTTGCACATTTAAGATTGTTCTTTTTTTAGGTGTATATTTTCTAAGGACAAGATTATCTATATTTTCATGAGCACAGTACAGTTAGGAAAATTAGGAAATTTATCATTGATAAAACGCCATTATTTAATCTGTAGTTCAACTCCGATCTTCTTGGTTGTCCCAGTCATGTTCTTTATAGCTTAACCCCCTCCCCGCAAGCTTTAATTCATGATCATACATTGTATTTAGTTTACATGTCTCTTTAAGTCTAGGAGTTCCTTAGCCTTTCTTTTTCATTCACAACACTGATATTTTGGATGAGTTCAGGCCTTGTATTTTATATAAAGTCTCTGAATTTGAGATTGTTTCCTCATGATTAGATTCAGGTTATGCTTTTTAGTAGGCATATCATAGAAATGATATCCTTCTCAGTGTGTCAGGGCAGGAGGCCTGTGATTTCAGTCTCCCCTTTTTAATGTTGATCGCTTGTCAGAGGTGATATTTTGCCAGGTTTCTCCACTATAAATTAATAAATGTACTTGTTAACTATGATCTTTGTTAATTCTGTCTGTATAATTGATAATGGATATTTGGCCAGATCCAATGAGATTATGTAATTATCCTGTTTGTCATCAAATGTTAACTCGCATGTCTTAGTTTCTATTGGTGGTCCTTGTCTAAATCAGTCACTACTATTAGGGCCGTAATGTTAATTTTCAAAGGCCACTATTTCTTCTACTTTTATTAGTTGGTGTTCTGTGGTAAGGAAGAGCTTTTCATTTTCTCCCATGTATGTATGTATGTATTGAGCACCCTTCATCTCTGTGTCCATATAAATTTGGAAAAATGGATTTCTATTTTACTCAGTAGCTTGTAATTAATTTGCCATTATTTATTTGGATGCCTGTGTTCATTCAGATTTGGCCCCAGGAAGTCCCTTCATGATGGCTGCTGTGCTTTTCTGATTTGTCGTTGTCACTGATGAGTACCTTCTTAATTTTGGCATAACAATATGTTCAGGCTCTTGATGGTGTTTTAAGAGGAGAAGGAATGGGTTAGTTCTATGGGAAAAACTTTTTCACTTCTCTTCCTGAGTTTATATATAGTACTTTCAGGTGATCAAAGCTGAAAGGACATTCTAGTATCATTAAATTTTTTATCCAAGCTTTTGTCTAGAACAGTGGTTCCCAACCTTTTTCCACTTGCGTACTCCTTTTAAACCCATTTCTATCAATGGTACCCCCTTGTTTTTAAAATAGCTCTTTTTAAATACTGACAGTTTTGCGTTAGACCTTGTTTTGATTTCAAGGTAACTTGGGCAGTTACCTTAACCCTTAACTAAGCCTTAGTCAATGCCCTTTAAATGAATTACAAGATACTGTGCTGTGCATCTGAGTTTTTGTTAGATGGTGTGTGTGATGTGTGCTGCATAACACTTGACCTGTTGTTAATGTTCAAATGAATTATGAATTCATTTCCCTTATAAATTTATTATTTTGCATATTTTGTTTTGAATCCTCCTATAAGACAGTGCTTCTTTTAGAAAATAATTAATAATCAAACTGTTCTGCTTCCTTCTTACAATTAAAATGGATGACGAGATTCTTTTGAAAAATTGTAATAAGTCTTTTGTCCTATGAAATAACTTTAAGTAACTGTGCTCTTTGAATGAAAATTACCCTGCTCATGAGGGAGAGAAGCATTTTAAATGGTTGTTTTTACCTCTCTTTATTCATTGTCATCAAAACTTGGTTGGCTAATGCATGCTTGCCTTTAGTTCTTCCCATAGCTTCCCAGAGGTGTCCAACCTTTGGGCTCCCCCGGGCCACACATAACATACACTAACAGTAATGATAGCTGATGAGCTAAAAAAGAGCCCCAAAAAATCTCATAATGTTTTAAGAAAGTTTATGAATGTGTGTTGGGCCACATTCAAAGCTGTTCTGGGCCACATGTGGCCCCTCAGGCTGCGGGTTGGACAGGCTTGGTTTAGACCATTTGCTGTAACTTACCTGTTTACAAGCTAAATTTACTGTAATACAGTTTACTCTCTGATTCCCAGCAATTTTCTGTTATGCATTCTGATTTTTATTCAGATGAGATTGACTTGGTTTCCCAGCATGGGTGTTTAGAGTTTCTAGTATTAATTGAGGTTATTGAAACAGATCATCAAATAATTTATCACTTTAAAGGGTGTTTGTGGTTCCTGAACCATTTTTTTTTGTTTGCATATTAAAAAGCTTGTACCACTGATTTATTATTTCTGCTATTTTTTTTTAAGCATACAGATTTTTTTCATTAACTGGGAATTTCATTAACTACCTTGAGAAGCTCTCACTTGTATAGTTAAGCAGGAGTTATACCTTCCTTCTAAAGGTGGTGGTTGCTCGTGTATACAGAATCACTGCAATGGTTCATTGAAAGTAATTTCACTACAGAAATTAAGGTAACATTCTGAACTTTACATGGAGTAAGATAATTTCATTTCTTGTTTCTCTCGACTGGTGCTGAGGTAATACTATATTGATGCTGTGTAGAATATTTTAAATATGTAATATGACTTTAAGTATTTTATCTTTCATTTGCTCATTTCTCCTATAACTCTTCAGTATTTGCATATACTACATTGTATATGTCTAGCTAGCATCATCTATCCATTAAAAAAATAACAACACTAGTGTTGCTCTCACTAAGGAGCATTTTTCATCGAACTGTTGGACAGAAGGTAACATATCTGGCTTTAATTTTATATGTGTGTACGGGGGCATACATTTCTAGAAGTCCATTTTTTTACTGCCTTCAGACACAGGAGGTACTTTGGGTCTCTGTTCTGCCAGTTATATCACGATATGACTTGGTTGAGTGACTCAAGCTCACTGAGCCCCTGTTCTTTACCTATATATAAAATGGTGGAGGATTATTTTGTTCAGCACCATACCTTTCTCATTATAAGAGCTCAGTGGTCAACTGCTGTTAATATTAGCAAATAAAAGTATTGATACTACTATTTTCAGAGTTGGATACATTAAAAGTCAGTCCGTTTACCAAGGTAATTAGGGAATCCCATTCTAAAATATCCTTTTTATGGGGGTATCCATTTTTTTTCTTGAATATTTCTGGTTGTGTGAGCACAGTTTCCCAAAGGAGTTCTTTTCATCTTTAGAGAGCGTGCATTGTTGGAAAGTCTTTCTTATGCTGAGCAGAAATCTATCACCCTGTAACTTTAATTTCTTTTTCTTAATTCTGTTCTTTCGGGGTCATATATAAATCATCTAATTCTATTTCCGTGGCCTATTTAATATCTTGTTCCCCTCAGTGATTTATTTATTTTTCTTTGTGGTTTTTAAATAACATTGAGTTCCTCATTCCCACCCCACTTTTCCTCTAGCCTTCCAAATATTCCTCTAGTCATTCCCATTCTCTTCATTTGGATTGCCAGTGACCTGCTTGAAGACGTCCGTCTCACTTATGCTGCAGTAACCGGAGACCTGAAAGCTCTTACCCTCTTGCAGGAGTTAATGTTTACCTCTCACTCATTCTGCTTGTCCGCTGGGAGTCACTTACTGTAGCACTGCTCTGTATTCAGTTCTCACCGGGCGGGAGTCACAGACTTACTGGGCTCCTGGAAGAAGGGAGTGGTAAAATCCCTAATAGCCCTTTGAAGCCTGTTCAGAAATGGTGGTGTATGTCCTTTCTACTCATATTTCATTGGCTGAGATATTTGCCACCAAGCTTAAAGTCAGGTGGATGAGAAAGTATTGTCCATTTGTGGAAGGTGTCCAAGTCACATGGCCAAGCTTGATGTGAGTGGGAGAAGGAGGGATGGCTCATTCTTGAGGAAAGGATACAGTCTACCATCCTCTCAGTCGAGGTCTCCTTTATCTACTCTCCAAACAGGTGCTGGTTATGTTACTAAAAGACAGGCATGTTTCTAAAACACAATTATGGATGAATCTATGTTAATACATCTTTTTAAAAACTTTGAGCCATATTAGCTTCTTTTGGCATTTTCTTCCTTGCGATTCCTTAGAATACGAGGATGCCAGAAAAATGTATACACATTTTAAGCGGTGCTGTCTATGGATTCGATGGACACTGATGGTGACCACTGTGAGCACCTCTTGTAATTGCAGAAGTCACATGTGACCTGTGTTCATCCCTTGTTACCGGGATATATTATTACAATTTTAATGCAATTTTTTTGTCCTTTCTTAAACTGTGTATACATTTTTGACACCTTCTGTATTGGAATATTCAGGCCTAACTTTTATGGTTTTAGATCACAGCCATGCTTACTTTTCATCTCTTCTGGGAAAGTAAGTGTCCCTCCTGCTTTCTTAATGATTGATTATCCCGTTTTGGCAAAATGCCCAGAATGATAAAATATCATTAATTTGGTTTTTACTTACATAGAATCTCTGCTCTTTTTCTAGATTCTTTCTCCTCCTCCCCCTGCTGCTTATGCTCAACCCTCCTGACCCCCTAATGATGCACTAGTTCAGATTGTTCTCATAAGTCCCCACAGTTCAGTGGGATTTTGTTTTGTGTTCCTAATGAACTTTTCAAAGGTTGCACATAGTATTTTAAGTGTAGGCTATCTCACACTCCTTACTAATGGAAATGTATTTTGGAAAACAGAAATTCGTCATCTTTTTTTTCAGACGATTCTTCATTTGGCATTCTTAGTATTGCACATTGAATGGCTATTACTTGTGTGACTATAATTAGTATAGTTTTCACAATATGCCATATGCTTTTCACCTAACTCTGTGTAAATGAGGTAAAACACTGGGTTAAATAGTTTTAAAACAATCCAGGAAATGTGTGCAGTGCACACCGTGCAGCGGTTTTATTGCTGCTGCAGTGATTTGCACCACGTATGGGACTTGCAAAAGCCTTGCTTTTGTAGCTTTGTAGAAATACTTCAGATATTTCTAGAATAATGCTGTCAAATTGGCATTATGTGTGGTAGTATACTTTAATTTTAATTTTCTTAAGGTTTTAGAATAAAACAAACTGATTTTGATGGAAAAGTCCTTTTTTCCTCTAAAATGCAAATTACTTTTTGCACACAAGAGAAGATTACATGGGTCTTTTCAAGCTGTTATGCTCCATCCTACCCATGCTTACCTTAGGGAGACTTTAACCTGTGGGTATCTGACATTTGTAAAACATAATGGCCCTTCAGAGCAGTCCACTGGTGTGGCTTTCCTAATGGATGGTCAGCATATTCACCCCTCAGTAGTTTGTAACAGCCCAGAGCCTCTTAGTTTTCCAAGAGTCGGTGTTTAGAGTGAAGATGTTCATTTAGAAAAGGACAGTAAAAATAACATAAGAAAATTGGAATTATAACAGTAACATTATTTTTGTAAATTACTAGCTTGTAATATCCTGTGGTATTGTTATCCAGTAGAGGTGATAATCAGAGGGCAAATGAGCAATGTTCTTAGATTTCAAAATACTAAATCTAGAGCATGGTGGCAGGCACAGCCCTAGTTGAAGAAATGGCGATTTAACGTTGCAACATTGAGAATCTTTGAGTATAATGTGATAACAGGAGCAGGACATGTGTAATCAGTAAAATCCCATTTTATTGAATTGTGACAGTGCATTTCTCTAAAGGATCGGAGGAAAATGAGTCTTTAGACATAAGGGGCATATACCTGAAAGGAAGAGAAACGATAGACATTAGAGATACAAATAAATGAAAGCATATGTCTAATTGTAGATGTAGAGAGAGAAACATGTCCATCCCAAGACTATAATCAGTTTATCTATTTACTTAATATTTATAGGACAGGGCAAAATTAAGACTTTAAATTTTTAAAAAGTTATTACTGTTTTTTTGTACTTGGGGCATGGGATTAGACGCTGAAAGTGTGAAACTAAAGGAGTGCTCTGGTTCGTTTGGAATTGCATTGGAATAGACATTGCAGGTGAGGCTAGGCATTCAAAAAAGCCTGACCTTACAGAGATTTTGGAGCGGATAGGCTTAATAGGGTGTGCTTGGCAAGAGGAGACATCTTTCACTGGGGCCCAGTAGGGACCCAAACTAATGGAGGTAGAAGGAATCAGTTGACAAAGCCTTCTTCAGTCCCTAAATTGTATGGGTTTCTGTTATTTGCTTGGGAAATGGAATTGCTGAAATTTCTATAAAGGAGACTTTTTGCGTATATGTTTGATATAGATTAGAGTCGTAAGGTAAAGGCTGGTGAGGTTACTCTGATAGGAAGTTGTATAAAATTTCTCTACCTGAGCAGTTCTGTAACTAGATGATACCACTTAAATGCAGTTTGGTAGAGGAGCACTGTCCTGGACTTTTTAATCTATGAAAACTGTTATACCTACATAGTTTCATAGTCTGAGGGGCACAGAAGGAGCTAGAGCCAGTGGAGCCTCCCTTCTCAACCTCCTTACTGTCCCATCTGGGAAGTAGCTGCTGAGTTAGGCTGTGGCCACTGCTGTGGCATCTGTAGTCTTGCATGAGGTCTGCCCACGGCTCTGGGATTAGAGATTGGGACCTGGCAACTTCAGAGACAAGTGGCTCTTGTAGTTAATTATTTAGAGCCATATGGCACAACACAGAAACATTATGTGTGTTTACGTGCACGCGCGCACGCGCACACACACACACACACACACACAGATTTCATTTTCAGCAGCTCTTTCTTTTCTTTTCCAAACTGATTTTTTTTGGATGGTGGAAGTAGGTGTCTGGGAATTATTTCTAAAGAAATTCTTTCCTAGAACTATTGCTTAAAGAACATTTTATAAGTCTGGAGTCATAGAGTGATCTTGCAAGAAAATATTATTGTACTTTACAGAATTATATCATGTCTTAATAGTAAGGTGATTTTGAAAATCTCAGTGATAATGACTGGGATTACTAAGTAGACAGCCAGGGTTCACTGATATATTTATTATTAACACTATTTATGATGTTGATTTGAAGCAGTTTTTGGCAGATAGAATGTGTCTGCTAGTTTTATTTATTTGTTAAGTTAAATATAGCTTTTTAATAACAAAAGGTTGGTAGAGTATAGAAAGAGAAAATTATACTTATGGCATTTTTTAATTTTTTATCTTAAAATTCCCTCTCTTTAAAAGATTTACTTAATTCTCTTCTTCAAGTATAATTGAAGCATATGGGCGGTAATACTAGTCTTCCAAAACATTTTTTAGCATCTCTGTGATTCCTTACATGTTGAATACCTACAGTAGACTGTGAGTTAACTGGCACTCATGCCAGCTGGTAGATACTGGATAAATATAAGTAGACTCTGGTTGCTTGAGATTTTTCTGGTTGCTTGAGTTCTGGTTAATGGAGAGACTACTATACTATGATTTTTGTCTGGAGTGAGAAGTGATGGGCTACAAAGAAGTGAAATATGTAGATTTTTTTCCACCTCAAACATCCACTGTCCCCCTAGAGAGAACACACAAACACAAGAAATTTACGGTAACAGTATGAAACTGTTCAAGAGTAGAGGTTACAAACAAGAAGAATAATGACACTATATTGTGAATAGGAAGACACTCCTTGGTATAGAGCATTCATTACTGAGATATTTATCTATCACATACTAGTATAGAGCAGAACATAAAGCATATTACATAATAGGTACTTAAGTATTTGTTGAATATTGTCAGCAAATGAGGTAGATACTGTCTCTGTCCCCAGATTGCTCATAGTTTCTTGGCAGAAAAGAGCCATAGAAATGAATTATTACAGCTCAGTGGTGAAAGTGTTGATTTGTAGAGCTTAGAGTACTGTGCAGGCTGATCTGGGACAGGAAAGATTAATAGGATTAAGTTATTTGATGAAGAAAGGATAGATTAGGTTGAGGCATTCTAGATGAAAAGCAGGGTTAGTAGCAATTAATGGTAGTGTGTGGTATGAAAGTTCTTAATCTAGGATCTGCTTCAGAAAGTTCACCAACTCTATGGAATTATATGCGATGTTTTGCTTTTCCACACATTTTTCAGGAGAAAGAGTCTATAATAACTTTAATTAGATTTTTTTTTTAAACCATAGATTCATGACCCCCAAGAACCCTAGGGGCTTAGTGCCTCAGTATAGTCTGCTGTTAAGCCTCATAGTCCCAGGTATCAATCAGGTAGTACAACTGTCTTCCTTAGCAAGGACACCCCCATTTCTCTCCCATAACACAAATTGTGAAACACCAGGTAGAAATACTTTTCTGTACAGTCTACTCTAAAAAGATCTCTCTCTCTCTCTCTCTCTCTCTCTCTCTCTCTCTCTCTGTATGTGTGTGTGTGTGTGTGTGTGTGTGTGTCTGTGAGAGAGAGAGAGAGAGAGAGAGAGAGAGATTGTTTTTTTGGACTAGCAAGAGTGTAGAAATTAATAGTGATTGTTGCTGAGTTATTTTTACCTGTTTCTTGAGTAAAAGGAGACTTTGCTTTCAATACTTAACCAATCTCTCCATCTAACTGAGCAGTTAATTCTCTATTGGGTTGGGGGTCAGGACAGAGAAAGGGAGCATAGGACTCAGCACTTTCACAAATATGATCCCAGCCTTCTCTTAGATACTTGGTGACTTTGCTAACTTTTTTGCCACATCACTGCTGACAGTGACTTGTAACTGCTCCCTTATGCAGATGTAAGTTGCAAATTCAGTACTTAGAAAATTGAGCAAAAGCATTACTTCATCCAGTGTAATTCTGTGTTCTCATGTTTTCCTTCCAGTGTGTCAGATCACATAGAAACTGGGTAACAGTTAAAAATCACATAAGTAATTTATGACTCATTTGGAAGCAGATGGTTTCTGAATGAAGGATCAGTAGTTTCCATGACTGTTTTGTGTCTTAGTGATACTAACCTTTTGTTGACGTTGCCTGACAGAGCAATATCATCTCTAGTGGGAACTCCATGAGATATATTTACACAGAGGGTTGAGTCTCCAATAGCATTTTCATTAGTGTTTTGCCTTTTGGTTTTGTCCTTGAGTGGTCTTGGCTATATGCTGCTGCTCCACCCCTGAACCCCCTGTTTGCTCTGGAAGGAAATCAGCAAATAAAAGATGTGGCTTTTACTTCATAGAGGGGAAGAGTTTCGAAACAAACTTTACACATTGTCTTCTTTAGTCAGAAATACTTTTATCTGTTTTTCTTTCATATAGTAATGTCTAAAGCCTTGGATTTTTTTTTTATCGTAAACTGTAAATTAATGTTGTTTTCTCTATTATTAAATAACTGGGTTTTTTTGAATTTTGAACTTTTAAGATATATGTGAGAGAGTAGTATTTATTAAGTAAGGATGTGTACATGTCAGTAGGAGACAATGTTCAGTGTTTGATGTGATTCTGTAGCTGTTACATACTATATTGCTTTCGTTCCAAGCATTATTGATTTTAAAATATATCTTCAATTTATAACAGCTTTTGGAGACTAAAGAAACATTAAATAGACCCATCAATTATAAGATGTATCTGTTTTTTGAAAATGAAAGAATTGAGGAAATCTGACAGCCTGAGAGTCAGTTTGTGGTAATAGTTAAATGTCCTGGATCTGTGATCAGATATATCTGGGCCTAATCCCAGTCCTACTATCGATTAGCTGTGTCACCTTATCTAGGAGACAATTCTCACTGTGCCTCAGATTCTCATGTATAAAAATTGATTTCGTAACATCTAATGTAATTACTACAATAATTAAATGATAGACTGTGCTGGCTAATCAGATGTAGTGGTAATAGTGATTGTAGTACCAGTTGTTGGAGGACGGAACCTGAAATCAAGCACTGGAATTTTCCATTGGAAATATCTGCATATGTAGTCTAGCTAAAAAAATACAGTTAAGTCTCTTAGCTAGGGAATAAACTGTGGGCTACATTTTCAGTTTTGCTTCTTGGGTACGTTCACCGTATTGGATATTCCGTATTTCCTATCCTAACTTGAATGGATTTACATAATCTTTAACCCTAGAAAACAGGTTAATTTATAATCGCAGGAAAATAGATGACTTGCTTTAAAATTGATTCTTTTTCCATTGTAAGCAAGGAATATTGTTGTAGAAATTCATTTTCTAAATAAAGCCAGTTGAAGCCAGTGCTCCACATTGTCTCTGCTCATTGGGAATTCCATTGTGGCTAGCAGAAACTATGGCCGTTTACTAACCCATCTAACCTGTAATGAGTGGGTGAAGGCTGGAATTGTTTCTATCCTCCTGGATAGGGTGGAAATTACAGAGGCACAGGCCACGTGCAGAATTGCCTGAATATTGAATAAAGAATTGCTGCACAGCTCTTTTACTGGTAGGTAGAACTTTGTATAGAAAAATTACATGAAGCTTTCTGATAGATTTTCTTTCAAAATCTGTGTCATTTCACTGAATAATGTTAGAGATTACTGTATTTCATCAATTTCAAAATGTGCATATTCTCCCACAGTTTTGTATTTTAAAAATCAGGGATATTCTTTACAAATGATGACATCTCACAATTGGCCAGATGGTAGTTATGATAGAATTGTCATTTGCCTGCACATGAGTGAACTTGGTCAAAGCTGTCTATATTGTTGTCACTTCCATTGCATTATTGGTATTACATGAGTTGAGTTCAAGTGCTATTTAATGTGTCTTCAGAAAGATTACTCTGTGATTTGACGTTGAAACACAGTGTACACAAAACGTCGTGGAAACAAAAGCAGGGCATTACTTAGATAGCGGCCTTTATAGCAGATACCTGTTACTGAAGAAATGACTGCAATTTTTTGTTTTCTGGCAAAGCCAGAACTAAGTGCTTTCCCATGCTTATGAAAGGAAAATACCCGAGTAGAACAGGCTCTTCTATGCATTTTTCTTTTTTTTCTAAGTAAGAGTCAGTCAGCATTAAAATGTGAGAAACCGACATTGGTGACATGGAAGAATATCTCTGAGGTGCTCTTAAATGCTGCCTGCGTGCCCACCATTCTTGATGACACAAGAAGTGAAGTAATGCAGAAGTATGATTGCATTTGAAGTAATTTGGAAGTGTGAGACATTTCAGGAATGCATCAACCAATTAATTGTGTTTAATTTTTTTACGTGGGCAAGAATAGTATATAATAAAAATCCGTGCCTAAAGTCAGAAACTTCAAGAATAACTAAAAATTTTAAGTGATAAGGAAACATTTTGACAGTTTAATTGGTGATTTTCAAATTTTCAATGGTGTATGTCATCAGTGATTATTGATGTAATGACTTGTTAATTTGTTACTGAAACTGTAATAGTAATTCTTGATGTAATTATTGTAGGTGCCTAATGGATAAGAATTTCGTTAGGATTGGGAAATGGTTTGTCCGACCCTATGAAAAGGATGAAAAGCCAGTCAACAAAAGGTGAGTCTTTAGATTTGGTTTTGCTTGATTGCCCACAACTATTTGGGGAGAAGAGGTGGGTGAGGGAAGCATCTTATTTATTTAGTTTCTAATAATGTTAGTAGTTTAGATGTACTAAAATAGATTCCTGGTTGCATTTAGTAAACACTATATTGCAAAATTTTTGTGGAATATTACAAATTGGATTAGAAAGATGCTTGCCAGTAACCCGTGTCTAAGACCCTTTTTACTATACTATGTAGAATTGATAGATTCTATTTTGTTATTTTATTATCCTTCTTTAGCTTTCTTCCTTAAAGTGTCATGTGGCATAACCTTAAAAACAGGTGAATTCACATGGTGACAATATGGGATTGATTGATGCCCCTTAAAAGTCAGTCAACACATCCTGGCACTTGTCAAGCCAGGACTGTGAATTACTTCTCTAAACGATGCTAAAATTTTAACCATCATTTGTTATATGCATGGCTTCAAAGGCAGTCCTTAATACTAAACAAGTAAGGAATTTTATGAATCAGTCAAACCGGAATAAAAAGACCAGAACTCTCAAAATGTAATATTTACAAATCTCACTTACCTCTGAACACAGCATAGACTTAATTGGAATCATAAGTTAATGGTGATTATTTCATTTCCAGAGAGCAGAGTACACAGTCTTGACCCTATTTTACTGTCTGTTAACGTGCCCTAAGCTAAGGGTCCCAGCTCCTGGCTGTAGGTAGAGCTCTTGAAGCCTTACATGGTAGCTCTAGGGTTGGATCTTCAGGGTGGTTTGCCAGAATTTCAGCAGTCAATTCTTGCCTCTTTTGGAACCTTTGTTCCTAAGAGAGATTTAATCAGCAGTCTTCTCTGCAATCCGGGTCTTGAAGTTTTGATGAAATGGTTGTGGAATCTCCTTATTAACCAATTCTAAATGATGAAAATTTGTATTTCTTTTTTCAAATCAGATAAATTAGAGACTGACAGTTTCCTCCCCAGATCAACATGATCTTCCTTGAAATAATTTCCCTTCTTTGTTACATTTAAAATCCATTAGAATGTATTTAAATAGAACATAGGTATTACGTATATTATTTGGTATATCAAAAGGATAATAATGTTTTTAGAAAAGTGTCAGTGTGTATGCGTTGTGTAAAAGTGTGATTCTGTTTACAGATACTTTGATTAATGGAGAGATTTTAAAATTTTATTTATTGATTTGGTCTAACTAGTGTGTATGTTCCATGGACATAATTAATCTTAATGTTTTCCTTAAATTTACAGAGAGCTTAGATTTTCTTAATGGTTAAAGTTTTGACTTTTAATGTTGATGAGTCTGAATAGTTAAATAGGGAATTACTTTAGCAGTGATCTTCTTTATCAATGTCTCAACTGGTCACTGATTAATTAACTGAGTCAGTCTTAAATCTTCTGATCAATAGGCATAGGTGTTTGTGTGATGATTCCACAGGAATTTGAGGGATAAAGAGGAAATGTAGAAAGAAAATAGTGATTGAAGGAATAGCAATTACTATTTTAATAGTAAAAAATAATGTTTAAAAGTCAAATGTAGTTATCAGTCTGTTTTAAATAGAGCTTGCATAACTCTATGCTTCATTTAGATCCCAAAAGTGTTCCTAATTTTAGCAAACCACATGTACGCAATACATGTAATGTATTTAGATATTTGATTTTCTGTAACTGGGAGCCTGTTGATTGCTGAGCTATTTGTAATTGAATTGTTATTTTTAGACTGTACTTTTGATTGAATTTGGAACTTTTTTGTAGTTTAGAGATGCTAATGATATTTTTAATTGAGTTAATATTAGTTAATAACATTACATAAATGTCAGTCATACACTGTAATTCGTTTCTGTATGCTCTGTTGCATACTAACCACCAAGTCTGGTTTTCTCTCTTACTATATGTTTGACCCCCTTTACCTATTTGCTCTCCACCCAACTCCCCTAAATGTTAATGATTTTGAAAAACTTTCAGAAGATATTGTTAACATTAGAAAAATTTTAAACCAAAAATTGAACTTAAATAGTTGGCTATAATAAAACTTTATTGAATGTAATGACTTTTTCACTTTTATTCTCTGAGTAGAAAATAGAGCTTCTTGGTGCATGTTGAAGCAGGAACTTAGTGGTTAAGTCATTTTGACAGACAAAGTGACAGGAAGACATTTAGAATTAGAATATTTGGGATCCCATCCCATACTTCTTTTTACAAGTTATTTGCCTTTGGAAAAGTTGTTTGGTTTTTCCTAAGCTGAACTTTTGATTTTTGCTGTTGAGTTGATAATAGCAATTACTGGCTTAGAGGATTATTGTAAGGATCGGATGAGATAATTTATGTGGCTAGTTTATAATTTAGTTAAGGAAAAGGAAAAATAAATTTTCTTTAAGCTTAATTTTTTTTGTATGTATCAGTTTAGTGACTAGTGGAGAGGAAAATTTGCTAATTGTATGTACATGTTATTATTTTTAGGAATGTTTTTATTCAGTGCCATTAGATACAAATAAAAGGAGTGGATTTTCAAGAGTAGTATTCTAAATGTAAAGTAATACTAACATACTTACTTTTATTCAATAGGTTAAAAATATTTAACACAGCATATTTTATGTAACTAAAATAATTCTGACAGTGGTAACAAATGAGTATATTGATTAATAGGTTTTACCTGTTGAATTAATAACATGATTTCTTGAGCTGTAATTTCTTTCTGTATTGATAACAAAACTAAATCATTTGCTGGTAGACTCTAAAATAGAGGTCTTAATGTTTGATATGAGGTGATGATCAGGATAATTTTTAGAAAAAGTTTGTGTGTGTGTGTGTGTGTGTGTGTGTATACAAACACACGTACATGGTGCTGTCCGGAGAATATCTAGCCATGTAATATGCAAAATGGAGGCATTTATGACTGGATTTTTCCTGGACAGCCCACATATACAAAATATATCCATATCTATAATAAATTTGACCAGGCAGGTCCAAGAAGATAAAATAAATTTATTCATATAATTTTTCTTTATAGTGACATCTTTTGTTGTTTATATCCTTGGGACCATAATAAATAGGAAAGAAAACTTTGACTTATCAAAGTTTTAGGCTTGCCCTAAAGAGTTATGACAATTAACATCAAACCTAAATATTTATGGTTTCTTAAAGTATGTTGAACTTGAAAAGCCTTTGCTTCCAGGGTATACTTAAAAACAAACCAGTGAAAAAAATATTTTAAAAATGATTTATGGGAGTTCCCTGGTGGTGGCTAAGGCTTCAGTGCTGTCAACTCTGCAGCCTGGGTTCCATTCCCAGCCAGGGAACCACCCACGTTAAAGAACAAACAAACAAAAAGATTTTTAAGTTATTACAGTCATGGAGATTCATTCTTTTGGAGAGGTATTCATTTTCTAATTTAGTCGTTTCAGCCCACATTTGATTACCATAGAATTTTAAGTCTATATACTTTGGTCTTTGAATGCCATTTTTAGCAAAATAATTGATTGCCCCCAAGTTTGTACCTTTGATCTTTTCTGGTATCAGGTGTGTAGTAGTTGAATTAACCACAGATATTGGTTAACCCAAATAACCAACTTACTGGTTAATTTTTTAAATTAGTTAGCCCTCTCTTCTTCATGGGCAGACTTATCCTGCCCTTGAATGATATTCCATATAGCTTCCCATGCTTCCAAGTATTCGAATTACTTATGTATGTGTTGCATGCGTGCACACTCTCATGTACACACACACAAATTGGAAGTATATTATTTTGACGGCTTTTGTGTTGTTTCATGTGGACATTTTCTCTTCTCTTAAGCCTGGAATTACCTGTTTAATTTCTTTTTTATATTCTTATACAACCTAACATATGTATTCAAGAAATGCCCTTGCCTTTTGGTTTTAGGTGCAAAAAATGAATTTTATATAACAAGATGAAATATTTTGATGTAGGAGAATACTTTTTACCATTTTAAAACTTCCCTCTTTTTTCTCACCCTCCCTTTTTCTCTTCACCTCTCACTTCTTTCCTTCCCATCCTCTCTCCTGTTCTCTTGTTGTTAACTGTTTGCCCAGTCATCTGTGTTTCCTTCTAGAGATGCAGGGAAAGGGGTCCCTTTTCTCAGGGTAAGCAGACATGTAAACAGATGCTTGAGTGTGAAAGGTAATAGGAATCTTCCCAGTGTTCAAAAAAATAAGATCAGTAGTGATAATTTTTTTAGTTTTTCTCATAAAATTACTTCATTCATGTGGTACCCTTTGTCACGTATCTGTTAACAAGGGCTAGCTGATGGGCAGTCCGTAAAAGAATATTCCTGGAACACTTTGGACTTATGTAATCATGCATAATAGTTTTATAGCTTCTTTTTTTCCCCATAGATCTATAAAATACGTAGTCATTTTCTTCTAGTTTATCTGATGGAAGATATATAAAAAACACTATGTATTTTGTCACTCTACTTTATTTGAGAATTGTGTCAAAAGTCCGGGGGAGCATTAACATTTACAGGTTGGGTAGAGAAAGAGGAACACATAAAATGACAAAGAAAGGTCAATGAGAAGTAAGAACCAGGAAGATTGGTGTCACCAAAACCACGAGTTTTGAAAGTTTCTTGATTGATCAGCTGTGTCGGCCATAGAGGTATTATCAAATACATACTAAGAGGACTAAGTAGATTAGGCAGTTATGTAGACATGGTGACATAACATGATCAGTTTCAGTGGAGTGGTGAATTTCAAGTAGCAGTAGCTTGAGTTTCAATGGGAATTGAAATGAAGATACTGAATGTAGAGTTCTTGCTTTATTTGTTACAAATAAATGCAAAGTGAAAAAACAGTTGCATCTGGAAAGGGAGGAGACAAACATTTAATGAGAGCCTATGGTAAAACTAAGTGATGCTGGCTGTGGTTTTGTCTTTCATGTACTGAGTACTCTGCTTTGTGCTTTTGCAAACAAATAGAAGAGAGAATATTAAACTGAAAGATAAGTTCAACCTGTGGTTGATGGTAGCTAAACAGCTGTATGCTTTCCAGGTAGTTTAATTTTTTCTTTCTTTCCTTTTTTCTTAATGACCAAAAAGAGGTCATCATTAGCTTTTATTCTTTATTTGTTCTGCTAGTGATCTAAACAACATGCAGTAAAAACATATGTTCTTCCTCAACACCAATAATTGATTTTCATACTTTGAAATAAAATGTTTAAATATATACTATCTACTTTCAAGAAGGATTTCAGACACCTTAAAGTAAGAGATGTATCTTGTTTTGTTTTGTTTTTTAATATACTAGAGAGATTGGATGAGTATCATTGTTGTAATTCCTTTTTTTTAATTTCCGTTAGAGGGCTGAAACTAAGCTGTAAACAAAGCTCTCCTTGTTCACTAGACCGTCCATCCAGAAATATGGATAATCTTCAGTTAACTATTTGTTAATATTAGACCTTGTGAGAATTAAATGGACTTTAGTTTTCACATTTTTTAAAAAATGTCTTACATCTTTTTTTCTTTTCTCTCCATGTGTATATGTGCACACGTGTGTGTATGCACTTGTATATGCATGTGCATGTATCTTTTCTGCTTTGTCTTTCTACCACTAGGAGCAAGCATATTGTCTTTGATTTTGTTGTAAGCAGAAAGTAACTCTTTCATTTACCATTCCAAGGAATTTGATACTGTTCCCCGGGGGTATGAAAGGTTTAACGGTAGTGTCTGGAGAGAAAGATTATGTTGACTTCAGTAATGATATTCATAATCAGATTAGGAAGAAGTGAGAGGAAATTTTAGATACCGAGTGGGAGTTAACTTGAGATGGTCTTTGGTTTTATAATGTAGCTGACCACCTATTTTACCTTTGCTTAAGATGTCTAGCTACCTTGTTAGGAAAAAAAGTCACCTGAAGGGTCAGGCCATGAATGAATGAATAAAAGTTCAAACGATTAACTTTTTGGTAACCTGAAGGAAGTGTTTGTTTGATTTGCTCTTGTTTCCAGTCTCATTTAGGATGTTGTCCATAGTAAGTGTCTGTCATCATATAAGCACAATAGAAGTATACTGCAGTATATCCAATAGATAATTATCACAGATTAATGAAATTGATTATTCTGCAAAACAGCTGCATTTTTAAATTGAATGCTTATATAGTTTCTGCTTTGTAAAAATAGCTTAATTCAAGGTACTTTGCTGAAGTGTTTGTTGTGGGGAGCATCCTTTGCATTGTAGGATGCTTAATAGTATCTGTGGCCTCTTTTTATGCAATCCTAGTAGCACCTTCCTCCTTTTTAAAAAAATTCTTTTTAAAAAAATTTAAGTGTAGTTCATATACAGTCTTATTTTACCTTTGACTATATTCTTCTTCCCCTTTTAAATTTTTCTCCCCACCCTCTCCCTTCTGGTAAGCATCCTTTGGTCTCTGTTTTTATGAATGTTTTTGTTTTGTTTTGTTTTTAGATTCCACATGTGAGTGAAACCATATGATTTTTGTCTTTTTCTGCCTGACTGACTTCACCTAGCATAAGGTCCTCAAGGTCCAACCATGTTGTTGCAAATGAAAGATTTCATTCTTTTATTTTGCTACATAATATACAAGGGCTGTCCAGAAAGTATCCAGTAATGTAATATGAAAAACGGAAGCATTTGTGGCTGGATTTTTTTCCTGGACAGCCCTCGTATGTATAGATATAGGTATAGATATAGATATATATCTACATCTACATCACATCTTCTTTATCCATTTATCTATTGGTGGACACCTACATCAGTGGAACAGAATAGAGAGCCCAGACATAAACCCTCCCTTATATGGTCAACTAATCTCTGACAAAGGAGATAAAAACATACACTTCACTGCAGTTAACGGCAGTCTCTTCAATAAGTGGTATTGAGAAAACTGGACAGAGACAGGCAAAATGAAACTGGACCACTCTCTTATACCACACACAAGAATAAACTCAAACTGGGTTAAAGGCTTAAATGTAGGACCTGAAACCATAAAACTCATCAGTTTAATGGGAAACATAATTTAAAATGTTAAGAAAAGATTATGTTAATAAATTTCACTTTACTTAAAATTACTGAGCGTACGCTTGCTCTTTTTGGGAATAAAGATTTTTTTTTAGATTGTTTAGGATTGAATAATATAAGTAAAGTGACTAGCATAGAACCTAATATGTGGTCATTTTAATGGAGGTTGTCACTAGTAGTGGAAGTGCTGGTAGCAATATTTATTAAAAAATTAAGAATAAATACAGTTCTTTGTGTTTCTGGTAATTTCTTGTACTAAAAGAAGCTTGCTGTTAAAATACTTTTAGATCAGTTTTTACATACATGATTTGCATCTAAAGAATTAAGTATTTCTATTATGTCTTTCTAAATAATGGCAATATGCTATATAAGCAATGTCATATTGTATATTGATAATTTATATCTGAGAACCTATCAAATGTCTATTTTCTAAACTCTGAATGGGATTAAAAATAAACAATAATGATGCCCACTTATATAGGTTGTTTTGAAGATTAAATGAGGTAATTCATTTAAATGGCTCAATAAATGACTAGACAAATAAATAATTTAAAACCTGTTTCATAAATTCTTTCCCAGGTTGTCATCACACTTTATATACTGTTCACTATGTTATAAGTGAAACTGATCAACTTTTCAAAATTAAATGATCATAATTCAGAAATAGCATTTCATATTCATTAAAGTTCTATGTTTATATAAATTATTCATTAAAAGCAGATAGTAGAATGTCCATTAAATTTACCCCCTTTGCACCAAATATTGTCATAGGTTTGATTTTGGTCTCAGATACATATAATGTTATAAAGAGGTCTTTTGACTGTTCAAGGTTCACTACAAGTGTGGTAGTCTATTTTCAATATTTGAGATATAAAAGAGAGTTTTAAGTAGTGTTAGACAAAATATCTGTCATAGTAAGATGCAGTCAGCTACTCTGGGTCATAAAAGGAAGCAGCATATGTGAAAAGCAACCCAGACAGAAGAGGATCCAGGAGTCACAGTTATCAGATGAGGAAAGAAGGAACCTGCTTACAAACCACCAACACTTCTAGAATTTTCTTATTTGGATGGGCATGATTCAACAAATCTAGAAATGTGTGCATATCTATGCACTTGATTTTGTTTTGCTTTTTTCTCTGCCATTCCTCATGAAGGTACCAGAAAAAGGGATGGTTTTTTCCTTCTTAAACACATTTATCACTTTTGTACCTTGAAATGAGAAGAATGATCTAAATAAGAATTTTTGACAATGGAGTGAAAAATAATAGAAAAAAATCAGTGAGAGATTGAGGGTAAAATAAATTACATCTATATTTTTTATTTACAGGCATATTCTGACATTAAAAGTTGCTAATTGTACAAATGTGCCCATTTGTTCTTTTGTCCTTAGTCCTCTGTTAAATAAAAATACTAAAATGTTTCCTTGGAAGAAATTTAATTCCATATTACTCATCACTTCTTAAAGCTTTCATTAATACTGCTTTTTTGAAGAACATGTTCATAAATCATCTCAAACATTTAAAAAATCTATTTGCTATTTTTCTGATTACAGAAAGATTGAATATATTCATTGAAAATTGGAAAATTCATAAAACCACATTGAATTATGAGATAGTTTGATTGTATTCTGCGACATAGATATGTCCTTTATTTGAACACAAAAGTGTAAATGGAGTCTCTTTTGATACTTTATGAGTTCCTATACATACATCCCTCCACAGTGTTTGATGATTAGTGAAATATTTAAAATTCAGCTTTTTAAAATAGAGTTATTCCTAGATGCCTGGAAAAGTACTTCAGTATACTAAAATAAATTGACAAAAGGTAAAATTGAGACTCTAATGCAAAGATAAGATAAACAAATGCCAAACATTTTAATCAGAGCTTTAATTAGTGAAGGAACAGGTAAGATGTTAAAACTAGGTCAGAGAACATTTGAGTAGCTAGGTTTTTATAGAAAATAAATTGTTTGTGTTCCTACAACATAGTAGCTATTTGAACAAATAATGCACATAAATTGAAAGAATAAAATTTGTTCTGTTCTTAAATAACCACAGTTGCTGTTTTTAGGGCATACATGCCTGCTGGGCACTGTCCAACTTGTCAAATCTTGGGATCAGATTGGACACTTTGTTGTTATTTTCTGTCCATGTTGATTTTACTTTATATCACAGTTTAATGTTGAAACTGTGGACTACCTAGTCAGTAGTTTGCGTAGTCTCTGACAGCTGTTGCTTTGGTCCCCTCCCCCAAATTAAAAATATCCCACCACACCCCTGTGAATTTGCTGCAGTGTTTTGGGGTGCTCTGCACACACAATTGGGTAGGAGGCAGTAGATGATCCTTGGATGGACACTTCTCCTGTATGACCTTGAAAGGACAAGTTGTCTTCCTTTGGTCTTATTTCAAAGTTTTGAATAAAAAAATTTAACAGGTACCTTGGAGAACTTCTGATTGGAATTATCAAATTTCTCTCCTTAAGCTGCCTGCTGAATGGTGGTGGTGTCATTGAGTGTTCCGGTAGACCACTTAATTATGCCATTCTGATGTATTAGAGCTACAGTATAGCAGATTCTCGATTTTTTTTTTTTTTTTTTTTTTTTGTCTCAAAACACCTATAAACATTATTGAGCATGCAAGAGAGCTTTCATTTATATAGGTTCAACTCATCAATATTTACTCCAAAGCAGCAAAACTGAGAAAAGTTAAAATGTTTATGACTTTAAAAATAACAATAATAAACCCACTATATGTTAACACAAGTAGCCCTTTTTTAAACTAAAATAACAGTTTTCTAAAAGGAAAAATATTTAGTCAGGCGAGTGGCACTGTTTTTTTCAAATGTCTTTAATGTCTGGCTTAAGGGAAAACAGCTGTATTTTGTGTCTGCTTCTGCATGTAGTTTCTTGTGACATCACACATCATGTAGCCTCTGGAAAACTCCATTGTGCACTGCGAGAATTAGGTGAAAAAGATAAATAATGTCTTCATGTTATTCTGAAAACAGTTTTGACCTGCTGCCTCCTTGCAGTGAAGGTTTACATTCTTACGCTTACAAAAAATTTCAGCATAGATGCAGTCTATTTAAATTCTACTCTCAGGCAGGGGCAGGTAAACTTCTTTTGTGAAGGGACAGATAGTGAGTATTTTTGGCTTTACAGGGCATATGGACTCTTGTCAAAACTAGTC
Source organism: Lyroderma lyra (assembly GCA_004026885.1). Lineage (NCBI taxonomy): Eukaryota > Metazoa > Chordata > Mammalia > Chiroptera > Megadermatidae > Lyroderma > Lyroderma lyra. Next base: position 2,120 of record PVJL010000621.1, on the reverse strand, counting down.
AAGACATTGTATGGCGAGAGCAGCCATAGACAATATGCAAGCAAAAGGGCATACTTACTGTTCCAATAATACTTTGCAAAACATAGGTGACAGGCTGGAATTGGCCCTGGCCTCTGCCCTTAAGAGGAAAATTACTGTTCAGATAGGTTAAGTGACTAGTTGAGAGTCACACATCTAGAAGGTGGAGAATTCAAATCCACATATTTTCAGTTTCATGCTGTTTTTCTGCTGTTTTTCTCAGTTCTTCATGCTTATCTTCACTAATAAGATTGATGATTGCGGATTTAATGTATAAGTGATTATTGATTATAAGTAAGTTTTTAAGATGAAAATGTATCTAATTATAAGTTGTATAGGGGCTACCATTTAGAATCTCCTTTGTTACCCAAGAAGTGATTGGATGAGTGTCTTTACCATAATGAAGCATATGCACAGCAGAACATTTTAATTCTTGTGTTAATTCACTAAAGTGCACATATCTAAAAATTTTTAACAGACAAGCTCTCTAAGTGATTGTTTTATCCTGTTTAAATTATTATTTGGAATGGTAAATACATCTAAATACTGTATAACTTAACACAAAATGGTGTAAGTGAAAAAGTGTAAGTCTCTTCCTCACTTACTTCCCAGTCAGCCACTTTCTCTCCTAGTTCCTTTTTAATTTTTCCAGAGATTAGTTTATGTAGATATACACAAGTGTAGATATAGTATATATTTCCCCCTTTTTATGCAGATAGTTTATTGAATGGTACATATACTCTACCCATTTTTCCATTGCTTTATTTTACTTCATGCATAGTGGTGATATGGTGAAAATCAATTCAAATATATGCAGAAAAGACTATTTACTGTATGAAAGCAGAAGCTCACTTTATATTTACTCTGAATATTTGTTCCATCAGATGTACTAATTTCAGAATTTGTTTTATTATCCATATTCCCTGAGTATCTTTTCTAACAGGTTTTTTTTGTTTGTTTGTTTTTGTTTTTAAACTGATCTTGCTTTGGCATTTAGTGAATGTGAGTAAGATAATGACAAAGTCCTTCCAAAGAATCTAACCAATTAGATGTAAACACTTAATCAGTTAGAGATAAGACACTGTATATAACTAGTGTCTTGGTTTGGAGATACTGGTGTGGGTTCTAGTGAAGAGGAGAGATTCAGGAAGTTACAGGTTTTGACAAGTCTAAGGTTTGGATGGCTTGAGGTAGAATCCTGGTGAGGCAAACAGCATAACAAAGACTCATCGTAGTGGTGCCTTGAGTGAAGGTGTGGCTCCATAGAGAGGGAAGTGTATGCTAAGCAGCAGTGGAAGGTATGAAGGAGAACTTATAACAGGGCTCCTCCAGTGATCCAGGGAGTTACAGAGAAATCTTTTTTAATGTCTTTTTCTCTGTGCTGTGAACGCAAGATGTATAAAGGTGACGAATTGCTTTGTAGGAATTGTATGTGACAAAGTCATGTGCTTATGCTAATAAGCACCTACGAACTATCTATGTGCTCATTTGTGGTGGAGAGCTGCTGAGAGTGAATTTTGCTAATAGGCATTATACTGCCTTATGCCACAGTGATAGACTTTTGAGGTTTTTGTTTAGATATTTTGGTCAGTGAATGTGGGCAGAAGATACACTCTGGGAATCCACGTAACACCAATGTAGCAAGTTTAGAACCACAATCAAGTTCTAAAGTCATGAAGCTTAGGTTAGTTGTAATAGTTCATGAGAAAACAGAATAATAATGACTAACAAATGAGAATAGTTGCTTGCTAGAATTTAAGAATTGCCAAATTCAAGAACCACAGATAAGCATTGTCTTCAGAGTTAAAGATTAAAAAAAAAAAAAAACACCAACTTAAAAATAAATTTTAAAAAAGCTAACCCTCAGAAAAACCAAGCCTGCTTTTGAGGGCCCAGTCCATACTTGCCACTAAATTATGGCAATTCATGGATAGCTTTTCCTATTGCTCCTGGCTCCTTGCTTCCGCAGGTTTCATTAATGTAGCCTTGGGACAGTTTTTAGTTAGTGCCTTCTGTATTGTCTTATATTGTCTCCTGCCAATAATTTTAGCATTTACAGTCTGTAGGCTCCTATCTCTCATGCTAATTTATTTAAAGCTAGA
>PVJL010000620.1:342013-374198 GCA_004026885.1 Lyroderma lyra | reverse complement strand
AAAAAAAAAAAAAAAAAAAAAAAGAAAGGTGGCCTTAGTTGATAATGGTGTATACTAGAAATGGCTGGTTGTTATTTGTAGTTCCTATACATGTCAAAAAGCTCAGGAATATTATAAAAGAAAATTAAAATTAGGGTGTCATAGAAATGCAGAAAACATTTAATTAAAAGGCAAGCCAGTTTAATAAAAGAAGCAAGCTCTCTTTGGAGCTGATACCTGTGGAAAAATTTCATGTTAAGGCCAAAAGCATAACCAAACCCATCTTGATTTGCTGGCCATTTATTTATCTTTGGAAGTAATAATAGAAGCCATGTATGGGTTGGGCTGTAATCCTGTTGCTTGCTTTGTAGGATGTCCAGATAGCCTTGCTTTAGCCTGTGCCTGTATTTCCTGCTGATCCTTGGAGAAGGGAAATGTGTCCCTTGCCTGTACAAATAAAATCAACACTATCTTTTATTTTTCCTTTGTTGTGTAAGGAGTGTTTTGCACACATGCCACAATATTACTTTGTCTAGCAAACAGAAGAGTATGTCCAGAACTGGTGAGAAGCCACATTCTTCCTCCCACTAGAAGAATTCTCTGTGACTGCCCTGTTTGAAGCTGCTGGGGCCCAGGCCCAGCCCCGAAACAAGCTTGTCTCCTTCTGGTGTTTGAAAGCACATGCAGGATTAATAAAAATGTCCAGAAGGGATATTTCTTGGGTTTTTAAGGATAAGGGGTAAAAAATGAAAGCATTGGCCATCTTTTTTTACTTGTGGGCAACCTACACACATAAAAATAAAGACGAGCCAGTATTATAAATGCTGTGAAAAATGAATTCCCTTTTAGTTTGAAATGCTTTCTCTATTAAAGTATACTTTAAAATGGCATATTTTATGGCAAGTATATTTTACCACAATTTAAAAAAGTTTTCTCAATATTTTTCCACTTGCTGAGTATTTTTTTTTTTACCTGAAAAGTGAATTCTTATTCGTTGTTACTCAGGAAGACCCTCAGGTGCATTGATGATGCCAAACTTTACATAGTTACTTATTCTTTCCAGTTTTTGAAGGCTGAAAATATTAGGGGCAGTAATTCCATTCATTTCTAGAAATAGATCTGAGAAAAATGAAAGCTATATCCACATTAACATGCATGTGCATGCATGTTCATAACTAAGCAGTAGAAACTACCCAGATGCCTATCAGCTGATGAAGAGATAAATAAATATCTCCTCTATACAATAGAATATTATTTGGCCATAAAAAGGAATGAAGTTCTGACACATGAGACTTGAAAACATTATGTTAAGTCAAAGAAGCCCTAGTCACAAAAGATCACATATGTATGAGTTTATACGAAATCTCCAGAAGAGGTAAATTGGGAGAGACAAGAATTAGATTTGTGGTTGCCTAGGACCAGGATGTAATGAGGAAGGGAGTTAGAGGATGATGGGTGATACCAAAGGGGTGCGGGGTTTCTTTTTTTGAAGTAATGAAAATGTTCTGAAATGGACTGTGGTGATGGTTATACAACTGTGAATATACTAAAAGCCTTATAATAAATGGGCAAATTATACAGTAGGTGAACTTCAGCGCATTTCCCAAGATCTCACCATGCTGGGAATGACCATGTTGGATTTTAAACAGCATTCATTGTCTCTTTCAGGGTGCAGAGTACCACATTATCATCTCCCTGTGAGTGGGATTGGCACCCCGGCTATACCTCCTGGCACTGGTACCCCAGGAAACACAGACTTGTGCGAGTGGACAGCCTGCTTTACCAGGTACTTTTTTTTCGTCTCATCAACCTCGTTGCTGGTTCTCCACCAGAAGTTTGATGTAAAATTTTTTATCTCTGAGGTCATCAAAGCCACCATTTTCACTGTAGCTGATGCAGAAATTATTTAATTTCACATAAAATTATAACATCTTAGTTCTCAAAGAACAGAAACATCTTTCCCGCATTTATGGTATGAATTGCTATATATAACGTTAGGTGAATGCTAATTGAGGTTCTTCCTGGCTAAAGCACGTAAGTCCAACTCCCTTGGTTCAGAATAAATGGCTAGCAAGGTATTTTGATGCCTGTGGTTATAAGTCATTACGATAGGTGACTTTTTTCCATTATCTTTGAGAATTAGAATTATATAAAAGACATCAGTCACACTGGCTTCTAAAGATTAATTATATGCAAGCTTTAGCAAAAGATTAAGAGTGAGTATTAGGTTTATTGATCCAATTTTAAGTATGAATTAAATTAGATTTACACGATATTAAATTTTATTTTGACAGATGCTGAGATGTATTTGTTCTTAGTTACACTTTAACCCTTGATTATAGGCCAGCTCATGGCTGGATGGAATGGGTTTGGATTTTTTTTTTCCCATTTGCTTACTTCATAATTCCTGTTTGTTTACGCTCACAGCCCCTGCTAAGGTGGACTACAGCTACATGTTGGAGCTGAAGTTTAGTGGAGTTCAAATCCCACTGCTCTTGCTTCTAACTGTGATCTTGGGTACATGTCTTAATGTCTGTGAGCCCTAGAGTCTTCATTTGTGCAAAGGGAGTGTTAATATGAAGCTAAATGAGTTAACATATATAATAGCAAGTACTGGGCACACACCAAGGCCTTTCTTAGACACTTAATGTGAAAGGCCTTAGTTTTCACTGATCCAAAAGGGCTGAATGGGTTTTGTTTATGAGATGTTCTCTTATATGGAGCTCTGAAAAGTTGTAAACATAAGAAGACACATACTTGCCCAGATTCCAGGAGTGGTTTTCCTGAAAGTAGATTTCTAGGTAGGATCTCTTGATTGAGCCAAATCAGTTGAAGGGACAGCATGGAGTATTGCAAAGGTAGGTTATAGCTGGCATTGTCTGTTGGAGGGCAGGTTCTTTCTTACTTAAGCAAAGTCCCTCCTGATAAATACCTCCTTGGTTCTGATTTCTTGTACTAGTGACCACATGCCCCTCAACATCAGTTTGCTTCCCCAAGTCAACACCTTACTTCAAAGTTTTTTCATATGTGTAAACACTTAAGGGTGGCTTTCTAGGATGAATTAGCCTTGGGCAAACTTGGTTGGTGAGGATTTTTCTTAGCATCCTACATCACCCTAGTTTCAGATCCAACAAACATTTATTAAGAGCCTTTTATTTTCCAGACACTGGGCAGGGTACCCATATTGTTTATCCTCAGAACAACCCTGAGAGGAAGGTATTACCAGCTCCCTTTTCCAAATAAGGAAACTGAGATTCAAAAATTTTAAATGATTTCCCCAAGATTGCACTGCTCCTAACTCCCAATTTCAATGAGATTCCTATCATACCAGTTGGTACAAGTCTTGAAGATTGAACTCCTAAATTCAGTAAATAGGTTTTTCTCAAGGATCACTTCTGATCAATTGGTAGCAGTTTCCTGGAGTTAAAAACTCAGAGGTGCTGTCCAAGTTGGTTGAACAAGAATGTTGGGATCCATTAGCAATGTCTGGCATGGGTAGAGGAGGGTGCCTGTAGAGCTCGTCCTTGGCCTAAGGTTTCTGATCATCAACCTGTACCTGTTCTGCCCTCCTTTATAATCTTGGGAGTCTGGAGAGCATTGTTTTCCTGACCATCTTTCTTGATACTTTAAGGAGCCTTGATGATCACTTTTCTGACATTGAAAAATCATCTTCATGTCTACATTCAGGAAGGATGCTAAGAATCTGGGCAGAGCCTCACTTACTAGACATGGATTCACATTGTTAGGAAATTTAGATACCCTAAAGTTATCACAGATTCACCCAATAATATGAGCTTAGAAAAGTGAGTTGGAAGGGAAAGCTTAAAACTTTTACTTCCCTCTACAGTCTTCTCTCTGCTAGGGGCTTCTCAGTTTATAGGAATACATGGGGAGCTCACACCAGCTGCCAAATCTCCTCATATTGAATTGGCTAGACCCAGAGCAAGTAGTTCCCAGAGCAAGTAGCCCCATCAGAATTACCAGGAGGGGTTGTTAAAACCCAGGTTCCTGGATCCTGTACGCCAGTGAGTCTAGGGTAAGGTCCAGGAATTTGCATTTTTGACGAGTCCCCAACCAGGCTGATACTTCTGGTTTCTGTACCACACTTTGAGAACCTCTAATCTTGGAAAGTACTTTTAAAAGCTGCTTTAAAGCATGGTTTTGTTTATAGATGGTGTTTGTGGCCAGTTTCGCTACCGTGGTGAAGGGATTCTTCCTCAAATATTTAAGGAGTATGTCAAAGCACTGCCTGAGGGAAATCTAGAGGCATATAAAGGCTTGTCCTGGGGCACAAGGGACTCTAATTTGGAATCAGGAATGTCATTGCTGTGTGAAAAGGACTGTAGCTAATTGTCTCAGTCCAGTTGAGCTGAAGGCCTGAGCCAGTGACTGAGGGAGGCCTCTTGGGGCAGGTGATATTTGAGAGAAAATTTAAGGATGAAAAGTTGTTGGCTAGGTGTGAAAAGAGGGGAGAAGAAACTCTGGGGAGCAGAGACAGAGATGCTGTACTAGGCTAGAAGAAAAGTTACGGTGTTTTTGGTGAGAATTCCATTGTGATTCCAGTATGAAGTGAAGTATCAACATATAGTAATAACAGTAAAAGCTTTATGTTTATTTGGGTGCTGTTATAGTGTAGTTGGCACTGTGCTAAATGTTTTACCTGCACTGTTTTCGTGTAATTCTCATACCCACTTTCTGTGGTTTAGGTTCAGCCATCATCCCAATTGGTATGAGTTTCCTGGGTCTGCAGTAAAAAAGTACTTCAAACTAAATAGCTTAAACAATAGAAATGTATTGTCTCACAATTCTAGAGACAAGTCTTAAATCAAATTGTTGCCAGGGTGATTCCTTCTGAGGATTAATGAGGGAAGGATCAGTTCCAGGCTTCTCTCCATGGCTTGTAGATGACCATCAAACCCCTGTGTCTCTTTGTGTCTAAATTTTCTCTGTTCATAAAGACACCAGTCATACTGAATTAGGGCCCACCCTAAAGGCCTCACTTTAACTTGATTATCTCTTCAAAGACCTTATCTGCAAACAAAGTCACATCTGAGGTATTGGGGGTTAGGATTTCAAAATGTGTGTTTTGAGGGGACATAGTACTACCCATAACACCATTTTATGGATAAAGAAATGGAAACTTAGAGAGTTTTACATTAAGCTCTGCAGATCACACAGCTGTTGTTAGGCTGAACCGTGTAAACTGGCCATTTTTATAGGTCAAAACAGTCACATAGTGGCAATGTCATAGGTTAAACCTAAGAAGCAGCAGAACTGGGATTTGTTGAAACTCAAGTCTGACTTAGCTGTGTTCTTTCACCCAGTGCTGTACTGGCTTCTAGCGTTTTCTTTGTTTCTGCCATGTTTCCTCATGATTCACTGGGAAGAGCAGTGCTATGGAAATCAGGATATCAAGCCACTAGCCTATTAGTTTTTGGTTATTGATTTTTCTGAATAAGATACTCTTCTATTTCAGTTTTCTATTTTATCTTTTTAAGAAGACCATGGGACATTGTTAGACGATTATGAAACATTTAAAACTCATGAAAGAAATGGGCTATATTTTTTCATGATGTGTGCTGTTTTGCTATTAAAATGTTAAATACTTGTAAACACACGGGTTATCTGAGTATAGATGTCCTATCTTAATTTCCATCTCAAACCAGTCTAAGTGTTTGTAAACAATGTATTTAGCCTTTATCCTTGTGTTATAAGTATTCCAAGTATTGGAATTTTTCTCAGCATTCAAGCTATTTAATTTCTAACCATAGGGATTTCAGGTAAGTAGTTTTGTTAGGACCCACATAATGATTCTTTATTTTCTTCTCTATATAAAATGAAAGCATTGCTCCAAATAGTTGTCTACATAGACTTTGTCATCTTAGCAGTTCCAGCAAACTTTCTATTATGAGAAGCTGGCATACCACTTAAGAGGAAGAAAAAAATAAGATGGGCGTATTCTTACTTTCAGATGGGTTTATTCATATTTTCTGTTGGTTTAGTTATAGTCTAACATGTTTTCCAAACAAAAATTAGAGTGCATGGTTTAATCTGAAATCAACAAGACAAAGTGTTGGCCACCTGGCCTATCTGGAAATCTGAGATGTCTGGACATTTTAAGTATAGCACGTAGGTGAGTAACACTCAAAAACTGGCTTCTGAAACATAAATGTAATTATAGTCCTGCAAGTTTAAAAGAATCTAGAGCCTAGGAATTAAAAGATGACTAAGGGATTACAAACCCAGAGCCCTCTCTCTGATACAGCTACGCTTCTTAAAAGGATTTTCTACTTACTTTCCTTACCTCCACCTGCCCTTCTCTCCAACACATTTTTCTCCACCTATGCAGCCACTTGGGGGTCTAGTTCACTGGTTTCAGTATCTTGTGGAGTAGGCATTGTAATGCCTAAGCCTAGGAAATGTTCATGGTGTTCAGATCTTCCCTGGCTGGTGGCTGCAGTCTAATTTACAGACGGCAGCCCCAGTGCTGTATGGCTACTGTATTGGGCCCCGGGTGCTGCCCTGTGTAGGGAAGCCCAGAGGCAGCTTATTTTATGATTCCCATTTAAACTGATAAAATTGAGGTAAAAATTTGCAAGTAGCTTCTGTTTGGGAGGGGTGTCATCATTGGAGCCCTGATTTTCGAACTTAGCATATTTTTATCAGTTGAGTGTTTGGTGACAGCAGTTTTTTAGTTCAGCCACATTTTTTATTTGTTTAGAGGTCATGTGTTTGGTTAGACAAAACACTCTGAACAAGATTTCCACACCTAATCATAGTTATATTGATGTTTTGGAAATTTTATTATAATAATAAGTGATATTGATACTTGTAATATAATTGTTGGTATTCCAGAAATGAGTATATATATATATGATTATTTTTACTTCAGCTCTTAAATCTGGTTGCTAAAATAACTTTGTCAACTCACTTTGAAAGAGGCTTCATAGCATATTAAAGGTAAACTCATCTCTTCTGATGGCTTTAGCTTAGTGGAATACATATGGTAAGAAAAAGTGATGCTTTTCCCAAGATTTGGAACAAGAATTAAAATACTTTAGCAACTGGAGGATGGTTCCAGCAGAGGCAGAACTAGATCAGGAAGAGGAAAGATAGGTGTAAAAAAAAAAGTTGGGAATAATAGCTAGGATTGCTTCTACAAAAATAATAGAAAAACATTTTATGTGATATACTATGTTGAATGTAAGTCTCAGAGAGCTCTGAATCTCTTGGAAATAAATGTTAATTGATTTGTTTAAACTTAGATAGTAATGTTGGAGGCACGAAAATCTGGAAGGTCTCATACATTCCTGAAATTAAATGAAAGATTTCACCCTGTGTTATTCTCATTCTCACATCCCAGTTTAGCAAAGAATTTAATGAGCCGTCTGTAAACCTAATTTTATTCATTGTGACTCCCCACCCTGCTTGCTTGTCTTCATTACTCTAGGAGTGGTAGAAATTAGCTTGATGCAGTCTTAACCTACAAGAGCACAGACTGGCAAGCTTTCCTAGAGATATCATGGGTCATAAAGCCTCAGAAAGGAGCTAGGGGAAAGAGATTAGAACACGTTAACCTAGTTTGGTTGGGTACAAATAGGGTAAAAGGTTGACAGTTCTGGAAACCTGTTCTTACAGTGTTCATATGTCCTGTCTGTGGTGTCAGCTTTTGCTGATAATGGTATGGTCACAAAGACCAAACCAGAGTTGAGGTTGAACAAGGAGTATCAGCAGGTGTCTGAAGCCAATGCATGCTTACTCTGTTGGAGGAATGGAGGGCAAGTATGCTTGGCCAATATTTGTAACTCACCAGAATTGGGATTTTAATCTGCATTTTGGTGCAGAGTATATGTGGGGCCAAAATTGGATATAGTGGGTGTCACTGATGGGTGATAAATTTAGACGTGACATAACTGTCAGTCTGGACATAACATGAACTGGGCATTGTATATTATTAATATTTTATTAAATAGGAAATATTTATTAACAAAAATTATGTTATAATATTTTATGACATTATATATTATATCTAAAATACAATCATAAATGAGATGTTTATAGTATTTTTAAAAATTTTATTACTAGTTAAGATTTAATTTGTCTTTCCATCCCCTTCTATTAACCACTTCTGTTTATAAGTAACACTCTCATTGTTTTTCATTCTTTTCATCTGTATTTAACACACAAATGCTTTGTTTATTCTGTTATCTTTAACACATCTTATAGGTTACTAACTTACCATCTATACTATATACACATCTTATGAATTTCATCTCAGTTTTCTAAGCTGCTTGCTTTCTTATTACCACTGTGAAGTAAATCTTCAGGGTTTCATCCATCTGACTTCTTTCCTTGTCCTCTAGACCAATTTAAAAAAAACTTTAAATAATTTATTTAAGAGATTATATCAATAGTACTATATTCATATAAATGGAATATTATGCAGCTAGGAAAATGATGAAATATCTCTATATTTTGATGAAAAAAATAGTCAAGCATATTCTTATGCAAAATAACAGCAGAAGAACATGGCTAGTATTGCCCAGGTGTATAATGTTGTATATAACATCGGCATGCTTACTTGTGTAGAGAAGTGTGTGGAAGGATGTGCCTCCAATTACTAACAGTAGTTTGTTCTGGATGATAACATTTTAATTGCATTTTGCTACTTTCTTATGATCTACTGTATGACTTGGTAAGTAAACAAGTATCACTTATATAAATACAGTTGAAGTCCAAATTATATATGTACACAAATATATATGTAAAAAAAATAACAAAAAGTTTTGTAGGATTAGATCTTTTCTTTTGTTAAACCAAAGTCAACATTTTACAAATAGAAAATTATTTTCAGAAAATTATTACCTGCCTTCAGAGTGGTAATCTTCCTGTCTTGTGTTAGAGAATCCTTACACTGTCCCTTACCAGAATTTCTCAAACTTCTCTCATGATGAGGCTTACCTGGGGGTGCATGCCAAAATTTTCAATTCCCCAGGCCTCTTTCAGACCTACTGAATCAGAATCTCGGGAGACAGGTCTTGCGTGCATCAGGTGTTTCTTACCATCAGAGGAATTTAGGATGCTGTCCTACAGAAACAAAAATGTTAGCAGCCACATTTTCCATTTTTATTGAACAACTCCTAGAAGTGCTTTGCCCAGGCCCAGCTTCTTTTGTTTTAAGAGGCCTGTGCTAATTTTCTTGGCTGTCCTGAAAAAGTACCTATTCATAGGCTTTTTCTAAGGTCCCTTTCAGGTGTGAGAATTGTTTGAAAATCTAGGTGACTCTTCAACATTAGTCTGTGCCCATCAGGAATACTGAATTCTTAGGGCTAGAGGATTCTGGTGATAATTTTTAAAAGCAATTCAGGTGATGCCAGAGGCCACTCTGGTTTCACTGAAGGACTTGTGTACCTCATGCAGACGGTCCCTTGGGGCGCTCTCACCTTAGATTCCCCCACTTACCTGTGAGATGAGGGCCTTTTTACTTAGTGAAAATGTTAACTTACCTCTGTGTGTGTGTGTGTGTGTGTGTGTGTGTGTGTGTGTGTATTTAATCACTTAATTTGGGAGAGGGAGCTCTGAAATCCAGTTAGACACCAGAATCACATTTGAATTAAGGATTTTAATTTACTAGCTCATTGGCTGGAGTCAAATAGCATTTATAGCATTTACCTTTTTAATATTGCACAGGAAGAGTTTCACAGATATGATGCCCTGTGTCAGCAAAACCCTCTTGAGTTCTGTTGAAAGGAGCCAAAGTGGAAACAACAATAACAGCAAAACACTCACCTCTGCCTTGATTCCATGCAGTTGTGTCATTGCAGCAGGAGCTGGAGTGCAGTGATGGGAAGGAGCTTTGAATCCAGCAGGCCTGGGTTTGGATTTTCACCTACCATGTACCCTGGGATTGACCTGTGGTGAGCTGCTTTTCCCCTCTGAAGCACAGTTACTTCATCTGGGGGGCCGTATACCCAATATGCAGGGATGCTGTGAGCTTTTACATTAACTGAGCTAAAATAGTGTTTGAAGCTTTTGGCACATAATATGTATTCATTTAATCGATCATTAGTTCAGGTTTCTGCTTTTCTAGTTTTCTGTTTTGTTTTGTTTTTTTCTTAATGGAGGGTGAAGAAGAGCTATCTGTCCCCGAAAGTGTGGATTTCATATAGTCTGCAATGTAAATAGTAGTAAAATAATAAAAGCTGTCAAAAAGGAGAGAGCAGCGCTGAGGACCCCGGGCACCATGCCAGAAGGGCAGGATTCCTCCTCTGTGCGGAGCTCTTCTCCTTAGCAGGGTTTGTCTATACCAGACTGCTCCAAAAGGGGCTTCTGGGATCTCCAAGTTTGGAGTTGGATTATACTTGGCCTCAGCCCTAGTTGACCAAGCTGACCTTGGCCTCTCAGCCTGAGCACTCCCAGACCAGATCCGTAAGTCCCCTAGAAGGCTGCACATGGGCAGCCTGGCACCACAAGGTCAGCCCAGACTACAGCCGACTCCTTCCATCCAGAACTCTCCCCAACACCAGGGCCTCCTCAGATTCATAATCCATCCAGCCCACAACTGACTCTGAATTACACAGTTAATTCTTTTGTCAGTTCCATGGCCAGCTTAACCCATCATATCTAGAAACACTGGGGGGAGGATGCTTGGGTTGGGATTTGTGCCATCAGCAGGGAGAGCCAAGGGAATGGAAGGTACCGTCCATTGAGCACTGAGAAATTTTTCTCCCTGTGAGTCTGACTACCAGTGTTTTCATAACTTTTGCACTTACTCTAACATCTTTTCATTGTGGTGATAATAATACCCATGCCAATGTATTACCAATAGTAATAATAAAGTTAAAAAGAGAGAGAGAGATAATAGGCTCCTTTGCTTGTTTGGGCCGCTCTGCCTTTCTGCTATAGTTCCTCTCTAGTCTTCCTTTACCCTAAGCGGATCATCCATGGCCTTCACCTTTTCATACCCCTGCACTGTGGTCTCAAACGCACACTCAGCTGGACTGCACCTCCTTGCTTTAACATGGCTCTTTCCTGAGGTCATTGCTTCCTGGTAGCCATCTCAAGGGATGCTGCCTACTTTAGATGGAAAGAAATCTAAACAGGAGCTGGCTCTGTGATCCAGGCAGAGAAGCTCAAACAAAGGCTCTGGGGCAGGAATGAGCTTGGCAGGGTCTCGAGCAACAGCCACAAAGAAAGGCCAGTGTGGCTTCAGGAAGTGAGCTGGGGAGCGTGCAAGATGAACTGAGGTTGGAGAAGGCAGCAAGGTCAGTCAACTCATGTGGGATTTGGAGGTAATCTTAGCACTGGCTGCTACAACAAAATACCACAGACCTGGCAGCTTAAACAACAGACATTTTCCCCCCCAAATTCTGGAGGCTGAGAATTCCAAGATCAAGGTGCCTGCAGATTTGGTCCTTTGTAAGTGCCCCTCTTCCTGGCTTATAGACAGCTACCTTCTTGCTGTGTGCTCACATGGCCTTTCCCAGATGCATGCATGGGGAGTTAAACTTTGAAAGTGAGCAACAATAATATTAAATAATTAAAAGTGAAGGCATAAGGGGCAGAGCGGAATTTTCAATGCCTCTCTCATGGATGTTAATTTGTTGGAGTTGTGGGGTGGCTGCTTGTGGAAGAAGGAATCCTTTAAGTGAATATATGCATGCATGGTTATTGATATGGTTGTTTGGACTGAGCAGGAGAGAGCCCAGGAGAGAAGTGGTGGCTACTAGGAAGACGAGGGAATGCTAAACCTTTTCTCTTGAAAAATGCCCCGCCCTTGGGCAAAGTTTTAGCTGGTGCCTCAGCACTTGAGTTATACCCGTTCATGAGCAATTCTTGTGCCTCCTCATTCTTTGTTTACATGTCTTTGTCATTATCAAATTGTGAGGAAGCCCCGCCCATTTTATATTGCCTTTATCTTCTCTATCCCTACCTCAGGTTACATGGTAGGCATTCAAGAAATGTTTGTCAAAGGAGAGTGTCTTTATTATTTCTAGTCTGCCATTCAGCATACAGGCCAACTTAATTGCTCAGTTAACCTGTAAACTTTTCAACATCAGATTCTTTTGCTCTCATTTGACCTGTAAACTTTTCAACATCAGATTCTTCTGCTCTCATTTGACACTTTGCAGGAATATTTCAAATATATATGTATATATTCTCAAATATGTGTGTCTATGTATGTATTTATTTGTACGTGTGTATCTCCCAAATCTTAACATATTTGAAAAAATGTTAGTTCATCACATTGACCAAGTTGTTTCCGAGACCTTATGTATTATGATACATGCTGAAAAAAGTGTTGAAAATTGTCTATTGTGCAAATAACTACAATTTAAAAAGGAAAAATGCACACAATCCAATTCTTTCATCAAATCATGTTTCCACATAATTTCTAATTCTTTTATATACAAAGTGGCCCAAAAGTAGGTATACAGTTGAATTAATAAAATACATCAGTGTTAACAAATGTAAATGTAATAAACAATGTTAACAAAATGCAAATAAACTATACTGTATACTTACTTTTGGGCTACCCTCTAGTTTTCATTATATCATTATTTTTTTTGTTGTTATATAGACTTATTATAATTTTAAATGATGGCTTGCTATGCCAGTTCAGTTGATTTGCTGTAATTTAGTAGCTTATCATCATTGGATGTTAATGGTTTACATCTCATGTCATTATAAACAGGCATACAATGAAGTGCTGCCCCACCTCCCCATCACCCACTGTAGTCTAACCTCCAGTCCCCTTTCTGTTGAAAATGGCTCTGGTCAAAATGAGTAGTGGTCCTCTTCTTGGTTAACATCTTCTGTTCTTATCTAAACTGTCTTCAGGTGCATGTTGTTGGTTATTATGCCCTCCTTGAAATTCATTATTCCCTTGACTTTTTGGATACACTGCTCCAGAGGGTTTTTTCTTCCCTTTCGAGCAGTTACTCTTTGGTCTTTTTTTTCTGGGGACTTGAGCTTGCTGCCTGAATATTGGCATTCCCAGGGATGGGTCCTATGCTTAATCCTCTCTTGCTTCAATCTACGGTGTATCTGAACATAAGCATGCATACCTTGTTCGATTGTGCTTCTCTTTATTGCAATTCATGGATGTTGTGATTTTCACAAATTAAAGGCAAGACCCTCCACCAGCAAGAAGATTACAACTCGCTTTATTGTGATACTCGCTTTACTGGAACTGAACCTGCAATATCTTCAGGGTACGCCTGTAGTCTTACTCCCTTCAATGACTTCAGCTCTCTTGATTCATTGACCATTCCCAAATCTCTCTACCCAAATACTCATCAATGCCTAGCTGATTGTAGACACCTGAATATCTCCACCTGGAGGACCCACAACCCTCGAAACTCATTCAGTCCTTAATTAAATTCACCATCCTCATTCAGGCCTCTTCCAAGACCTGTTTCCACTTGTTCTCTGTTTTGGTCAAAGGCACTGCCATCTACTTAGTTAAGCCAGAAACCTGAGAGTCACCTTAGACTCACTTCCTTCTCCCTTACCTCATCTCTAATCAGGCAGTCATCCAGTCTGCGCTGATTATACTTGCTTAATTTCTATTGAATTGGTTCCCTTTTGTTTAACACTGCCTAACTTCATAGCCATCTCATCTCTCATGTGCATTCCCACAAACATGCATTTTTTTTTTTTGCTGGTCTTGTCATTCTTACCTATCCCAACTGTCATCTGACAAATCCATCTTTCAAGAAGCTGACATTGATCTTTATAAAATGCCAGTGTAATCCTACTTCTAGTGTGCTCACAGTACAACACAGCCATGCTTGCCCGTGCAGCCTCACCTGTTGCCACCTTAAGAGCAAGCCCATGGTCTCTTCATTTCTTGTTTCTCCACTTGTTATTTATTCCCTTCACCTGGAAAGCTTTCCTTTTCTGTCTCATAAACTCATTCCTATCCATCTTTTAGAATGCATAAGTAACCCCATCTCTGGAAGGCCTTTTCTAAACCGTATCCCCCTAGTCTGGGTGAGGAACCTCTCCTGAAAGCTCTCACCACTCTCAGCCTGCCAGGAATCTCAGCATTTACATCCATACTTCCTTTCCTTCCCTTTCTTACTTTTAAAAACTATTTACTGATTGTCTACTACAACAGACTGAACTCCATGAGGTAAGAGCTTAAGTCTTTTTATCTGGAGGTTCTGGCTTGACAGGTGTTCTTTTCAGTAATTACTTGTTGGATAGAAGTTGTGTGGAAAAACATATATACTATAAATTGCTTCTCCAAAGAGTTTTATTGATTTATGCCACCACCAGCAATGCTACTCTTACCAATTGAATCATGTTTCCCCACAACTATCTGAATTAGAATTATTTCTAATTCCAGAATGTTGGTATTTCTACGAGTATTTCATCATTTGGAGCAGTATAGTCCATTAGGACTTTTTGCAGTAATTGATAGAAATATTCTGTATCCACACTGTTTGATATAGTAGCCATTAGCAGCTTGTGGCTACTGACTACTGAAAATGTGACTAATGTGACTAAGAAACTGAATTTTTCATTTCCTTTAATTTTAGTTAATTTAAACATTTTAAATACCCACGTGTGGCAAGTGGTTATCATATTGGACAGCGCAACTCTAAAGAGGAAAAAGGAGTAATAAGGCAGAAGTAATTACTACATTCTGGATTCCTTTCTTCCTTTTTAAATGCTAGTGGTGTGAGCTCATCACTAAGGTGTGACCAGTTCACAAATGCTATTATTATTAGCACCACCTAATTTGGGAAACATTTTTAAAATGGTGCTTAGATCAGGAAAGTAACCCCTTACTTACATTAGGAACACAACCAGAACATCTAAGTCTGGAGACCTAAAGGAAACTGGGAAATGTTACCTCACGGTGCTTTTTATTCACAGGCTTGCACTTGACTACTCCAAAAGAGGCTAGAAGCCTAACACTTTCAGAGAGGCATCTGCTGGACTTGTTTTTCCACCTAGGGTGCCAAATTTGTTTTGGTTAGGCAGGAAGTGAAGCAACTTTTCAGGGAAAGAGCCCAACATCTGTATCTCGTCAGCAGGTCTGATCAGACCTTTTACCTTCTACTATACTAGAGAGCCTAGGTGAAATTTTGCTTTTCAATTTAAAGGTGGGCCACACCTTTTTCTCTTACAATCTGCCTTCCTTAGATTTCAAACCCAAAGTTGTATTTTTAATCAGAGGAAGGTTTTCTTTATCTTGCACAATTCTTTGTGCATTGGGACTCTAAAACGTATAAAGGTACTGAGTGGAATTAAATGAATCCTGCTGGCTAACCCTTTGTGACCTACTGGTAGCTTTTTAGAAGCTGATGATGGGAGAGGATTTTCAGTCTCTTTATTCGAGTTGTTGGAAATGTGTCAAAGAAATAACCTGGAGTGTATTTCCCCAAAGTCATGTTTTATTATTTAACGCTAACATACCCTTGGAATTCGGGTAGTCAGCTCTTAAGCTGAGAAAACTGGGGCACAATGAATGCCATCTATGTTGGCTGGCTGGGCAGGCCTCTAGGCACAACAGAAACCTTTGGGGTTTCCCCTGTTCTTTCCTTTGGAAGAGAACTGAAGCAGCTCTGCAAACCTCTCCAAAAGTGTTCCTACGAGATGCGCACGCGACCTCAAGGCAGGAACTCGCAGACTAGCAGGCGAGCCCTCAGGCTTGCCACCGCACTCAACTTGCAGCGCTTCCCAAGGGCGCGCGCCACTTCTGAGCCAGACCAGCTGGCCCCAGTGCCGGCCGCGGAGCAAACCATCTGGAGACCGGGGGAGAGTTGCGGTGCGACTGTGGGGTTGGCAGGATGCTTGGGCCACGGGCTTCCTAGCTGCCGTCTCCCTCTCCTGCCCCAAGCCGGGAGTCGCACGTGACGCTGCTGGCCGTGGAAGCCTGGGGGCCGCCCTGGCGCCAGTGAGCCCGCCCCCCAGGCCTCCGCGGGAGTGGTAGCGGCCCATTCGAGAGTTTCCCGGCTCCGCGGCTAGTGCGGAGGCGTGCACAGGCGTAGCGCTGGGCCGGAGGGCGGACTTAGGCCGCCGCGGCGGGAGGAGGGACAAAGGGGTGGGTCCCCGCGAGCCGGCACCCGGACAGCAGGTCCTGGGACTGACCTGCCACGCGGAGGAAGAGGAGGAGCGGGGCCCCCTCGGGACTCGCGCAGGAGATGCTGGTGCGAGGAGATCGCGGGTTTCCAGCCCGGCAGGAGCTGTCAGCTTGGCTTCATGTAAGTTCTATCTTGTGTCCGTTCGGTTGGGAGAAGGGTTGCCAGGAGTGAATATGGGGGTGCTTGGTGGGCTGTCCTGATGTGCTCTAGGTAGCTGGGATTCTTCCACCCAGAAGAGGAGCTCAGGGCAGGCTCCTGGTCTCCAGGGCTCCTGGATTTCTTTATTCTGCTCTCTAAAGTAAACTTGGGTTTTAAATTAAGTTGCGAGTAGGGGAAACTGTCTTCAACTCTGGTGCCTCTGCTATCTTGGAGGCATCTCATTGAGTCTGTTTTATCTCCTGTTGTATGTGTATGCCTTTGTGTTTTCCTTCTCGTTCAAACCACACTCTTCAAAGTTGCAGGCATGTGTACTTGAGACAAACTGAGAACTCTTCGGAAACTAGGATCTTCATTTTTCCTTTTAATCAGCTACTTCTGCAATATAAGTAAAAGTTGTTTTCAGTGGGGAATGGAGGTGGGGTTTTGTAAGAAACCAAAAAGGGAGTGATGAATGCTTTCTACTCTGGTATCATCTTACCTGTCACTAGGTTCTTTTCTTACATGCCTTCATTTGTCAAGTTTCTGCTTTTACACAGTAGTTGGTTATAAATAATCAGGGTTTTGACCACAGGTTTTTAACATTCTTGAAGTGTGGACGAATTTGAGAGTGCATACTCCAGGGCTTAGTAATGGAATACAGCCTCCCACCTCTATTTTAGCTTCAGTCCTTAGGCAGCGTTGCTTCCCTGGCAGCTGTCTGCCCTGAGTCATGGCTGTGGTTTCGCCGCAGTTCCCAGCGGAGCCTCTTCCCTTCATGGAAACTGTCCCACAATCACGCACTCCCTCCCTCCGCCCAGGAAATCCTGGCAGAGATAGAAAGAGGCCCTCTTCTTCTGGTCTCTAGGTGGTCTGTTCTCGGTGCTCCCACGATCACTTTGGGAGAAGAATAGGATCATCTTTGTCAGGATTTTTCCTGGGAGAGACAGACCAGTGCACGGATAAGGTCTACATGCATACCTGGGAAGGAGATGTTTTAAGTGAGGTGTAGGTAGGAGTAATTGCATTTGTAGCAAAGTGCAATTTAATATCCTGCCTAAGAGAATGAAATTAGATTATTCAGTATATTTTCACGAACAACTTCACTTCAGAGTGGGAGTGCAAATGACATGAAGGGCCTCTGCTCCATAGTCTTGTTGGGGAAGCATGAAAATAATTAAGACTTCCAAATTAGATGAGTTCCAATTAGAAATGTGGACGGGACACTGTAAATTTCCCTGTCTGGGGAAATGAAAGAAGGGGATGCTTTACTAAGGCAACAGTGGCTTTTGAAGTGTTTCTTGAGCTTTTTCAGAGTAGCTGCCAGAGATTGATGAAGGGGATTTTTTTCCCCTTGAAATTCTTCCTGCAACTTCTTTGTCGGGATAGAGCACCTAATAACTTAATGGGCACCTGCGGTGCCTATCACCATGAAGGGGTACCAAATGAACAAAGATTCAGTTTTTGCCTTCAAGAGTCTGTTAGACCTCAGAGTTGTAGACTATTTTAGACTCTGCAGACTCTTTGCTGGGATACCTGGCTGCGAGAGGGAGTGTGCAGCACCAATGTCCTGTACACACTCCCAGGACTTTCCTGGGTAAAAAAGAGTGGCATTTGATCAGACATCTAACAATGTAAGCCAGTATAGAAAATGGGGCTAATAAGGCCTCCGCCTCATAGGGTTGAGTGAGGACTGAATGATGTAGGGTGCCTCATGTATTGGGTGCTATATAAACAGTAGCTAATAACTATGTAAGTGCTGGGTCCTGGGTTGATAAGAGAGGTGGAATCTAGAAGTACAAGTAGGTAGATGTCCAAGGCAGGAGCTGAGGGAAGGAGAAAGTTGCTCACATTCTCTTTAAAGACCTTGAATGCCAGTAAGAGAACTTTGAGGGGAAAACAAAGTCTTAGAAATTCTTAAAGTGTTAATGACTTCACTTTTCCTACAAAGAAGTGTGCTAGTTTCCCAGTAAGCACTCCACCCCACCACCACACTAACACACAGAGGAATTATGACTATTTTTGAAGCACTCATATACTTAAGACCAATGATTTTTTTATTAGCCACCCCCCCCCCCCAACCCCTCCTGGGAATTGCATTTGCAAGGACTTCTGCCTACATTTGTTTAACTTTTGATCTAGATTTTTGTATATTGACAAAAGTTCACAGGCCACCCACTTATCTTCTGCAGAAGTGCCTGGGAGTGCAAGGGGGATGATAAAATTTCTATGGTGCAGTGGTTCTCAACCTGTGGGTCGTGACCCCTTTGGGGGTCAAACGACCCTTTCACAGCGGTCGCCTAAGACCATTGGAAAACACATATCAGATATTTACATTATGATTTATAATAGCAAAATTACAGTTATGAAGTAGCAATGAAAATAATTTTATGGGGGTCACCACAACATGAGGAACTGTATTAAAGGGTCACAGCATTAGAAAGGTTGAGAACTACTGCATAGTGACTTTTGAATCTGCAAAGTTTTCTCTCCTGAAGAAAGTTCTCTTTTTAGGAGACACACAAATTCTTGAAACTGGGTGGGGCCACTTTAGTCTGTGTACTGTAGTTTAAAAAGCCATTCAGATTTGCTCTGAGAGTGGCATGACTTGTGGGAGTGCCTCGGGTGGGGTGAAGAGGTAGGAAGTGTTAGTAATCACTGCTGAAACTTTCAACATACTTTCTATCAAGAATATGAGCCATCAGGGAATTTTTTTGCCTAATGCCTAAAACAAATCCCAGTAAGGAGTTGTGACTACAGATCAATTTATCTAGGTTGAGTTGACTCCCTGTAAAATGCCTGATTGATTCATTAGACTCTAAGACGTCATCAGGGGGCCAAAAATTGCTGGTCAAAATGGCCATGGGGCAGCCAACCTTGGTGTTGATAGACATTTTCCCTGGAAATTGAATGGGTGGGGCAGATGAGTCTCTCTGGTGTTTTACTGAGGTTCTTGATCCTAAATCCAAGGGTCAGAGTCAAAAAACAAAACAAAACAAAAATAAAGAAAAACTACTCAGAAACTCAGAGGTCAGGTTTAACACATACGCAGTGCCAAAAATATATTATGTATACACATTTTAAGAGATGTTACCTTACGTATTACTTTTTGAAGTTGAATTATAGTGCCAATGTGTAATACGATGTTCGCTTAAAAGATGCCATTAATCAAATGAATGTTAGCATCACCATGCGACAGGCAGGAGAGCCAAAGAAAATGGCAAAAGTAAAGTTGTTATTTGAGGAGCACAAGACTGTTTCAAAGTGGTATTTGAAATTCAAGAACGTTGTTTGAGTTTCCCCTATGTTCTCCTGACTTAACACTCCTTAACTTTTACCTATAGGGGACCTTAAATGCTGTGGTGTGTTGTAGAAAACTGGCTACACTGGCAGTATTTGGGGAAGAAACTGAAATGGCATGTGCAGAGATACAAGTGGACTCTTTGGTCAGCTTTGCTCAAGCAGTAGTTTGCCGTAATCAGAAGTGTCTGGACACTGATGGTAATCACTTTGAGCACCTCTTGTAATTGCAGAAGTCAAAATGTGACTTGTATTCATCTTTTGATATCAGTATATATTGAGTATTACAATTTTAATACAGTTTTCCCCTTCCTAAAATGTGTATACATTTTTTGGTACCCTCTGTATATGCGTATATACCGTATTTTGCTGTCTTTAATGCACTCCTTTGTATAATGTGCACCCACGTCTTTGGCCCAAACTTTCAGGAAAAAAAAATCTTTCATTTTAATTTTTTAATTCAAATTTTCATTTGTTTATATTTAGGTACTTGTTTTTTATATTATAAAGGAATGTTAGCATTTATTTTTTAATATTATGGTACAAGAACTTTTATGTATAAAATTTTTTGTGTAAAACAATTATAATACAGGGTATTATTTTGTGTATGGATATCATTCTTGATTTCTAGAGTTACACTTTTAACTTATAAGCATAAATAAAATAATTAAAAACATTTATATAGATACAGAATTAGTAGTACTCACGTATAATGCATGTCCTTATTTTTCCCTCACAAATTTGGGCAAAAAAGTGCACATTATACATGGCAAAATGTAGTAGGTAGTTTGAAAACTTCAGTATTCATGTGGACTTTTTTAAGGTTAAAAAAGAAATCTTTTCTAAAACTATTTAGGGCCTAATTCACCCTCACAATAATTTTTCTGATCCCTCTTGTTAGTAGACACCTATTTACAGTAGACTCTCAGTTAACTGGTACCCGGGGGATTGGTAGATGCTGAATAAATATTAGTAGACTCCCCATTAACCTGCACTCAGGCAACTGGCTGTTGCTTGAGATTTTGCCAGTTGCTTGAGTGCCAGTTAAGGGAGAGTCTCCTGTAGCTAACAAATTTATGAGGGCCTGAGATGGTAGTTCCATTAAACATTTTTTAAAGGACCATGTACCAGCAATGGAAAATAGTTATCAAGTACTCAGTCCCGTCATTTGATAGTGGCAGTAATGGCTAGTTCCAGTTTTGAGGGTTATGGAGGAATGTAGTTGGAGCTTATATGCAGCCTACATTACTGTGGGAGAGGTAATCTAAATTGGAAAGTGCCTCCTTCTACTTTTCTTAACTTGATTAGGAAATGCATTTCTTAGACTATAACTTGGTGACTGACAAAGCCCCAGCAGGCCTACATGGGCCTTCCCAAGAAGGTGACACTTTCATTTGGATTTTTGAAGGACTAGCGCCTCCATCATCCAGCTGGCCATTGCAGCCAAAGCTTCATTGGCCTGAATAACCTGTGAGCTCAGAAGACAGACTAAGGACTGTCATTGAAAAAATACCTAAGAGGTTGATTAAGCATTTCCTCTGCCTCTTTTGCTGTCCCCCACATAGTGTTTCCCAAAGTGTGCTATACAGACAGACTTGCATGTGGCACAGGAAGAGACATACATGTTTTTCAATTACTGTGCATGAATGTTGTATTTTAGGAAGGAAAAAACGTAAAGCCAATCATCAAATTAATTTGTTTCATGGATAGATTGCTTAGAATGAGGCAAAAATAAGTATTAACTAAAATGGTCAATTCTATTTAAGAAAAATAGTAAATTAGCAAGAGGAGTGGTATAAGTCCAAAGTTGTGAAGATAGCCCTTCAAATCTGAGACTTGGGAAATACTGCTTAAAATATGAGTGTGATTGTAGTTACAGAGAGCTAGGTATACCTCGACCACACTTTCAGGAAACTCAGGCACAGAATGGCCCAGAAAAGCCAGGAAAGTTGAATTTGACAAACTTTGTCTTAAAATATGGATCGTGCTCTTCTCCACTGAGCTTTCTAATCTATAATGACAGACTTTGTGATGCTATTGTCTTGCCTAATTATCATTTCTTTCTCTGCTTCCCACAAGCCATTCTGCAATTTTTAAGATTGGTTGATAAGACATTTGTGAGATAGAGTGAAAAGGGAGGACCTATTTTGGTATACTGAGGGACATTGCTTTGTTATCATGTGCATCTTGCTCATCATGCATCAGTGCTCAAGAAGGAGAGAGCCCAATAGCCTCTCATGTAAATGTATTTAACTTTTTAAAAATGTAGTTTACATTGTTCTGTATAATAGCCTTTATCAAGGATTGTAATAGGAATTAAAAGTCTTGAGGTAAGAAAAATAACCCTGCCTTGATCTAGAAAATTGAGTGATTGAAGTTCACATAGGTAAATAAAAACCAGAATAGATAAATTCCCTAATTGTGTGTGTGTGTGTGTGTGTGTGTGTGCGTGCTCACACCATTTGTGAGAAGTCCTAAGCCTTCAGTTAGTAACTTGTACTTTAATCATTTTAAATCAGTATAGATATTTGTTTAGTGCCTCTGCCAGATGGTTAAAGTTAAATCAGATTTTTAACCTTAAAAACAGTGCAAATTTCCTTTATCACTTACACACCATTGTTAAATTGTAGACCATAGCAAGATACAGTTTTTGTAATAATGTTTATTTTAACTTTCAGACTAGTATTTAGCTTAATTAGAATATCATAGATTATAGTTTCTAATCTCCCAACACTGTATGTGTCTGTGTAGGGGAGAGACTTGGAGGTGGTAGGAATGGTAGTGGTGGAGAAAACATACTCTTGATAGATCCTTCATGAATAAAATATTTGTGTTTTAGGAAACTGGATGTATTTAAAAATTTTCAAATTATACCATTAGTCATTGGCAAAGATTTCATATCATATCCTTGAATACAAATGTTTGCTAAATTTTACCTATATGCAAATGTAAATGTGGATTTACAATTAATATAATTATTATTTCTATTGTAGACTTTAATCATCTCTGTGAAATACAAACATGTTCACAAGAAAAAATGGCATCATCTTTTGAAACTCATTGTAGCATGCCTCATCTATATATAGGTTAGATACCCTATATAAACCTGAGACTAGATATATAATATAGTTACATATTTATAGTTAATGACAATATAGTCACAAGTCAGTTGTTGGGAGGGAATATATGTAATACATTTTGGGACATAATTATTGGGATAGTTGTTGGTAGGTAACAGTTATTAGGCTGTAATTAATAGATAATGATTAAAACCCAGTTATAGCTTTGTCATTGTATTTAAAAAGCTTTGATGGAAATGAGAGAACACTGCAGATACTCATTCTAGATTTTGTCACTTGAGTTGAAGGTGAACAGAGGAAGTAATGCTTTCTAGTCTAGTCATCAGTAGGAATTAACAAGCTCTTCTAGGACACGCAGCTTCTAGGACTTTCGTTAGTTTGAGGAGGAAATAAGGCTCTGAATGTAGCTATATGTTTCTATTCTTTTTTTTTCTTGTTGTCCTTTTTAATTGCAGTGTTAATATTATTGTCAACCCACAATGGATTTAATTATTTACTTAATTTTGTAGTAGTTTTTGAATATATGTTTCTATTCATTGCGAGTCAGTTTATTATCACAGTCTGAAAGGAATTGTTCTTAGCTCTCCTCGGGTGCCTTACATAGCAGTGAGCACTTGAGGTGGATGGAACTCCTCGATGGGGAGGAGGGGGAAATGCCATCCCAGTCCTGGAAAGATTGTTTGCAAATATATCTGACAAAGCTGAATGAAATTATTTTAGGAAATTAATTTAGCAAAACTAACCATTTCTGTTTTTGAAAAGAACAAATTGTTTAGAAGGAGCTTCCTGGTGAGTTCATTTTTAGAAGCCCAGTTGTTCTCTTACCCTTCTTCCATCAGGCTGAATCAGCTGCCTTTTTGCCTGTGATTGGTTAGTGTGCACATGCCAGTATTTATTAGAGCACTTACCAAGTCTGTGCCAGTCATTCCCCATCAGCCAGGAGCTCCTCCCTGATTTGAGTCATCTTGTAGACCATAGCAAGATACAGTTTTTGTAATGTTTATTTTAACTTTCAGGCTAATATTTAGTTAGCTTAATTAGAATACCGTGGATTATAGTTTCTATGTTTCTTGTCTCCCAACACTGTTACTGCAGAAGCTGACAGCACTGAGCACATCACTGAGTATTTACCACATTGAACTGACTTGATTTGGGTAAGGCATATGTATGAACTATTAATCGTAAGAATTGAAGATGCATTGACAAATTAGAAGAGTGGATTTCTGACATTTCTAGTGAGTGGATGATAGCATAGGATTACACACAGACCATTCCATAGTGGTGTATAAGCTGTACCAATCATCAGCTGGGTGACTGTAGCCCAGGCCTATAATTCTAGTTTTCAGTTTCTTTATAGGGAAATGAATAGTTATAGTTGATGGTCTCTGAAGTCTTTTGCAGTGTTTAAGTTTCTGAGGGTTCTAAGTGTTTGGGTGTAAAACCTAGAGAACATTCTAAATAATTTGTTGATTCTTGTTATCTTAAATTACTTCTACACTCCTTAAACAACTTTTGTGTTTCCTTTTTTTTTCTTTTAAAAAGAGATCCAGTGGGTTCTCTCTGAAAGGCGTTTTGTCTAAAAGACAAACTGAAAACTCAAATGGCAATAGTAGTCAGCTCATGAAGTGATGGAAAGATCTATTATTCAGTTGCAGCTTAAATAATGTACCAGCACAGTGTGTGCTGTATTCTCTTCCTTACTCTGCAGCCCAAGCCAGCCATCAAAACCATCTTGCTTAGCTTCATGAGAATTATTTCCTCATTCCTTTTCCCCTCCACCCTTCCCAGTAAAAGCTGCATATTGGGAGCCACTGCCACCCTCTTTCCCATGGACTGCTCTCCCTAGTACCACAGTGCTATAGCATGAGCATGGACGGTAAGGCAGGCTTGCAACTGGGAACCCTTTCTGATGCATTCTTTAAAATGCACTGAAGATGAGTCTATTGGTTACTCTAGCATATGGTTACACTTTTCACAATTGTAAAATCAATCACTGTCATCTGAGTTTCAACATTCCCTCAGGCACATCTGAGTTTTTCAGCCTGACTTCAGACAGAACACTTTGCCTACCTGCCTAGGGCTGGTCTGTTTAGTGTCTGGGTGAGTTTTAAGAGGGGAAAGAGATTTGTGGCTCTTAAACACCCATTGAAATTTTCCAGAAATGGAACTAGAAATATTTGTGCTTTTCATTCTGGTGTTATTGTTAGAGTCTATAAAAACAGGCAAGTGGTGGCACATTGAAATGAAGAGGTTCTGAGTTCATTTTGAATACCAGTGGCTTTCTTTCCAGCCAAACCTAAATTTGCATTCTAATCAAAGTTCTGGGAGAAATACTTAGTCCACTGATACTGCTTAAGCACACAGTTTGCCGATGTCTTTACTCACTGGAGTCAGGAGGAGGCAGGAAAGGTTGATTCAATTTATAGAACTGAGGTTAAAAAAATTTGCCCAAAACTGAGGAAAATTTTCTCGTATAAACAGTGGTATCCAGAGTCCATCCTTCCAAGCCTGCTTACTCATCATGAAACTTTTTCGATATTATTATTTTTACAATGTTTCATGCAGTGTAATTTGCATATAGTAAAATGCACAAATCTCAAGTGGAGAGCTTGGTAAAATTTTTATTGTAAAATAATGTAACATAAAGTCAACCATTTTAAAGTCTATAGTTCGGTGGCATTTACTGTATTCACAATGTTGTGCAGCCACTGCCACTATCTAGTGTCAGAGCTGGATGAACTCATACCTGAAGGCATTCACCTGTGTGATTGCCTCCTAGATCAAAAAATAGAACTTTCTATCCCTCTAGAAGGTTCTCTCTTGCCACTTTTCCTACTGTTACCACTCCACCCACAGGGTACTTCTCTTTCACTCCTTTTACTGTGGGATAGTTTTGCTTGACCTTGAGATGATCCATGTAAATGAAATCAAAATTTTGTGTTTGCAGAATAGTCACAGGGATGTGAAATACAGTATGGGGAATATAGTCAATAATGTTGTAAAACTACTAATGGTCAGATGGGTACTGGACTTAATGGGTGGATCTCTTTGTAAATTACATAAATACCTTAAAAAAGGATTTTGTGTCTGGCTTCTTTCACTCAACATTAATCTTTGTTAAAGTCATCTGTGTTGTTATGTGATTCAACAGTTCTTTTTCATTACTGAGTAGTACGTATTCCATTGCCATGAATTCACCGTAGTTTGTTTAGCCATTCTTTTGTTGATGGATATTTGGGTTGTCGTCAGTCCTTCCCCTGCGCCCCCATTGTGAGTCAAGCTGCTATGAAAATCACCTCCACCTTGTTTTGTGGACTTAGGCACACTTCTGAGTAGAATTGCCGGCTCATGGGTTGGAGATATGTTTAATTTATTTGTGACTTGGAAGTCAGGTGGACCTGGGTTTGAATTCTTTTGTCTTGCCAATTATTTATTTGGCCTTAGGCCATTTATTTTACTTTTCTCATGTTTAGCCATAAAATGGAAATTCTGTATCTTAGCAGTCACGGTTCAGTGAAGAAAACAGATGACATTCTTCTAGCTATTTCAAGGAGAAAGAGATTTAATAGAATTAAGTGCCTATAAAACAGTGGGAAGGCTGGAAGGATGAAAGCAAGGGCCCACCTCTGGCTTTCAGAAGGACCCCACCGAAGTCAGGGAGTTAGCTGCTGCCACCAGAGCCAGGAACTGCAGACACCCTGCTGCCTTCTCCGTACCTGCAGCTCCACCGCAGCCGGTAGGGCAGGGAGCTTGGAGACAGCTGCGACGCTCAGGTCCCAGAAACCCGATTTCGCCTGCTCCTGCTGCCATAGGAAAGACCTCCCAGGTCTTAAATATGTGCACCGGTTGGCAAGAGACTGGGGTGATTCTGACTTCTGAGAATAGGGGAAACTGAGCGCCAGTAAACAAGAACTGCCATAGATGCCCCCTGGGGTTGGTAGTGGTGACAGTTTACCAGTACCATCGTCATTACTGAAGTGCAGGACGCCTCTGCAGACACGGGACTGCTTTCTGTGAGGCATGCTCAGAAGCAGTCCTTTGACTGTGACCACCTGCTGGAGTATGGGTGCCCCCTGAGGACTTACCTGTCATTTAAGGCATTATTCCTCTGAAGGGCCTTAGTTTCTTTGTCTGTTACTCTGCGATTCCAGAGACTTTTCTATACGAGTATGCTTGAGAAATTATAATCTACAAGCTTATAAATTAATGCAGAAATTAAAAGGTGACAATTCTAAGACCTGCTTTGATGAATAATTATGAAACTTAATGAGTATTTTCTTTTTGAAGACGTGTGATATGTTTTTAATAAAGTAAAAGGGGATTTATAAATCTGATTTGTAGATGGGTTAAAGACGATATTTCATTTTTCTCCCTCAATCTTTAACGTTTATCTTTTGATAAACGAAATGGACAGAGAATAGATTTTTATCCTATTCTGGGCTTCAAATTAATGCTGATAGCATGCATAGTCTACCAAAACATTTGGCGATAGTGGCAGTTCTATTTCTAGCTTATCATATGGAATAGGAACTGTAATGTGTTGCTCTTAAGACATTTAAAAATCTCGAATCAGTTCTGGCAAAATCATCCCCATGATGATGTCACATGTGGAAAGAATGGAGTTTTTCTTTAGAATGTCAGTGAATCTTCTCTCTCGTTGAAATAATTTTTCCTATAACCCGTACCAGTTTTACTTTCTAGGG
This sequence comes from Lyroderma lyra, assembly GCA_004026885.1. NCBI lineage: Eukaryota > Metazoa > Chordata > Mammalia > Chiroptera > Megadermatidae > Lyroderma > Lyroderma lyra. The sequence continues at coordinate 346,904 of PVJL010000620.1, read as the reverse complement.
ACCTTACAGTTAACTTCTTTAAGATGGTTAGCAAGAAACAGACTGGCCAAGTGATTTATCTATTAACTTCTTTTAAGGTTTATATCTATAGTGCTATTTATGAAGTCTTCATGAAGAGAAATTTGAAATGATAAGGAAAGCAAATATACTAAGGGCCAAGATAAGCATGACCAGTAAGTTCATTTCAGCCAATGGTTTAGCCACTTCAAGTAAGCTGGGTCTTTGTAAAGCTTGCTTAAATTTGAATGCTAGAAATATATTGACAGAATACCCTGTTTTTATCTCTGTTTCGCCAGACTTACCCAGTCAGCCTGAACTAACAATGGATATCCAAACAGTTTACAGTGGCTAATACAATGGACAAAGGGCTTCACTGTTTGGAGAGTGGAAAATAGAGCTGAAGGGGAGCTTCATGAGGGCATTGACCTAATTCACTCCTTTGACAAAAATGATTGGTCGTGTGTATGTGTACATATATTTCTAGTCTGTCTAGAAATACCTCAGCTAGTAGTGTTACAGCCTAAAGAAAGGAAATGTGGTGGTGCTTTGTTTATTTTTATGAATTAAGCCTTTATTTTTATGTGACAATATCCTTAAACATTTTTTTTAAAGCATGAGTCAAATTCTGACATGAACTGATATTCAAAAGTTAGAGAATTAAGAAAGGCAGCTGAAATTACATTGTCACTCCTCAGTCCCGGAAACCTCCTCACATTTGGGAATTGGTCACCCACTTTTCAAAGATAAAATTCTCTTTGGGCCTTTCCTCTATGAAATGGGAAACAAAACTGGGTTAAAGATCAAAATGAGTTTGGACATTGCTAAATTTGTAAGTATCGTGTTTATGATTTACTTTGTCCAAAAGACAAATTGGCAATGTTTTTGCTATGCATTACCGCAGAGTATTTGCAGTCAGCATGCACTGCCTCAAAGAGTATATATCTGGCCTATCAATAGAGCAGGAGCAAAGGAAGTACCTATGTCACTGTGCAGGGAAACTAGCTCATTGGGCTTTTAACGGTAAGCTCCAAGTAACAATTACATTGTTCTAAGTTGTCGTTGAGTGTGAAAGGATGGTTAAATATAAATGCTGACCTGATTGAATTCTATCCCAGCAACAAACTGTCCTGAAAAAAAAAAAGAAAGAAAGAAAGAAAAAAACAGAATAATATATCACTCCAGACAGACACAAGACTTCGTTTGGGTTTATATTTGGGATAACGATTTATGTAGTGAAGTGTCATAGAAAAGGAGGTGCTGTCTGTCATGTGGCTCTCTTTTGTTTCTTCCAAGTTGGGTGTATTGGCTGCTACATGGATAGTCCATTACCTTCACAAAAAGCAACATAAGCTTTTGATTGGGGCAGATTTAATCAAAATGAATGCTTGGAAGCGGTGAACTACAAAAAAGTGCTCAGTTAGGCATAAACTTCAGTGCACATGTCTCCTTTCAGAAAAGCAGTGTATTTTCAGTGAGGCTTGGAGTCTGCCTGCTGTGGTGTGGGGGCTCACTTTTAACGTTGGAGGGGTAATTGTCAGTTCTTGAGGGTGAGTCTGGCTTTTTCCATTATTAGGCTAGGCATAGAAGAGGTGCTGAGTAGATGAAGGAAGACAAAAGGAAGAGAAAGGAAAAGGTGAATCCCAAAGACCTGAAATGTGGTCAGCAGGAGTATGTATTCTCTCCCCTTTCTTACTGGATTCCCTACCTCCCGGGTGGCTTGGAGATTGCAAAACTTTGCATTATTAGATTGACATATCTAAAATATGCATTAATGGAGCTTGTAAAACAGCTCTGTGCCATTTCCTTGATTTCCATAAATATAGGTGTGTCAGGGGCGGGCTCCCTCCAGCTGAGTTCCCAAGTGTTCAGCAGATGCCTAATCACCAGGGAGCCCAGAACACAGCCAGATGCAGTTAGTTTTGCTCTGTGCTTGAAGACTTCTCTTTACTTTTCTCTAGTGAAGCAAGGGAAGGAAGCCACATGGCTTATATAATGTTAGACCCGTAGTACAAATCTCACGGACTACTCCCAACCATTGGAAGTAGGTATTAAAACTCGATTTTATAGGGGAGGAAACTGAGGCTCAGAAATGTTAAGTAACTTGCCTGGTATCACACAGCTTGTGTGACATGGAGGGAACTTGAGCCAAGGCCCATTTGACTAATTTGAAACCTGCAGGTTCTTTCAACTCTACTAGCCTCTGCTTTTCAGATCAGATGGGCAAAGAAATAAAGGGAGAAGCTAAAGGTCCTCTGTTGATTGTTAGGAGTTAAAACATTGTCGTTGAAAGTGTACACAAAATTTTCCCCTGAGGAATCATGAGTGACAACAATATATCAGTGTTTGTCAGAGATCTGTTCATTCTTTTGTGTGTCCATTACTGTATGAGGCCTCAAACACTCTAAGATGAGTAAGAAACAGACTTATTAGGATGTAGATTACATAGATAACTAGCTAAAATCACAATTTTATTACAGAAATATTAAGAATACAAGTGTTTTGTCAAGTGAGAGTCTATTTCTTGAAGTCCATTGCCTCTGGCTAGAAATAACTGTTAATTCCATTAATCCTCTCCCCCAAAACAGTTGTTGTGATGTCAAGAAAAACTGTGTGGCTACAAAGCACATGGATTGTGGAATTAGAAAGAACATCTCAAGATATGCTGTGTTTGGGAATTTGGGGGTCAGAAGGGTCAGAATTCCATGACAAGTTTCCTGAGGGTCAAAGTACATCTTTTAAAACATCAAATACTACCTCCAAGAGGGTTAGACTACTAGACACCCACACTTTAGTGTGAAGTACAACAGTCAGCTTTCTACTGATATTTAGCTGAGACCAAATGCATTGATAGAGTGAAAATTTTGACTGGGGGTAAAGATAGAGAGGGGATTTTGGAGGCAGAACACGTTGGTGATGGAGCAGCTGTTATGGAATGCCAGGTGTTGGCCTTTGAGCAAAGTGGGGTAGGACAGGAGGACATTGAAGCCCAGAGCAACCAGCACAAGGGGTAGAAAGCCAGTTAATCTACAAATATAAACTATTTCTTTCCTATTCCCCCTGCAGTCCTATTAAGTGTGCTTTTGTCTCTTCCTCAGTGCCTCACCATATGACTTTCTTCCCTGCAGGACCCAGAATTGATGAGTTAGATGAGCTTCCATGGACAGTCTAATAAGGCTGACACTATATGAAATATTGCTTCTTGGTTCTAAGCTCAGCATGACTAATGATGAATATGTAATTCTAACCAGATCCTAAGTTAAACTTCGTGGTGTATAGTGGAAACTTGCAGTGTTTACACCCTCTTTTTAAAAGATTTCTTCTAAACTCTAAAGCAGTGTTTGCCTTGGGTTGTGGGTGCCACATCCTCATTCTTTTTATGAGGCTAAATAGACAGCTTCCCAGTTTGAGATCAGGAGAACCAAGGCTTTTACTTCTCTGTGTCCAACACATTTTTTTCTACAGTGTCTTGCCCAATATTTGTGTTGATAATATTAACACGGATAGTTAATTATCTACCTTGAGGAAAATCTGAAGCAAGATTTTGATCTCAGGCCAGCTTTCCCTTCAGAATGTGATTGGAAATTGTGAACAAGTTCAGATTTTAGTTTAGGTAAAATATAACCAGAGAAATTCCACTCTACCAAAACCAAGTGTAGTTCACTCAGAATTGACCTCACTTTTTGGATTATGTACCTACTAAGAACTTACCACTTATTAGGAAAAGAAATAAACAAGCTAACGCAACAGGATTATCCCCAAACAGTGATTGGATGCTAAGGACATTCTAAGACTTGTTGAAGATAGAAATGAAAACTGAGGTGAAAGAAAGCCAAAATCAAGCAGTGTGTGCATCTTCCTTGGTACCGGTGTGAGCACCTTGCAGGTTAAGTTGTCTTGGTGAACAGACACCTGCATATCAGTCCATAGGTCACTAAATTTTGCATACATTTAGGCTAGGGGTTGGCAAACTATAGCAACTGCCTGTTTGGTTAGTTGTTTTTTGTTGTTTGTTTGTTTTCCTGCTTACTAGCAAAGAATTGTTACTTTTTTAAATGGTTACATTTTAAATGGTTATATGTAAGCATCTGTATAATACTACTTGCAAAACCTAAAATGACATGTTATGTGGCCCTTTAAGAACATGTTCGCAGCCCCTGGTTCAGGCAAGTTAGGTATGTCAGGATGCTAACTTGTGAAAGATTCTGGCTTCATGAGGACACTCTTGTGTGACGTCCCCCTTGACTGTGGGAATGCCGAAGGGAGAATGTTCTTGTTTTCCTGGTTGCCACCTTTGGGAGGATGCTGTTGTGTTTGTACCTTGTTGACTATTTATAAATTCCAAATCATTTTTTCCTGTCAGAGAAAACTTCAAAATTATTACAAACTCCCGTTATGGGTTCAAGGTCCTGAAGAAATACAGCTCAGAAGAGGAATTAAAATGATGTTCCTCCAATCAGTGACTGGTATCCTACCTAGCTCAGTACACATTAACTACCATTGTTCTCAATACTATTCCAAGCCTTTCTGCATCTTAAATAACAAGCGTCCTTGAGGGTACGAACTCTTTTCTGCTTTGTTTTCAAAGCCTGATGCTCAGTAGATGATACTTAAATGTTGAATGGCTAAAATGCAATCTATTTTTTAAATCTTTTATTAAACTTAGCACCCCTCATTTGTGTGGTACTTTACTGTTCATAAAAAATTCCACATAAAATTCTCGCTCTATTCTGTAAGATGTGTATTATCACTCAAGGTGTCCAGAGAACTTAAAAGGTCATACATTAATAGCTGGTTAATGACAAGCCAGGGACTTGAACCACTGACAAACTAGAACAGTTGGAGACAGCTTAGTGTGTTGCGTTATCATCTGCCCGTCACGCGCCCCCCCCCC
>PVJL010000620.1:266270-341913 GCA_004026885.1 Lyroderma lyra | reverse complement strand
AGTAAACATTTTTGTTGCATGCCACTTGGCCACCCTTAAATAACATACTACAGAGGTGTCTTTGGAACCTGGCTTAGTAATTACAGTGGCTATAGTCTTTCCTCACAGTAGAAGGGGATCTTGACTGATGCTTAAACCCTCGAATGGCCCCCTAGGCCTCAGTTGCCCTGAGGAAGCCATTACTGTATGTAGAATTCAGTAGCCAGGTCTTCTTTCTTCCCACTTCCAGTTTCCTGCTGGGGCTGTCCACATAGGCTGACATTTCTTTCCTGGTTCTTAGTAAAATGAGGAATTTAGACTCAAATAATAAAAATAAAATTCACTTGTCCTGTCGACCTAAAACTTTTTATTTATTTTGCTCATGAGACCAAGATCCTTCCTGAGACCCATGGTCCCCTCTCTGCCTCCGTCTGTGCCCAGCCGTTGTGGTCACTCATCTGTCTTTCCTCGGTGGGCTGTATACCCTACTTCCACGGGTCACCTGAAGAAGCCAGAGGTCTTAGACCTTCCTGTGCTTGCCCTTCATCATTTTATTTCTGCATTTGTTGGCTGGCTCCTTGATTTATGCCTGTGAGCTCCATGAAGGCAGGACCGTATTTATCACCCTTACTATTTAATCTCTAGTACTCAGTACAGAGCCTGGCACCAAAGAGGTGCTTAATAAATATTTGTTAAATGAACCAAATGAATGAATCCAACCTTGTACATAAAACTTTAACTCCTTAGCTCTTTTTCCTTGAAATTATGTTCTGCCACACCAATTAGGGCCAAGGATCAACAATTCGAAAGTGCTGTCTTCTACTTTCCAGATGGCTTAGATTCCTTTGAATATTCCACAGCACCCAGAGCAGGGTCAGAAACGTGGTACGGTGTCGATGGATTGTAACGTGCTTTGTGTTTTCATTGAATGTTAATGAAGGACAAACTAAAAACGTAACTTTTTACTTTTAGCCTTCTCCCTCCATCCACCCCAACTATTTGCGAATTTACTTTGCCTGTTGTGATGTGAAAGCTAGAGTGGTGGGGTTTTATTGTGTTATTGAAGTCTGTTTTTCATTCCCTCTCCATTACATTTGAAATTTTCAATTTGAAGGAAAACGGCACTCTCCCATTTTTTTGTTTTTATGTGTTTGTTTTTTGCACACTATTGCACCATCTAGTGGATCATATGCCTGTTATTGTGCAGTGGCTTTTGCTAATTTCCTGTTAATTATAAATTCCATGAAAGGGAAATCCTGGGTACCTTTTTATGCTGTAAGATTGCATACGGTTTCTGCCAACAATTTATGTTAGTAGACAGAAACAGATTTTTTGAGATGAGCTCAACATTGTTTAATACAAAATTTAAAGAAAAGAAGTTGCCCCATTTGTGAAATGTTCCATGTTACTGACAAAGGAAAACAGTAGAGTTGGGGGAGGGGTGTGTCCTGCCCATCTTTATGGACCGTCAATTTAAATCAGTGTAAGTAATAATGGAATACATGATCAAAGAATAGCTTCCCCCCCCCCCCAATTTTAGAAACAAGCCTGTTTCAAACATCTGAACTTTTTTCTTTCTCTAAATATTGTCGTAAGAAAAAAAATTGGGAGATGCCTCACTGTCCTAGTGTAACTTGCTTCAATTTTATCTCCTCATTTATTATTAAGTCAAAGTCATTAGTAAGTCCTGTTAATTTGCGTTGTCATTGTTTTTAATAGCTTGGCTTGGGCTCCCCCCACATCATCTGGGTGGGAGGTGGGTGCAGGAAGTCCCGCCTTTCCCACTCTTCCCCTGGTCTTTGCTACGTCCCATTAAGGGAGGGTGCTCTAGGACCACTGACGTTCTTGTTTTTCTACCTCAGTTTCCATGAGATGCAGTGGACACTGGTTGTGCTAAAGGTACCATGCAAGAACACATTCAGTTATCAAGTTTATGATATTTTAAATATGTAACAAATACTTATGCAGTTGAAGCCACAAATTGTAAGCTCTTTTTTTTTTTTTTTTTTTTTTTTTTTTTTTTTTTTTTTTTTTTTTTTTTTTTTTTTTTTTTTTTTTTTTTTTTTTTTTTTTTTTTTTTTTTTTTTTTTTTTTTTTTTGCTTTTATGGTATGTGGGTAGTTCCCTGGCTGGGAATCGAACCCAGGCCGCAGTGCTGACAGCGCCAGCGAGGAAGCCTTAAGCCACTACACCACCAGGGAACTCCCAAGCTCTTTAATCTTAGCCATTGATTAATGTGTTAATATAAAAGTATTGTCTCTTACTTAGAGCTGGTTAGATTAGTGTTTTCAGAGTGTTACTGCCTAAGTTTTATCAATGTGCTAACACAAGATGTTCACAATTACCCCCTGCTCCATGGCCTTTTTGTTCTTGCAGGAAAAACTTTAAGAGATTACCAAAAAGAACCTTAAAGTATAGAAACAAGCACTGTTTCTGTAAATAAGTAGTTTTCTTTTTTCTTATCAAAGTGGCATTTGAAAACCATGATACTTGACTCACCTTGATACAGACCTGTATGTTGCTAGAACTTCTTCTAAAAGTAATGGGGCAGTACATATATTTCTGCTCTTTAATGTAGAAATACTACAGAACATAGTGGGTGGGATGCTACATCCACAGCGGTGTTGGCCATAGTATTAGTTACACTAACAAAAAGTAGAAACAGTTTAAAAGGCTGCTAGAGATATGGTTAATAACTTATGCACTAAATGTGACTGTTTACAAGTTTAAATTAAATTAAACATTCTGTTCCTTAATTGCAATATCCACTTTCCAGTGCTCAGTAGCCACATGTGGCTAGTGGCTGCCTTTTGGACACCACAGCCAGTGCTGTCATCATGGCACAGAGCTCTGCTGGAGAGCACTGTAGACCATTGCTGCTCCGACTTCGGTGTGCCTGTTAGTCAAATGGGCTTATTCTTACTAGCGGGTCCAAGGTAGGACTTGAAATGTTGCATTTCTAGCAAGCTCTCAGGTGCTGGCAGTACAATATCTGAAGGTTAGGGTCTTTAATTTCCTGCATTTATTACCTTACGCTGATAAAAAACACATGTGTTTGAGGCTCAGGATGCTGTATGTTGCAGGCTTACTGGCTTTTTGGGGATGAAGCAGGCACACTGACATGGCGGCAGCGTCGTATTGCTCCTTTCTGTGCCAGCCGTCCTCAGCAGGTCTGGGAGGGGCCGTTTGCCTCAGGTCTCCTACAGGGCCAACCCTGCCGCAGCACCCCGCCGAGCACGCTAATAATCGGTTCTCGAACCTGCCTTTTGCCAGCTCATAATTGTCCTTCTTGGTGCCGGCCATGGGGTAGCGATTTGTATGTTTGTTTGTTATGTTTTTAAAGTGAAGCTGTGTTTTAATTTTATATAGATTTAGTTAGGTTAAAATCATAGAGTAGCTAGGGCTGTGTCTGTGTTGCCAAATTCGCACCTTCCTTTTTGGCTTATTATTAATGGCTTCTTTGTAATTACAAATAAGAATAGTCTGTTTAAATTTTAATTATACTGTATAACTTAGTGAACCAGAACTGTGAACATAGAGGTCTTAAATATAATTATCAGTGGATGTTTCTTTGCCTCATCGCTTGTTAAAATTCAACTCCTTCAGGTCTGGGTTCAGATTAGACCAGCCACCAACTAGCTGTGAGGCCATGTGCAAGGTCCTGAGTATCTCTGGATGGAGACACACACACACACACACACATACACATTTTTTAAACTTTATTTTTCTAGAGAAGTTTTTGGTTCCCAGCAAGATGGAGGGGAAGGTACAGAGGTTTCCCATATACCTCCTGCCCCACCCATGCATAGCCCCCCCCCCCCCCCGCTATCAATAATACCCCCCCAAAGTGGTACATTTGTTAGGGTTGATGAGCCTACACTGACATGTCATTATCACCCAGAGTCCATCGTTTACATTATAGCTCACTCTTGCTGTTGTTTGTTATATGGGTTTGGACAGATGGATAATGGCATGTGTCCCATCACGTGCTCTGCCTGTTTATTTCTCCCTCCCTCTGACCCCTGGCAGCCACTCATCTTTTTATTGTCTCCTAGTTTTCCCTTATCCAGAAAGTCGTGTAGTTGGGATCGTACAGTATGCAGCCTTTTTAGCCTGTTTCACTTAGTTACATGCATTTCATTTTCCTCCATGTCTTCGTGGCATAGTAGCTCGTTTCTTTTGAGCACTGAATATTCCTTTGTCTGGTTGTACCACAGTTTATTTATCCATCTCCTTCTGAAGGACATCTTGGTTGCTTCCAAGATTTTGCACTTATGAATAAAGCTGCTATAAATGTCCCTGAGGGGATTTTTTGTGTGACTATACATTTTCACCTCCTTTGGGTAAATACCAAAGAGCACGATTGCTGGATCCCATGGTTAAGTGTGTGTTTGGTTTTGTAAGAACCCACCAAAGTGGCTGTACCATTTCTTTCCCGTTGTCAGTGAATGAGAGTTCTTTTGCTCCACATCCTCACTAGCATTTGGTATTGTCATGGTGCCAGGTTTTGGCCATTGTAGCTGACTCACAGGGTGGCAGGCATCAATGAAAATTTATGCTGAGTGTTAATGACTTCCAAGCTGTAGACCAAGTTGTTCTGACATACCTCTCCGAGCTGAGATTGTAGAATCCCACGGTGTCATTAAACAGTGTACCGCCAGCCGCGCCGAGTACTTGCACTGTTTTGGACACACCTTGAGGTTATCCCTCCTGGCTCGGACCGTGCCGCTCCCTCTTTCCTAGAAGGTCCATCCATCCAGCAGGTCAGCCAGAAAAGGCTCATGTAGATCTGTGGGAGAGGAGCCTTCCCTGTCTTCTGTACACGTTTACTTCCCCTGGCCCTGCACAGACGTCTCCTCCCCAGTGCATAGCTCCGCCTGTGCCATCAGTTTCCCAGTCCATGTATTTCCCTTTTCCTCCTCATCCTCCTTAATCCGGCCCACACAGCCCGTTGCCTTGCATTCATTTAGTAACCTGGTTTCTCACCTCAGGGCTTTCGCATCTTCTGCTCCCTCTCCTTGGAGTGCTATCCACATTTTCTTGTGATTAATTCTTTCTGATGTCATGTCCCATGGCTCTTACTGCTGCCTAACATTATATGTTTACTTGTTTGTTGTCGCTTTCCTCCATTCAAGTCCTCCCCGTGAGGGAAGGATTTGGGGTTATGTCCCCTGAAGCAGCTAGAACAGGGTCCGGGGGTGTTTATTGAATGAGTGAGCCTTGTGTGTTTGTGGTTGTATTTGCACTGAGCTCTGGCTGTTGTCTGCGTGTGCCCCACTTCTCACCGGACTGTGACTGCCTTAGGGTAATAAATAAGTGTACTTTTCCTTTGAATCCACAGGGCTGGGTGAGTTGCTCCTCAGTAAAACTTTCTGAACATGTGAAGATGGAAGTTAGGAATCTTCGAGAAGTAAATCTAAATTCTTGAGATCTTCTCATGGAGGCAGCTGTCTGCCACAAAATGTCCTTTTGATGCCACTGGTAGAACAACTGCTAGTTGGAGCAGCGGTTCTGATGGCCATTCTCTCTGTCTCTCCCCCTTTCCCTTTTGCAAGTTCCTGCTCTGTGCTGGTTTTAGGGCCCTGAACCCTCCTCCTGCCCCAAACACACACGCGGCCGCCGCCGCCCCGGCCACCCTCATCTCAATGGCCGTTGTTCGTGGGAAACACCCTGCACTCTCCACCCACTCTGATTAGATCAGATTCTGGCTCTTGCCAAGCTTCCTGAGGGCAGTGCTGTACCTATAGTGACCTTCATTTGATCCTCAGAGATTGGCCCATTGCAGCTGGTAAACATTTGTTGCATAAATGAGTAAAGAATTAGTGATAATGTACTTGTACACCCATGTTCATAGCAGCGTTACTCACAACAGCCAAGAGGTGAAAGTAATCAAATGTCCGTTGACAGATGGTTGGGTAAACGAAATTTGGTCTGCACACACAATGGAAATATTGTTCAGCCTTAGAGGGGAAGGAAGTTCTGACACATGTTACAAGGGTGAACCTTGAAGACATTATGCTAAGTGAAATAAGCCAGACACAAAAAGACAAATACTTTATGAGTCCACTTACATGAAGTATCCAGAGTAGTCAAATTCATAGAAACGGAAACTAGAATGATGGTTGCCTGGGGCTAAGGGGAGGGGGAAGTTGTTTAATGGGTACAGATTTTCAGTTTTGCAAGATGAAAGAGCCTCGAGATTGATTGCACAACAATGCGAATGGACCAAGCGCTACTGAGCAGCACAGTTAGAAATGGTTATTTTATGGTATGTGTTTTATAGCACAATTAAAAATGAAGAATTAGTGCGGGGAGAAACTGAATTTTGGAAATCTGGAAATCTTAAATTGTAGGATGCCTATGACTCGTGGGCAGTATACATAAATTTAAGGAAAAGAAGTATTTCCTCACCAGGGAGGTGCACGTAATTTCCTAAGGACTGTCGAGTGTAAGATGGGGCTGCTTTAGGGTGCTGCCCCCACCCCCACCCCCATCCCCATTCTCTGCACAGTGCCAGTGAGCCAAGGAGTTTTGGGCTGTGCTTGCGGGTGTGCAGGGAGCCTGCCTGTGCCTGCACAGCCCAGCCGGGTTGAGTCATGGGCATTGGCTCCACTTCCAGGGGTCTTCCTTCTTACTCTCTGCCATAACATTTGAAACAAACTTTTATTTCCTATCCTGTTTTGCTGTTGGAACATTTATGAAAAACTTGTAGAGTCCAAGGGGAAAACATGAACATCTTGAGTGCCTATTCACAAGCAGTTTATAGAGGTTGCCTCATTTCATGCTGACATTGTTCTCTGAGATAAGTGGTATATCCCCATTTTGTAAAGGAGACAAATATCGAAGGCCTGCAGCTAAGTGACAGAACAGAGATTGAACCCCAGATCCTTTACCATTAAAACTACTGGGTGGTGAACTTATTATACAACAAGTTGACAATGCACTGTAGAATTGTATGCCTGAAACCTATGTAATTCTTGTTAACAGATGTCACCCCAATAAGTCTAACAATAAAAGAAAATTTAAAGAAAAAAACAACTCACATTCTTGCCTCTGTTTCAAGTTGCTTCCGACATGGTGTCCATTTCATGGTCCCAATTTATTACACCTCAATCTCAAACAGCTCGGACGGTGCGCCCCTCACTTGCAGATTGCTGATTCTGGTCCATCCATGGGTGTCACATACACTGCTGCAGCGAGAATAACCATGCTTCCCAAATCCCACACCCAATTCTCATATTCCAGGCGTCCCTTAAAACCTTACCTAGATGGTCAGAGCCCTACCAAGCTTTTTCTAGCACTCCCTAAGTGCTACAAAGAAAGAAGCAGATAGCAGGGCTTTTTGTTTTTCTTTTATCTGCTAAATGTACAGAAAGGTTGGAGGGAGGAGCAAACTGCTGAGGGAGCACTCTGTCCCAGCTCTCCAAGTCTGATCTTCCTCGCACTTCAGACCTAGTTATCTCCAAGGATGTGAAACATCTTATCTTTATTTATGCCTTTTCATTTCTGTGTAACATTAGCAGTTTACTGCACCTGAAACACTACCAGTTCATTTCCAGCCAGCTTATACTTCGTGTGTGTATGTGGGAGCGTCTATATAAATAAACACTTCTGCAAACATTCCTTTTTATAGTATTGCTCTAAAATATCGTACTTAATTTCTACTTAGATACTGAATCATTTTATATGTCCAAAGGGAGTGTTTACTTTGATTCCCTTACATAGGAGAGAGGGGGAACAGAAAACAGAAAGTGATGCAAATCAAGACTGCTTTCTTTTTTTCCCTCACAAGTGGTGCTTTTGAAAGCGTTTGGCATCCCTGCTGTATGGATGTGTCACTTTGCTAGATGACAACAGGATTTGCTGGGAATGTGGGCCACTATTGTATCCGCCTTGCATAACCACGTGGAGTGGTGGCAATGGGTGAGCAGCCTGGGAGGTAGGCAGCAGCCTGGGATGTAGGCAGCGGCCTGGCTGATGACGCCCCAAAGGCCATGAAGACTGCTCAGATCCTGCAGAGAATGTGGATCCAGGCTGTTAAGAAGTTGGGGAGATCGAAAGGCCATGTGAGTCCCTCTCTGCAAGCTCTCTCATGTCTTTTCTTTCCCATTTCAGGAAGCAGGGGCAGCAAAATTCCTGCTACAGTGACTCCTTTCTCCTCTGGCTTATTTGTGCTTCTGGCAGCTTTCAGTAACAAATTGTGAGGTGCAGATTGTAGGCAGTGGCAGGTTTTTAAAATACTTGTCTTATTTTTAGCAGACTTAGGTGAAACTGATAGCTACTTACGGAATTTATGAGTCAAAGGCTACTGTTTTTCAGGTGTTGGGAATCTGGAAGCTGGGGTTGCTTCCTGAGCATAACTTAATATGCTTAGTGCCTCCTATCAAATGATGGTTTGCAACTTTCTTGTTTGGGGGTAGAACTTTTTGCTGCCTTATACTGCAGAAGTCTGTGTTCTTATTCTTATGTCTACGCTTCTAAGTTACAGGAAAAGAAGTTTTTCACATGTTCTTTTTTTCTTATAGTTTGAATAAATGTAGTACTGTAATGTGTGTGTTTACTTTTATGGCTTGAGAGTTTTATCAAGCATGTCCCTTATGGGGCAATTTCTAATTATCTTTAACTTTAGCTTTGGCTTCCATCACTGGGAAGCTGGATTTTGTGAACAAAAAGCCTTAAAAGTTGACTGTTGAGGGGGAATTAGGACACTGAAGACTTTGAGTATCTGCCTTCTGGTTGGTTTTGAACACATTTCTGTATTCTTTATATAAAATACAGGGCTTTACCTATGTGGCCAAGAGTTTTAAAAAGAAAGACTTTCTTAACAGCTAGAGGACATTTTTAAAAGACAGATCGAATAACTATTTGTCTTTGTCCCCTTCTCTTCATTTTTCACAGAACTACCTTACTGTTAGCACAAGGCTTTTTAATTTATGATAGGAAAATTAGCTTGCTTAATTTTCCAAGTCCTCTAGGAATGACTCTTTATAATATTGAGGGGATTGATATTAATATTTCCTTACCTGAAAAGTGAAAGTGATGAGAAAAAACTGATGAAAAGCACAGTGATGATCCTCCTGCTGCCTGGAATTTTGACTCTGGGGGTGAAAAGGAGACTTGGAGTTTTCTGTACCTTGCTGCTCCCCCAGAGCTCACCTGGTTGCCTTTCTTTCCCTTTCGTGTCTTCCATGCACCTCTTTCAAATTACCATCCCATGCTTCACCCTCCCTCTGGTCACAATGATCACATTTTGTTCTTTCACTTTGCAAAAGCTGTAGTGCATTAAAAAAATACTTGATAAAGGTCGTTGGCCAGGAATCTGGTACCGCCTTGAGATTGACTCACGTGCCCACCTCCATAGTTTTTAACACAAAATGTTTGGTACACATGAAAGTATTACATATCTAAGTCATGAAGCATAATTATAGAACAGATTTCCATGAGCTCATCACACATACCCATGGACCCTTAGCAAGACAGACACAGACCTTTGTACCCTTTCCTGTCTCACTCTACATCCCTGGGTCACTTCCTTCTGAATTTTGTTTTTTATTTCCTTGTTTTTTCTTCATAGTTTTACCACACGCACATACATATACACAAACATCCCTAAATAAAAGATTAGTTTTGTTGGCTTTTTTCATTGTAAAAATTGCATAACCTAACATTTACAATCTTAACCATTCTTAAGTGTACAGTGAAGTAATCTTAAGTATATTCACATTGTTGGAAAACATTATTTGCTTTTTGAACTATATAAGAATGATATGCTCTGCAAATTGTTCTAGGATAGTTTTTACTCAGTGTTATGTTTGAGATGCATATGTGTTGTAGCATGTGTGGCTCTAGTTTGTTTTTGTGGTGGTCTTAACATTGCATTTTAATGATGTATCATGCATGATGTATTTGTCCCGTTTGCTCGTGATTGATATTTGGGCTGTTTCTAGGCCTTGGCTGTTGCGGATATTGCTGCTGTGAATGATCTCTGTATCCTTGTTCACATGTTCACATATTTCTCCCGGGCCTCTCTCCAGTAGAGGACTCACTGTGTTGTAGAATGTGGAATATCTTTAACCCTGATACTTATATATGTGCTCTTCCTGTGACTCAGCATGTTAAGCTCCCTAATGCTAAGCAGTTGACCCTCTGGGATTCATGCAGGGTATCTGATATTGACAGAGATTCTCTCATCTGTGCACAGACAGCCTTGCACAGGTTGGGTGAGGCCCACATCTAGCTGTTCAGTTTGAAAGGCATGTCCTCAGCTCTCAGCTCTCAGCTCTCAGCTAAGGGCCTGCACATTGGCAGCCTGTCTCCAGGGATGCATGTGGAGCTGATGTTCTGAGGATTATGTGTGATTATGTGGGGTGCTCTGTGTTTCTGAAAAGATACACACACACACACACACACACACACACACACACACACATACAGGGTAGCTCAAAAGTCGGTATACAGTTGAATCAATGAAATTCATCACAGCAGACTATATGGGTACATACACACTGACACACAACAAAATAAACCTATGCTGTATACCTACTTTTGGGCCATCCTGTAGAAGAGGCAGGGAAGACACATGATTTGCTTTGGGGGCACACCGTAGTTAGTAAATTCCACATAGGCTTTGGCTGTTTTATTCACCAGTGTATCCCAACTGCAATGAACCATGTACTTGGCACTTAGCTAGTACTCAATAAATATTTTTGAATGAGGGAGTAAATGAATGAATGCATGAAGGAGTGAGTGAATAAATGAATGAAGAGTCTTGATGAATGAAGGGTTTCCTCTGAGACCTTTCCAAAAGCTCACAGCTCTGGGGACTAAACACACATAGTTATGAGATATATATATATATATATATATATATATATATATATATATATATATATATTATTTATTATTTTTTTAATTTTTTTATTTTTTTGATAGGGGGGTAGTTCCCTGGCTGGGACTCGAACCCAGGCCTCAGCATTGAGAACGTCGAAGCCTTAGCCACTACACCACCAGGGAACTCCCCAGTTATGATATATTTTTAATGCTCAAAGGAGATATTAAAATTTATTGTTACTCCAATTTTCTCACCTTTAAAGCTCAGATTTTTAAATGTATCACTTAGTTAGCAGAACATAATAGTCTTTTAATATCGTATTTAAGTGGTTAATGGTTTATGTACAATCCATTAACCTTGAGTAAAAAGCCCCTTATAGTCTGTTCAGAGTCATATCAAGGTGGTGAGGTCTTTAGGCTCCTGGCAAAGTCTGATTGTAGTCATGGTGGAGATTAATCCTCTCTGTAACAAATCTAATTTGAATTACTCCAGCAGGCAGCACAGGAATTCTTAAAGATAGTATAATCTTATTATGGAAGAACAGTGAATTTCAAAATCCAGGTTTATTCTACTTGGGCAATATTTTAAAATAAAATTTTGTGACAGTGCATTTATTTGGCTAAATAATAAAATATTTAAATCCAAGACTTTGAAAAGGGATTTGCTGTTTTTATTTTTAAAATAAAAATGTGTTCTAAAAGTAATGTGCTTAAATAAAAATATTCTGTGCCATACCACAACTCCTGGGGAAATGTAACATTTTTTTGGTATTTATTCTTCCAGTCTTTCTTCTATATGCTTATGTAATATATATATATATATATATATATATATATATATATATATATATATATGAAAATAGGAATGAAGACAATGATGTTTTGTATACCAATCCCCCCATAGGTATTTTAGTGTAGATCTCTATATAGACAACCAATATCCTTTTATTGGACATTTCATGATTATCTATTTAAAAAATTATAAGCGGCTGTAAAAAAAAATACATATGTTTTTGTGAATTTGTGCAAATATTTCAGTAGAATAAATTTCTCTAAGTGGAATTGATTGATAAAGGGTTTTGCAGATTTTATGCTTTGATACATACTGGTAATTTGCCCCCCCCCCCCCCGGAAGGTTTGTACTAATGTACAAGGGGGACCCAAGAAACCTGGAATTTAATTTTTTTAAATTGTGCATTTATTCTTACATGTTTAAACTTCAGTCACTTTCAAAGTACTTCCTGTTCGATGTAATACACCTATTGAGACACTTTCCACTGCTCAAAACAGTTTTTCAGCTCATCAATTTTTATGCCTTTGAGTGTTTCTGCTGTTTTTTGTTTCACCTCTTCCACGTTAGCAAAGCGTTTCCCTTGGAGGGCTTTTTACACCTGGGGAAACAAAAAAAAAGTTGCTCAGGTCAGAATTGGGTGACTGGGGAGGGTAAGGCACGGGGTTCATGCCGTTTTTTTGGTCGGAACTGCTTAACACTCAGCGCAGTGTGGGCAGGTGCCTTGTCATGCTGGGTGTTGTTGGCGTAAATCACCCATCATGAAATGGCCAAACACACTGAAAGAGCGTCCAAAAAAAACTTCTCTGAAACCGAACTCGACTTCTTACACCACCACCAGCTGGCACGCTGATGCAGATGGGTTACTAGAACCACCCACCTAGTGGGGGAAGCCTGTATTACAAGAGACCCCAAGCCTGTGCTATAAGGCGGCATGTCCTCCAGAAGATAATTCCCTTTGGGGGGCATGTCCTCCAGAAGATAATTCCCTTTGGGGGAGGGTTCCTCCCTTATGTATTCCCACTGCGTCCACCAACAGTGAACAGACCAGAAAATATAAGCTAACTCTTTTTAATTGAAAACAGTCATCATGATGATGAAACTTTTTAAAAAATTAGAAGTTAAATAATAATTTTCAATTCTCATATATTTCATTGTATTAGTTCATTTAATGTAAATATCACTCCCTTTTTGAACACTTGTGGTTCCCTCAAATCCATACCATTGCTTAATCCTAGACTTAATTTTTCTCTGATGATTTTTAAATAAGTATTTTGGGGAGGGTGCTGTGTGAATTTTTTTCCCAATGTGTCTGGGGAAATAACTACATTTAAAGAAGAGTTGGCAACTGTATTTATTTTAACACAGCTTCCAGAGTAATTCACTGCATTGACATTTATCAGCTTTAAGGTATGCTGAAGTACTGAGAAGATGACCTTAGGAAGCACCCATGCTAGCAAGGTCATTTCTGGTGGTAGTGGATTGACTTTACTAAGGCTGAATGGAAACCTGAAGGTGCCAAGGAATTAGGAGAGATGGAAATGTAGAGGGATGATCAGTTATCATCAATTGGGTTTCTGCTTACTATTTCCCCTTAAGAAAAAAATTTTTAATAGAAAACTTTATTAAAATATTGGAAAACTTGTGTTATATTGGCACACACTGGGAAATACTGTTTTAGACCTAGACAACAAAATTACAGAAAGGAATGGCCGGCTATAAAGAACACCTACAGCATCAAACCAGAGGCGCCTGAGTTTCCAGCTTGACCACCTCAAGTGTGCTATGGAAGAAGCAGAGGGCCACTCAAATGTAATAGAAATTTCCTTAATCAGTATCTTCATCATGTTGAGAACTGAATGGATAGTGTATCCATCTCTTGGTTTATTGAAAAGAAAACCTTTTAAGTGCCTACTTCGTGTGCCAAATACAGGTCTCAGAGATATGAGACAAAAGTGAGATACAAAAATGTCACCTGAAAATCCACTTTCATGTTTTTAAATTGAAAAACAGTAGTCGTGGTGAACAAAAATAATTGGAGTGATTTACATAATTTAGAATGTGATCTTTTTAAATATTTACATATTTCACTATGTTGATACACCTTAATTTAACCTACGTCACCCCTTCCTGGATGGATTACCTTTCTTCTGTACAAACAAAATTATCTTTTCCTAACCTCCTTCTGCCAAAGAGGAAAAATGATCTCCAACATGTCCGTTGGTAGAATTGCCTTTTGTGGTAAGCTGCTTTCTCCTCAAACCTAAGAGTTTTTTGTTTTGTTTTGTTTCATTTATTTTTTCCTTTGCTATTTTAGAAGTTATGTACTCTGTTCCGATAGGAGTTATACCACAAATTTTAACATGTACCTTCAACTCAGTGGAGTTCAAAGTTAATCAACAGTTTTAACTCTGTTCCTAACTAAAACATTTAGAATAATCATGTTAAAGTCTTCTGGATTGACATTCTGTGTTGCCCAGTTAGTTCTATCTTCTTTAACTCTCACAAATGATACATTCTTAGTATAGTTGCGTACAGCCAACGTGTGTTCATGCTTACATTCCTTCTTGCATTTTAGGTCTTCTGGGATTATCTTCTTTCTTAAATTTATCCTTTGGAAATTCTTTTATTGTTGGTCCTGTGGTGATAATCTATCCCCCTCCCTTTTAAAATGTCTTTTCTGCCCTCTAAATCAACAACTATTTTAAAAATATTATTCTAATGACTTCAGGCTTCTACTACTGCTGTTTATAAGTTGGTTGTTATTCTCATTGATGTTCTTTTATTAATAATCTCTTCTGTCTAGCTCTTCTCAAGTCTCTAGATCTGCAGTAAGATTGCCATGTTTAAAAGGGTTTTTCTTTTCTTTGAAAAAATTTACCCTGCTTGTATTAAAAACGTACTGGGCTACCTGAACCTGAAACACGTTCAGTTCTGGAAGAGTCATTATCTGTTTGTTGTGCATCTCTCCTACTTATCGAGCATCTTCAGGAAATCTGATCAGACATGCTGTAAGTCATTTCTCACTCTTCTCTTTCATATGAGGTTGGACAATTAATTTTGCAAACACATCCTAGAAAAAGTGCTGCATACCTCATTGCTGAGTATCACTATGGTCACCTTCAAAGCACTCCCCTTGGGAAGCTGTGCACCAACGCCAGCACCTAGTCCACCCTTCAAAGCAATTTTGGAACTTTTTCTGGAATGGCCACCAGAGCTGTCGCTTGCCAAGGTAATGAGACCTTACCAAGTTTTTGGTACAGTGCTGCCAACATAAGCACACTGTGGCAAGTTCATGAACTTAATTGTCAGCTTTTGGGAAGAACGACAGCTCTGATGGCCATTCCAGAAAAAGAGTCCCAAAATTGCTTTGAAGGGTGGACTAGGTGCTGGCGTTGGTGCACAGCTTCCCAAGGGGAGTGCTTTGAAGGTGACCATAGTGATAGTCAGCATGTGTGGTATGTGGTATAATCCATTGTTTAATTTCAATTACCACATTTTTTTCATTTCTACAAGTTTTATTTGCTCCCCGCCCCCCCCCCCCCCCCCCCCCCCCGCCGATTTGCGTGGTTGTTTTTCATGCTCTCTTGTTCTTTCATTATACTTTCAATATCCCCTTATAGTTTCTTATGATAAACATGATGCATATTTGACATATCTCTGTTCTGTGACTGATATTTCCAATATTTACCAATTTTGATTCTGCAGTTTTACATTTCTTTTAACTCTCACTCATGCTGACTTGTTTTCTGGTGGGTTTAATTTGTAAACTCACGTTGCTCACATGCTTACCTCGAGGATTCTTTGAAGCCTGTGTATTAGTGAGTTCTTTGGAGAGAATTTGGATTGCTTCTGTGTACTCGTACGACCCGTGCAGAAACGTTTTAGGCCCGGGAGTGTTTTGAGGGGTATGTGGTCACATCCAGAATATGAACTTCAGTCCCAAACCTTTGTGAGAACAGGTCTGATGTCTCCAGGTAGATATTTTTAGTTAACTTCCACTCTATCCAGAGCCAAGGATGAGAAATACAGTTCTCCCTGCCATCTCCATCTGCTTGGTGGTGTTTTCTTTCCCCCAATACATCTGCCTTGATCTTATCTCCACCCTGTTTGGATCCTACAGTTTCTCTCTCTTTCCAGCCTCCTGTTTAAATGCCTGCTTGAGTGTTGGCTTATCTCTCTGACTTTGAGCTTCCTTGGCATTTCTAACCCTAAGGATTTCCCCTCAAGGGCAGCCTGTATGAATGGATTATTATTACTTTACAAATGATACCCACTATTTTCCAGTTTTTCTAGGCATCTATTTTGGAGTATTGTTAGATACTGAAACCTCAGTAGTCTCTTTATGCAGGCACTTTCATCTGTCACACCCAGCAATACTGATGGAGAAAAGGTATCCCACAGATTGCCCAGTTGGGCACACTCTGTGAAAAGACCAGACTACTTTGGACTTAAAATTGCAGAAAACTTGCTTAGGACATTACCTTTGACAGAAGGAGAGGGGAGTGGTTAAAAAAAAAAAAAAAGATGAAAAAATATCTGCTTGAAATTATCTGATTTTCTTTTTAAGGGATTCTATAAACGGTGTTTTTCAGTGGTGATAATAGAAAGGCTCAACACTTAATAATTTTCCAATGAAGACTTTGCCATTTCATTGGAGGAGAATGTGTTTGAAAATAGGTAGCATACTGTTCCTGAAAAATGTTAACTCCTTTTGGTATATTGAAAGTGAAAGCTGGACTTTATGGGTTGAGATGTTTTGAATTATTGTTTTATTTCTAGCATTGAAATGTTTGTGGTTGTAAACAAATTGGTTTTGCTGGTTTTAAAACAGGCCCCAGGCATGGAAGAAGTGATATGGGAGCAGTACACCGTGACCCTCCAGAAGGTGAGCACCGCACGTATACAAGCGTGCTGCAGTTGTCTTCTTGAGCTCACAGATCGTGGACCTCATTTATTATAAGCACACTGCTCTTCCCCTTGGGGTGGGTAAGGCCTTGTAGGGAATCTCTGGCAGTAATGACCACATTAACGAAGACTTGCATGCTATTACTTTTCTTTTGGTTAAGGTCTGTATAATACAGAAATGTTTGTAGTTTTTTTAGTGTATTCCCCTGTCACCAGTAGAATATGTTATTTTAAAAAGAGAGTAAGGGTGGGAAACAATGGAAATAACCTTCACTGTTTCAGGACATTGAAATACAACTGCTACAACTTTTATCATTGTAATTATTAATATAACTTATAGCTCCCTCAGTGAGTTTTAAGTCCAAACTGAATTTTAAAACTTTGCTTTAGTGATCCAGTGACATGGGTTGCTTTCCTTGTCCCACTCCTGATTATATTAAGAGGTATTAGTTTAATCAGATTTTTAAAAATATCCCCCCAATGGGAGTTGAAAGTAGAAGTAACACCACAGGTAAGTATATTTTACTTCAGTTTTAGATTCATTTCACAGGTATTGTTCCTCTTGATTAAATGAGGTAATATGAACAGCTTTCATTCCATTACATAATCATGGCTTAATAAATGTTAGCACCGTTTCTTTTTACTCTGGCAGCAGAGTTTGAGGTAGGCATGCTAGGTATTCTTACTGCCTTAAAACACTCAAGAGTGTGTGAGTGATTCGTGTGCAGCTGAGCTGGAGTGCAACTCATGGTCCCCAAGTCTTATTCCATCAGGCTGCCTTGGGCAGCACTGGGATTGTCCTGGGCCCTGCACAGGTCTTATTCCTGCTCTGAATCCCTTCAGTCTTTGTCCCTTCCTAGAAGGATTGTAAATTACTCAAATCTAGACCTCGTTCTTCAGCTCTGGGCCCTGCCTTCAGTGAAAATTTGGTTTCTAAATTAGTATGTATTAAATTAGTCCAGGTTAAAAAAAAAAATCAGATCAATACTCAGGTGCTAAAACTCCTGGGGCAGTAATCAGTTTCTTCAGTTGAGGGGTTCCCCGCTTTTAGGTCTTCTTTTTCAGTTCAGTCATTTTCTGACTTTTCTCTGTGTGCCCTTTTCACCAGCATTTCACATAGCCCTTGAGTCATGAACCCCAAATTGGCAAAGGTGAGAGACATTTTAGGCCTGGTGTAAAGAATGTGCCCATCTCTGCATGAGACCAGGTCAGGTTCCAGGTGCTGGTGCTGCCAAATTCAAAGTCATGTGATTAACAGACAACAGCCCAGCCTTTTCTGTGTTGGTTATTTTTTGTCATCGGCATAATGAGCCCCATGTGGGAGTTTTGCTTAGGGGAACATTTTTCTTTTATTCTCTGAGTAGATTTTTACATAATCAAATCCTGATTTAGGGTTATAGTCACATATACCCATATCATCTGGTTGAAACCTGGGTGTTTAGCCTTTTAAAATATTAAATAAGTTAGGATTATGTATTAGCTGAGTTCACTTGTTACATATTTCTAGACCAATCAGGGATGTAATTAATCTGCATTGTCATCTTGTATGTATGTCTAAAAGGATTTAATACTTTGCTGTCTCATAAGATCCCCAAACTAAGTTTATCTTCAGATTTTATTTTATCTTTAAAATCCATTTACTTTTTATTATCCTATATTAAAATGAAACTACCAGCTCACCTAAGTTGGAAGTTAAAGTTGTACTTAAAAAGTACAGTATTAGCATATCTTCAGTTGTGACTAAAGGTACTCCAGGTTAGACTAGGGTATAAGAACAGATATGACTGGTCATTGGAATAGCACAGCCCTATTTGCACAGAGGGTGTTACTGTAGTTTGCCAGGTATAATGTACTCCCATGTATAATGTGCACTCACGTTTTTGACCCAAATTTTTGGGAAAAAATCTTTGATTTTAATTTTTTAATTCAAAATTTTACTTATTTATATTTAGGTACTTGTTTTTTGTATTATAGAGGAATTTTAGCATTTATTTTTTTAACATATTATGGTACAAGAAATTTTATGTAACAATTACAAAACACAAAAACAGATGCAAGGTATAAGAAATGTTATGTATAAAATTTTACATATAAAATAAACTTTCATATTTCAGGGTATTTTGCATATGGATATCATTATTGATTTCTAGAGTTATACTTAAAACTCATAATCATAAATAAAATAATTAAAAACATTTATGTAAACAGAATTAATACTACCCATGTATAAGCTGTATCCTCATTTTTCCCTCACAAATTTGGGCAAAAAAGTCCACATTATATATGGCAAAATACAGTATTTTCCATCCCCTGCCAGGTGCTGTCAATCTTGTCCAGCTTTCACAAGGCTGTTTCTTTTAGATAAGGAATTTCCCTTTATAAACCTGTCAACTAACCATTATGCTGGTTTATTTTGTTTGTGTAAGCCCACTGTTCCGAGCTGTCGCTGGTGATTGGTTTGATCTTTATTTTATTGAGTTCTTGTAATAAATCCTCAAAGCCACTTATGGAAAGTTTTGTTTTGTTTTTAAATTCTTTTCTCTTAACTTCAATGTACAGGATTCTAAAAGAGGATTTGGAATTGCAGTGTCCGGAGGCAGAGACAACCCCCACTTTGAAAATGGAGAAACATCAATTGTCATTTCTGACGTGCTCCCGGGTGGGCCTGCTGATGGGCTGCTTCAGTGAGTGTCCTTGCTTCCTACCCCAGCCTCTGCCAGCCCCCTGGTTGACCGTAGACAAAGTGCTTTGGGTGGTGTACACTTTTAAAATTTAAAAATAAAAAAGCATATACAAGGGCTGTCTGGAAAAAAATCCAGCCATAAATGCTTCTTTTTCATATTACATGACTGGATACTTTCCAGACAGCCTCTGTGTGTGTGTGTGTGTGTGTGTGTGTGTGTGTGTGTGTGTGTTCGTTCATTTGTTCAAGTGGGAACTGAGACCATAACACACCATGTCTTAATAGTCCCCAGTACTTGGGTAACATCTAAGATTTGGAGGAAGGGGAGGGCAGCCATTTCCATAGGAACATTGTTCTATCAGAGCTGTCTTATCATTCTTGGATTTAAGGACCATTTCTGAACATGGAGTATAACATAGGCATGATTTTGTAATGCCTACCCAACACTGTATTTATTTTAATTTATATTCATTATTTATTTTAATGAGGATGCTCTGGTTTAATGATTATTTGATTTGTAAGAGGAATGTGGAAATTGAGAAAATTTACTGCATGAAAACACAAGTTTTCTTACTGCCACCTTCTGGTCTGAAACGTGCATTTGAAAAAATACATGTTTCTGAGTTCTCAGCTTCTTTTCTCAGGGTAAAATCTAAAGTTAAGTGCATGACTGCCTTGGCCAGATAGCTCCAGAGTTTATGTTCTGTTGGCATTTCAAGTCTCTATGATTCTATCAAAGTTAGTAGTATTTCATACAGAGAGCAAAGTACAATTTTAAAATGATTTTTAGGATGATAGAAAGTTAAGAGTTAGGGTTCTGTGACTTCCACATTTCCTTGAGAGTCTGAGTCAAGCTTTTGACTTCTTCCCATCCAAAACACAAGTGGATATAAATCTTCAGGGCTCGGGGATTCTTTGTAGACTTCCTGAAGCCCACCATGCATCTGTGTTGAGGAGGCCTGATGTAGGAGTTCACTTGTGCTCCAACCTTGCCACTGTTGAGTGGCTCCTGGAGGGAATCTGTCATTTGGGTCTCTCTCCCAGCTGATTTCTAGTAGACACTGTCAAAAAGTAGGTTGGGTGGTTTCTGCTTCCTCAGAAGAGTTCAGACTGAGTTGATGATTAAGCCTCGGGAGTCATCAGACATTGAGCCTTTAATAAGCATTTTCAAGTCATTGTACTGCCTCTATTTGTTCCTAAATAAATAATCTACCGTGAATACATGGGAGTTTTTCACATTGTTTTAATTTTTTTTCTTTGCAGAGAAAATGATAGGGTGGTCATGGTTAACGGCACCCCCATGGAGGATGTGCTCCATTCATTTGCTGTTCAGCAGCTGAGAAAAAGTGGAAAGATCGCTTCCATTGTAAGTTCAAGGTTTGTTTTCTGCTTGCCTCCATAGCGTTTTGTTTTTAATGTGCAGAAGAAAATTACCACTTCCTTTTAAGCACTTGACAGATTTACATAATCTAGGGGCCGCTATTTCCTGTATTCTCATTAACTTCAGGAGACTGATGTAATGGATGATGTAAAGATGTATGTAATTCCTTCCTGCCTTCTCCTTGACTTTCTCCTAACTTCTTAAGACCAATGATTCTTTTATCTGAGTAAGTTTACCTTACAAAACAAGTTAGACGATTATTCCCTATAAGAGTTAACTAGATTGAGAACAATGGTAAAAACAGCATTAATTTAGAACTCATTTGTAAAGGCCCAAACAAGATCTGTTATATCTTCATAAAGTAGAGCTTAGGAGAATTGGCAGTCTAACAGCATTCATTCATTTGCTCACTCATTCGTTCAGTAAATGTTGGTTATGAATCAGCTATAAGCCAGGTGCCACTTGGCCTTAGAGCAGGTCTGTACTACAAGGAGTGTTTAATCCAGTGGGGAAATGGACATACAAAGTGAGAATTTGGAATACAGTGAGTTTAAGGACAGTGCTAAGGGGTTGTACCAAGTGTATGGTATTTCTTAATATTATATTTAAGAAATTTATATTACGAAAATTTCCAAATGAAAAGTTCAAAGATTAATGTAATAAATGTATATGTTTTCTTCCTGTTAATATTCTTCCATATTTACTTGACTTTCCTCTCCATATTTTTGTGTAAACCCATACATATTTTCAGTGAACCATTTGAAGGGAAGTTCTAGATATGAGAGTTCAATCCTACTTCAGCATGTGTCTCCTAAATAAGGACATTCTTCTACGTAATACTGTTATCCTATCTATGAAAATTAATAATAACTCTACAGTATCATCTAATATCCAGTCCATATGCTAAGGTGTCTTTGATAGATGTTTTTTTCTTCTCCATCCAGGGTCCAGTCAAAGTTATTTATTGCATCTGTTCTTATCTTTTTAGTCCCTTCTAGGAGGGTTCCTTTTTTCCCCACCTCTTCCACTACCCCTCTTTTTCAATGACATTGACTTTTGGAAGAATCTAGGCAATTATAGATAGAATGTCTAACTCTCTGGATTCTCATTTTTACAACTTAATGATTTAAAGTCCCTTGGTGCTTTTCACACTGAGTAGAAGCAGATTTTGGAGGCACTGTGTTGAAAGCTTTATGCTCATTGTTTGATTTTATTCTCAACCCTATGAGGTTTTTATTGTCTCTGTTTTCCACATGAGGAATCTGAGACTGAGTTGGGACACACATTTTACTAGGAGAATCAGAGCTCTTAACCACTGTATTGTCTATGTTTAATTGTCATTGTCCTGCGTCCCCCACTGTATTTTGGTTAACAGGTGGTCAAAAGGCCCAGAAAGGTCCAGCTGGCCCCGCCGCAGGGCGGCCCTCCTCTCAGTGAGGATGACCGGGCTTTTGAGGTGGTGGACGAGTTTGATGGTAGAAGTGCCCGTAGCGGATACAGTGAGAGGTACAGCGAGAGGAGCCGGCTCCGCAGCTGGGAGGACAGCCTGGAAAGGGAACGTCCCCTCAACCATCCACATAGCCGGGAGCAGGACCGGAGCCGCGGCCGGAGCCTGGAGCGGGGCTTGGGCCATGATGACTATGGCCGAGCTCGAGACAGGAGCCGTGGCCGGAGCCTGGAGCGGGGCTTGGACCATGATGACTATGGCCGAGCTCGAGACAGGAGCCGTGGCCGGAGCCTGGAGCGGGGCTTGGACTATGATGACTATGGCCAAGCTCGAGACAGGAGCCGTGGCCGGAGCCTGGAGCGGGGTCTGGACCACGACTATGGGCGAGCCCGCGAAAGCAGCTGTGGCCGCAGCATTGACCAGGTCTATGACAGGGCCTACGACCGGACCTATAGCCCGGAGGTGGAGTATAATCGCAGGGCCCAGCCTGGTTCCCGGTATGAGGTGTTCCAGAGCCGAAGCCGTGAGCACCTCCGCTCTCGCAGCCCCAGCCCTGAGCTGAGAGGGCGGCCAGACCACGCAGGCCAGCCGGAAACGGACAGGCCCATCGGGGTCCTTCTGACGAAAAGCAAAGCAAATGAAGGTAGTAATTCTTGATAAAGAAGAGCACTAATATAACAACAACAACAACAACAATAATAATAATAGCAGCAGCTAAGTCTGGCACTTACTATGTGCCAAATACTGACCTAAATGCTGTGCACAGATTAGCTCATTTCATCTTCTTCACCACCTTATGTAGGAGTTACTCATGTCTTCAGTTTATAGACTAAGAAACTGAGGCATAGAAAAGTTCATTGCACAGGTAGTAGAAATTCAGCTTTAAACCACTAGGACAGTGGCTCTCAAAGTAGCATAAGTATCATCTGGACACTGGTTAGAAATGCAGATTCTGAGGCCCGGGCACAGCCCCACCAACTCCAAAACACTGGGGTGGGCCCCTGAAGTCTGTCTGTTAATCTAAGCCTGGTGCAGCTTAAATTAATAAAACCACAATAGAGGACAATACTCTAGGTAATCTTGATCTCACTTTTGCTCTATGCCAGGGCCTACACTGAATAAATATTCTCATTTAATCCTAACCAGCACCCTATGTGGTAGTAGCAGACTCCATGCCTGCTTTACAAGTGGGAATATCAAAATGCAGAGTTTTGGGTTATGCCCACATGTGAGATGGGCTCTGGCTCAGGCTGCCCATCTGACATTGCATTTCTGGAGCACTTGCACATACTTACTCACATCCGGAATTCACTGAAGCTCTATGTGGCAGCTAGAGAAGCTACTAGAACCTGCAGTTTAGGGGATGATTCTGAAACTCAGAGAGGGGGAGCACCTTGCCCACAGTTTAAAGCCAGTAAGTGGTGGACTAGAACTCACACTGCATGTCCTAGAAATAGATGATAAAAAACAAGTAGGTGAATGAGCAGGGCTTTAGAGCCCAGTGTTGAGCTATTCCTTGCATTGGTTCTTGGTTTCTGACTTTTAAAATTCTTGTGACAAATCTTTTATCTCCTTTTGTTCTCAAATTGTTCTCCTAAGAGGAAAAAATTAGATGAAGAGCACCAGAAAATGCAAAGTGAAAGAGTTAAGATTTTTAGATTAGGGGTTTGCATTTTAAAAAGCCTATCTCTGAGGAATGTGCATCTTAGGAAGTTTAAAGATTCTGTGGAATCTTTATAACCATTTATGAGATATGAACTCATCATCCCACAAGAATTGCAAAACCATTAATCTCGCAGATTAAAAGGTAAACTGTAGTGACGTTTTGAGAAAGGTGACCTGGCATGAGACCTTCAGAGAGTTCTGACTCACATCCTATAGGACTTGCACTCCAGGTTCTTGATTTACTTAAGGCAGTGCTTAGCAAGCTTTTCCTCCTCCTCTTTCTCATCTTTCCTGTCCTTTCTCCTCTTCCCCGTTTTCTTCCCTCTCCTCCTTCTGCCACATCTTACAAACAATCAGGGATGTATCTACATATGAAAACTTGAAAAGTTTCATGGAATAGTACTTTATGTGATGCATTCTGAGAGGTTCCATTACATTAAATTTAAAACTGCTGGTGGCAACTCACTAAATTGATTTCAAGACTCACTAATGGGTTTTTACCCACAGTTTAAAAAGGTATTGTCCTAAGGGACTGCCTAGGCCATGCCTGGCCTTAGTAATATTATCCAGGAAAAAGTGGAGGTTAGGCTCCTTTGCTAGCCCAGCATTTTACTATTCCTGGGCCATTTTGTTCCTCAGATTTAGAATTCATTTTTTTAGAAGGTCCACTTTTTAAAAGATTTTTTTTGATACCTTTTGCTGAGATTACAGAATAACTTAGCTGTCAGTGGCTAGAGTTGCATACGAATTAATCTTTAAAAACCTACATTTGATTAAGAAAAATATCTGTTGATTAAACCACCTGTTGCATTCATGGGTACCAACTAGGCTCCTGGTAAATGTCTTAGAAGCTGGTCAGCTGATTTTTTTCCCTTAATTTAAGAGATGTCCACATACACAACAGTAAACCTATTTGCAACCTTATGATACCGGTGCAATATTTAAAAGGATAAAGGAATTGTTGATATACGACGGCTGTGTGTCTGGAAAATATCCAGCCATAAATGCCTCTGTTTTTCATGCTTCATGGCTGTATATTTTCTGGACAGCCCTCATGAGAAAAAGGTCATCACTCAATCATGTCTCAGCCTTTACTAGTGTTACCAGTTGTTAACATTTTCTCCTTTCTTTTTTTCCCTTTCTCCCACCTCTTTCCTTTCTTTCTTTCCTACTAGTCCCTCCCACGCCCTACCAACCTTCAGCAGGTTCACAAAACACCCTGCCTCACTGGCGCGTTGGGCCACTTGAAGGTTATAGGCAGTGTGACCCTTTATCCTTAAACATTTCAGCAGGTACCTTCTTAGGATAAGAACATTCTTCTATATAATCATAATGCCTTTATCATACTAAACATTAATGTCTCTTTTAATATATTATATTATAGTACAGTTCATTTTGAAGCTGCTCCAAAATAATGTAACTCACCTCTGACCCCCCACTCCGTCCCCACTTTGGATCAAGGATCTAGTGAAGGTTCTTGCACTGCATTTGATTTTTTTGTCTCTTAATCTAGAATAGTCACTCTGCTTCTTTTGTTTTTATGACTGACTTTTTTGATGATTACAGGCCAGTTGTCTTACAGAATGTCCCACAAGCAAAATTAATTTTTCATAAACATTTTGAAATAGTCCTAAAACTAAGTTCTCTGAACAAGTTGATGAAATGTGTGTATGTTTATGTGTTTGTCTCCTAGAGTATGGTCTCCGGCTCGGGAGTCAGATCTTCATAAAGGAAATGACAAGTACTGGTCTGGCAACTAAAGATGGCAACCTGCATGAAGGGGACATAATTCTCAAGGTGGGCACACAGGAGTAAAGGAAAATCAGACTAATGCTTGGTTTCACAGTCTGCATTTTCATATTCAAATGCCAACACAGTGAAACTTTGTTGTGGTGGGAGTCATTGGTAAGGAAAAGTCTGGGAAGAGCAGCTAAGTGAGATAATTTTTATCAGAAAAACTAGACTTGGAGATTTGTAATAATTTAATATCAGTTTTAAAATATACCTCAAAGGATACCTTTTTTCTTCCCTATTTATTTAAAATTTAAGCTCCTATTCCCTATACTAAGGAAAGATGAGAAGGAGAGTTGGTGGTATATGAATGGTGAATATTTAATAGTTTTTGTAAGCCTCTCCGGTCAGGAAACATGTTCCAGTAGTAAACCAAGCCATCATCTTGAGCTTGGAAGTTAAATAAATTAACAGAGTAATTTAAGTACACTACAGCTCTCACACCTGTATTTGGGATCCAGGCATGCAGGGTTATATTTAATTTAAAGGATAATTCACTTTTATTCAGTTAGTCATCCTAAAGCCCATGTTTGTTTGACTACCTGAGCAAAGCCTTTACATTTTTAGAAGGAGAAAATAGTAATTTTTCTATTTCACTGTGAATAGTTGTATTGCAAATAACATTACTATTTTTTATAAACACAGATAAATGGAACTGTAACTGAGAACATGTCTTTGACGGATGCTCGAAAATTGATAGAAAAGTCGAGAGGAAAACTCCAGCTCGTGGTGTTGAGAGACAGCAAGCAGACGCTTATCAGCATCCCATCGTTAAATGACAGTGACTCAGAAATAGAAGGTAAAGAGAGAGGAGGCTGTGGTCTCAGCTGTAAGCAAGGAATTCTGTTGTTTCTGCATTCTCATTTCTATTTAGCATAGCCATTTAGTGGGGAGTTATATTTCCAGTGAAAGCCTCTCTTTTTAAACTTTAATTCCAAAAGATAAGTGTTTGGTCATTATTTTTTTATTGAAGTAGCTGTTGAAATTAGGTTTCCAACATGAAATTCTGGTGCACTTGTGAACTCCCAGTGGACTCTGAGGAGGCTACAGAAAACCAACTTGTTAGTAAAAAGTGTATACACAAATAGTTCAAAAAACTAACCACATACATTTGTAAATTGCTTACTCCTGCATGCTCTCTTTTTTTGTTTTGTTTGTTTGTTTTTACTTAGCCATTAGTATTTCCAACAAAGAGAAGACAGTGTGGAGGATAGCAAGAACAGGTGGACATTATAATTAAGAATTAATTAAAATGACTTACATCGTACTTATTCCTTAACATTCTGTGTCACTTCCTCTCTTTTTGAAACTGTTCATTTCTCAAATATGAATTATACCTAGGATAACATTTTAACCATATACAAATTACCAGTAGAAATAATCATGGTATTTCTTAGTTAACCATCTAGAATTGCCTTTGTCCAGAAAAGTATAGAAATAAAATATTAAGTTCTCAAGTTTTAAAATAGTTGGTTTTTTAAAAGAATTGCTATAAAACTGAGTTTAATTTCCATTATATCAAAAGTCTGAGTACTTAGTTATTTCTGTGAGTGCAGTGCAGGAAAACCAAAGGATCATGAGAAATCATCCCAGCATGCTAGGTGCTTACAGTTTATTTCCTTGCTGTTCAAAGCATGGTCCTCAGCCCAGTAGCAACATCTGCATAATCTGGGAGCTCTCAGGCTCCACCCCAGAACAACTGCATTCTAACAAGAGTCCAGGTGATTTGTGTGTGCACTGACGTTTGAGAAGCATTGGTCTGTGTGGTAAAAATAAGTATGTACATATATGACCCGATAATTGAATTTTGACTCAAATAGTAGTTTTGATGGAAAGTGTAATGAAAGGGGAATATAAAATTTTTTATTTGGCTTCCCCTTTATTGATTAATACCATTCCATTCAAGCTATCAGATTTTTTTTTTAAATTCAGGAAGATTATTAGGCTAATAGCACATTTACTGCCTGCTTCTTTTCTGTTTCCCATGTTTTCTACCCAGAGAATAGGACAATTTCTGGTATAGGTCTTACATATTCAATTAAAAGTCTTTTCTTAGATGAAATACTGCCATTTGCAACAAAATGGATGGACCTTGAGATCATCATGATAAGCAAAATAAGCCAGACAGAAAAAACCAA
Organism: Lyroderma lyra; assembly: GCA_004026885.1. NCBI lineage: Eukaryota > Metazoa > Chordata > Mammalia > Chiroptera > Megadermatidae > Lyroderma > Lyroderma lyra. The sequence continues at coordinate 314,302 of PVJL010000620.1, read as the reverse complement.
GAACCATATGACTTCACTCATAGGTGGAATATAAAACTGAAAGCAGCAAAGAAACAAAAACTCATGGACACAGTCAGTAGTTTAGTTTAGTGGTTACCTGAGGGCAAGGAGTGGAGGGGATGGGATGGGAGAGTAGGGAGTGGGATGGAAAGAGAATTCACGCTGGGTGGTGAACACAGAATGCAAAACCTAGACATGCACTGTGGAATTACACACGTAGAATCTATGTAATTTTTGCTAACCAATGTCATCCCAATAAGTTTTAACAATAAAAAATAAAATTTTAAGAAGTCTTTTCTTATTTTTAAAACCAGATATCTCAGAAATAGAGTCAAACCAATCGTTTTCTCCAGAGGAGAGACGGCAGCAGTATTCTGATTATGATTACCATTCTTCAAATGAAAAGCTGAAGGAAAGTCCCAGGTAAGATCACATGTATTTCTCTTGTACACGTCACTGTGAGTGCACACACATATGTATTTGCAAATCTGCTACATTGTAAGATATTAACATAACATTTGCTTAACTTCAAGGGAGGACATGCAGAGCAGATGGTCCAGGATGGGTGCCACACCCACTCCCTTTAAGTCCATGGGGGATATTGCAGCTGCAGTGGGCACAGAGACCAGCAAGGAACCCAGAAATCAAGAGGAAGCCCCTGGTGAGGCTTACTTTAAACAGTTGAATTCAGAAGTTTCCGCTTGGTAAATCCAGAGAGTGGCTGAAAGGAGAGAGAAATGATAAAAAATCATTCTCAAATACAGAAGAGGAATTCCTGTCTCTCTCTTTTAATATTGAAAGAAATATATAAAGAATACCAGCCCTTTCTGTATGTCAACAGATTGATTACATTTTGTTATATTTGATTAGTTGTGTTCCTTTTGTCTCCCATATCTCATCTCACCCCTGAACTGTTTCTGCTCCCAACACTTGTGACACCAGATGTGTGTCACCCAACCACCAATTCTAAAATTCCCCAGGTACCAACTGGGTGTCCTACAATTCAGTTCAGTTCTGTAACTGACCACCTGGAGTTAGTACAGACCCCACAGGTTAAGGGCTTTGTCCCACAAGATGCCCCCCACTAGATATGGCAGTCACCAAGTCCCAGGTTATCACTTTTATTTCTGACCAGCTGGCTCTAAGCCAGGATTTCTTACGCTCCTACCCCTACTGCCAGGGTTGATAATTTGCTGGAATTGTTCACAGAACTGAGAAGAGCACTTCACTTATTATTACTGTTTTTTTTTTTTTTTTTAATAAGGGCAGGAACAGCCAAATGGGTGAGGTGCTTAGGGTAAGGTATGGGAAAGGAGCATGGAGCTTCCTGCCTTCTCCTGGCATGTCACCTTCCTGGTACCTTCATGTGTTCAACAACCCTGAAGCAGTCTGAATCTCATAGTTTTATAGAGGCTTTGTCATGGGCATGATCAATTATTAACCCACTCTCCAGCCCCTTTCCCTTCCCTGGAAAATGGGCAGGAGGGCTGAAAGTTCCAAACTTAATCCTGAGGGTTAATTCTTTAGAACAAAGGACTTTACTGTTACCCAGGACATTCCAAGGGATATAGGAGCTCGGTGTCAGGAACCAATGTTGAAGACCAAATAATAGAGCAAAAAATGTTCCTGGCACTCCTGTCACCCTGGAAATTATGGGGATTTTTAGGAATTTTGTGTCAGGAACTGGGGGCAAAGATCAAATATATGTTTTCAATCATGTCACAACCACATTTTGTCATATTTGATTAGTTGAGGTCCTTTTGTCTCCCATCTCTGATCTCCATCTTCTAATTCTTCCCATTTCACCCTAAAATTAGCGTCATGACTTTACATTCATAAGTATCTATTTTTGGAAAGACAGCATCATTATGTGGTTTGTTTGTTTGTTTTTTTTTTTTTAGTTGTAAAAAGTGCTATTTTCTTGTACCCATGATTATGCACCTTGCATTTCAGAGGTTCATTTCTCCTCTCACTTGGAGGAACCGTTGGGCCCTGCTAAAGTCGTAAAATTAAACTTCACTTTAAAGATTTATTTTTGTTGTTGTATGTGATGACATATATGTGGTATAAGGTACAGACTTGAATTTTTGGTGTGTTTTGAGACACAGACACACAAACAACTCCTTTTAGTTCAGGTTGACAGTGACAGGTACTTTTAAATCCACAGCTTCTCAACCAAAGCCAGTGCCGAGAGCTTTTCTTCGTCCTAGTCCTGAAGATGAAGCCATTTATGGGTATGTGTTTCAGTCTCCTTTTTTCCCTTCTTTCTTCCACACAGCTATACCTCTTTAATTGAAATCCAGGTTTCTTTTAACCTCAAGGTGGTCATTTTGCATATACTCAGCCACCTTTAACCAAACCCTATTGCAAATATTTATGAGAAAGAGAAATCATTTGTAGAAGAGTAAAATGTAAAAATGGGTAATGTTTGTGATGTTAACTTTATCTGGCTTCTCTCTCCAGAATGTGATTCTGAATATTTGAGGTTTCCAGATCAGTAACTCCCAGATAGGTGAATTACTCCTTAAGTATGATGCCTCTGTCAGGGCTGCAGTGACATGACTGTCTCAGCATGTGAGGCGAGGAAGTGATGCAGTGCTCTGCACTTAGGAGTGAGAACCCCTGGTTCTGTGGTGTTCAAGAGCAGCTGTATACATTTGACAGGAGCCCTGGGCTGGCAGCAGGCTTTCCTTTGGAAGAATCCTGAGCTGGGAGTCAGATGATCTTGATTTTAGCCCTAACATGCTCTTTTCTTTGCTTTCCAATCTTGAAATGAGCTCACATAAACATTCTGTATTTCTATTTCTACACAGGTAAAGTGGGCCTGTTATATTCATCTTATAGTCCCAAGGAAGATAAAATTATAGATTACATGAGAAAAATGAGTCTTAAACTATAAATCACTCCATAGATAGAAGAAATTAAATCTCTCATCTACTGATATTGGTCCCCATTTACAAAATAATCTCTCACTTTTTCTTTCTGCAACTGAAACCGTCGCAGCCCCAATACCAAAATGGTGAGGTTCAAGAAGGGAGACAGTGTAGGTCTTCGGTTGGCTGGTGGCAATGACGTTGGGATATTTGTGGCTGGTATTCAAGAGGGTACCTCAGCAGAGCAAGAAGGACTTCAAGAAGGGGACCAAATTCTGAAGGTAACGAAAGCCCAGCCCATTTCTAGTTGTTACTGGGAAAGTGTGGGGTTTTCTGGAGGGTCTGACATAAAGGAGGCGATAGTGAGAAACCTTGTGAAAATAGATCAGCTACAGGTGTATTGATGCTCAGCCTCATGGTCTGCTTCCCTGAAATGAGATCCTGTCTTCTCAGTTGTGGAAGCCAAAACTTACCACTCTGTCTGTGGGAATTTATATAATGTTCAAGACCCTTGGAAAGATTTTTATTAGTTTGATTAACCAAACATATTGAGAGTAACTAAAGGTCAAGGAGGAAGGTCTTTGCAAAGATCTTGCTAATTTTTTTTTTTAATTGAGTTTCTCTGCCTAGTTGTCACTCTTAACACAGTGTGCTAGAGTTGAACAAAGGTGGGTGTTGGCTCCAGGATTGTCTGATTTGATCGCATCCCAGCCTCTTATTAGTTCTGTGACCCTGGCTCAACCTCTGAGACTAGGGTTTTTGCATCTGTTCATTGAGGATAGAATACCTGCTTTGCAGGGATCCTGGGAAGATTAGAATAGATAACACAAAGCATCTGGCAGGGTTCCTGGCACAGAGTACGAAGGTCAGTCACTTCATGTCCCGCCCCCCCCCCCCCCCCCAAGTAGTATGTTGCTGTCACCTGGTATGTTATTTTCATCTAAAATTGTCCAAGAGGGAGAATTCTTGGTTAATCAAATACTGGTGCTTTTAAAGTTACTGTGTATATGTTTGTATAATCTGTGGGTTTTAAAAAAAACATAACCTGTCAATTTTGAGATTTTATGAGGTATGTGTAATGTATTTTCTATTGACTTCAAAATAAACTTGAATTTCAAGTGCCTGTGACTTATACAAACACAGAATGCTAGGGAAGTGTCTTCGCTGGAATTTCTGCTTCTGTAAATTAGCATTTCTTATGTTGGAGTTACTGTGAGGTCTGATAAGGGCTCCTGGGCTTAGAGGAGGATGGGGGGAAAGCTATAGAATTCCTGAGGAAGCAGGCAGCAAAGCACAATGGCCCTCTTCCTTCGTGCCTCTTGGCCCCATTACAGTAGTTCAGATTTCATTTTTGGAGCAGATAAAGGGCAAACCTTGATCATGAGCTTTGCTGAAACTTTCCAGTGACATTGTAGACCCTTTTTGGCTCCGGTTAGGATCCTAGAAGATTTAGTGTACCTGAGTGAACCTCATGGTAGGTACCACACGATCCTAGGGAACACCACTCACCAAGTGCCACAGATAAGAATCCCATCTGAGTGCCAGCTCATACCAGTTACTCTTGGGCTGATGCCAAAGAAGACAAAGCATGTCTCCTAACTAGTGTAAGGCCATAGAAAAATCAGTGAGGAATTTGGAAGCCTTTGCTCATGAAGGTTCAAGGACACAGTAATTTGTTCTCTGGGGGTAGGTGATTTTCTAAATTTCCATTTAAAAAAAAGTGGAGATGCCTAGGGGCTTGACAGTTTCCACCTCTCTGCAAGTTGTTAAAGATAGAGTCGCTTCCACAGGTACAGGTCATGGTACACAGTGTTTATACTTAGTTGTCTTGTTTCCTGTTACCACCTGGTAACAAGGAGCGAAGCTTAGGAACTGGCTTCTTTTGCAGTGATTCCAGCTGAAGGCCAGGCAATAGAAGGTCCTCATTCTTGGTTGTAAATAAGTTTTTTGTTAACTATAAAAGGGGTCTACAAAGGGGTGAAAAAGACTGCGCTCTGCGCTCTCATGCGGGGGCCGAGAAGCTGCATCCTAAGCGGTAGCTGATAACAGAATCCACTTCAGACTCACAGCAGACAGAGTAGACCCTGTGACTACTAAACAGATAATGAAAGAGGATATTTATTGGAGAGGACTATACAACCTAACCTTCAAGTATCAAAGTGCTGCCCGGCCTTTTTTATTTTCATTTGTTTCAGCATTCCGTTTCATGGCCAAATTGATACATGTGTTGAACTATGTACATACACTAATCACTTTTTTCTGTTGTGGGTTTCATAAGTGTAGCTCTTTTGTCAAGGTTACAGCCTAACATGTGAGAGGAAAACAGTATGCTGTGCTGTGGTGGAATATGTGTTTTATAAATAATAGGAATAGACATGCTTTTGTGCTTAGCTTGACTATCTGCTTATTATTTATCTGGTATGGTTATGATTTCTCTTTCAGAAACTTTTAGGGGATGGAAAAGGGAAAACTCCTCTAAGTTAACCATGTAAATTTTAAATGTAGCTGCCATGTATGTTTTAAATTTTGACTATTAGACATGGACAGAGGGACCTTCATGCTTTCCCCCAGTCCTATGGTCCTGTCTTATTCAAATAAATATAAATATATACAGTGCATATAAAAACATATGTGTGGCCATATGTAGACATAGATGTAGATCTTCAAATGGTATAAGAAAGGATTAACTACCAAAGTGCAGTGATCCTAATTGGGAGATGGAGAGATGGGCATGACAGTTGCCTTAAATGCTCAATATCATTTCAAGTGAAAAGTTAACATGATTGCTTTAGCAAATCACTTTATTTTAGAAGTACCAAATAGGTTTTAATCTGTCTTTATTAAATCATAAATGCTAACATTAATTAAATTAGGCTCAGTTAATTATTCAGCAATAAAAGCATTGCTTTTGATTAAAGGATTCTGCAGTCCTCAATGATGAAAAAAAATATTTCATAGGAATTCTGTATCTTTTCACTCCTGTAATACATGATTAAAATACTGGATACTTTAACCTATTTCCCATTTAGAAAAGAAAAAGGGCAGCTTGCTGCTGCCTTCATTTAATTTTACATAAACATGCTCTTTGAAGCCGAAGAAATCTGACTGGTTTTCAATGTGAAAATGAAATATAAAAATTGTTGTTGGGGTTATTTCTAAACAGAACTTGTTTCTAATCCTAATGTAACAGAAATCTGTATGATGATCAGTATTTAATAATTTTTTTCATGTGTAGGAATGCTGTATTTCTGGGATTTTACTTTTTCAGTGATTGAGAATTACTCTATTTTGTAAATGGAAACCACTCCTAAAAACAGAATGCTATGAATAGAATGATGTAATTTGTTTCCAAATTCTATCAATATACCAGAGCGATGTGAAAAATAGTAATAAAAGTGAGATATTTCATGGGAAACTTTTGGGGTAAGGTTAGGACTGTAATTTGCAAGTTATCTCACAATAAACGCTGCAACCATAAACGCCGCTGGCTGGCGAGTGTTCTCGGAGCAAATGGGAAATGGGTTAAAATACTTTTTGCATTTTACTTATTTGTTGTTATTCGTTGGAGGCGGGAGCTGTAGTTCCCTGGCTGGGAATCGAACCCACGCCGCAGCACTGAGAGCGCCGAAGCCTAGCCACTACACCACCAGGGAACCTCTGTTGTTTTGTTGTTTTTTTATAGTGATTTTAAAGGCACAGAATAAAGATGTCAAAATACCTTTTTCTTTGTGCCACATTTCCATTTTACTTGCTTTCTAATGTATCTTCCCAAAGTTAGTTACAGTATCCTTTCCTCAGTCAGTGGGGAATAAATGTGGGCTCCTTGCCAAAAATAAATATGTATCAGAAGTTTAAATAATAAGTCTGTATATTAGATGAATGGTCTGCCATATAAGGCGAATGCTCTTCAATTTCGTAAACTCATACTAAATACCTTTTAGGTGACAAGCTATAGGAGAAAGGTAGGATTGGTCAGAATGCTTATTTTCAGATTGTTATTTGAACCAGTTTCAATACAGTGTTGATGCCTTGAGCTGGGCCAGCGTGCTTGCCCTAGACCGCAGCACTCCCCCGTGCATCATAGATCTGTTCCAAGCAATCTACTTTGCTTCCCTGAGAGATTCCAAAGACGATGACAGACACAGCTGTGACTACCAAAAAGCCTCATCTGATCCAGTGACAAGTACTTGACAGAATATACGAGGGCTGTCTGGAAAGTATCCACCCACGTAGTGGGTGGCATTTATGGCTGGCTTCTTTTTCCCAGACAGCCCTCATGTGTTCCTAAGGGATGCCTGCAGGTGTGGGGAAGCAGGAAAGTGTGGTGACGTCCACACAGCCCACCCTCAGCAGGGTGCTGGCGGGGCTGGTATAGAGATACTGAGGACTTCTCTACGTCTGGGTGTAGCTTTGGGCAGACCCTGATGAAAGCAAACAGGTAAAATATTCAGATGGCACCTTTTTATGAACAGCTTGCTTGTTTGTTTCTGTTTCCTTTCCGATCAGGTGAACACACAGGATTTCAGAGGGCTGGTTCGGGAGGATGCTGTTCTCTACCTGTTAGAAATCCCGAAAGGTGAAATGGTGACCATTTTAGCTCAGAGCCGAGCCGATGGTGAGCAAATGTGTTCATGAGTTTAATGGTGGGGGAAGATAGTGGGAGGATGAAAGAGGAACTTGGATCAGAATAGGTAAATCTGGGTATTACAAAATTGAAATGGATCTTAACTCCTAATCTCTGGATTTAAGTATCATTCTGTAGAAATGTGTTCTATGTGCCCGCTGGAATAATTTCACTAATAGTGTTAATTTGGAATGAAACTGGTTCTCTGAGCAATGGCCACCCTTAAGTACTGCCTGGAGTTATTTGTGAGTCTTCCACATCTCCCGTCGATGCACAGAGCCACACCTATTGCTTGGCCCCCACATGAACCCTTGCCAGTTTAACAAGTGGCTTCACCTTTCTAGGCTTCATTGTTTTATTCTTTAATGTGGGGTTGAAAGTATCTTCCTTCTGCTCTGGGGGGTTTATTGACAACTGTACTAGTCAGGGTTCTCCAGAGAAACAGAATCAATAGCGGGCGGGGGGAGGGGGGCGGTGAGAGAGAGAGAGTGTGCGGGGGGGGGGGGGGGGGGGGGGGGGGGAGAGTGATTGATTGATTGCTTATAAGGAAATGGCCTACACAATTATGGAGGTTGGCAAGTCAGATCCCAAGATCTGCAGGCTAAGTGGCCAGCTAGAGACCCAGGGGAGCTGTTAATTTAGTTTCAGTCCAAGTCCAAAGGCCTGAGAACCAGAACCACTGATGGTGTAGTTAGAGTTCAGAAGCTTGGCAGGGTTAAACCCAGGAAGAGCTAATGTTTCCATTTGAGTCTCCAGGCAAAAAAAAATCTGATGTCCGAGTTCAAAAGCAGGTTCCAACTAGTTTTCTACTACTTGAGAGAGGGTTTACCTTCTTATTCAATTCAGGTCTTCAACTGATTGGCTGAAGTTCACCTACATCAGGCAGTGCAATCTGCTTTACTTAGTCTATTGATTTAAACATTAATCTCATCTCAAAACTCCCAAAATGTTGACCAAATATCTGGGCACCCTGTGACCCAGTCAAGCTGACATGTAAAATTCACCATCACAGCAACTTGTAAAAACAGTTTTTTATCCTTCTTCCTGTTTGAGCCATGGTTTCCACTGGGCCTGTACACCGAGTTTACTAAATGGAAAGAAGGTAAAGGTGATCAAAAATAGGAGAAGCTGATAAATCTTTAAGAAAAGACCTCTAGTTGCCATAGGGGAGCGGGGTTAGGAGGCTAAGTGAAAAGGGTGAAGGGATTAAGAAGTACAAATTGGTAGTTACAGAATAGTCACAAGGATGTAAAGTACAGCATGGGGCATATAGTCAATAATATTGTAATAACTGTGTGTGGTACCAGGTGGGTACTCGACCAATCAGGGGGATCATGTCATAAATTATATAAATATCTAACCACTGTGCTGTATACCTGAAGCTAATATAGAATCATATTGAATGTCAACTAATTGGAAAAAAAAAAAAAAAAGACCCAGCTAAACAAAATGCAGCTTACAACGATGCTTTTGTCTTTCAGTGTATAGAGACATTCTGGCTTGTGGCAGAGGGGATTCATTTTTTATAAGAAGCCACTTTGAATGTGAGAAGGAAACTCCACAGAGCCTGGCTTTCACCAGGGGAGAGGTCTTTCGAGTGGTAGATACGCTGTATGATGGCAAGCTGGGCCACTGGCTGGCTGTGAGGATTGGAAACGAATTGGAGAAAGGCTTAATCCCCAACAAAAGCAGGTATCTGAGATCACACAGTGACACATACCTCCTACACCTTCTCCTCACAAATAAACTGCAATCCCTCCCCTCTCAAAAAGGAAGTCTCACATGACTTTATTATTTATCCTCATGTCCTCTCTCATCATCTACTTCATGTTTTTGAGTAGACTGAAACTGTGAAATAGCCACTAGCTGGTTTGTGTATTCAGCATCACTTGGGGGGGTGTGTGTGTGTGTGTGTGTGTGTGTGTGTGTGTGTATCTGCGCATGCGCACGCACGCTTGGCTGGTGTTGGAACAAATACTGTGAGGTGTAATACTGAGCAGCTACCAAGCAGCTGTGGTACACCAGCATACCTCACAGAAATATGTTGCTCTTGTCCAGTGCCTGGCCCTCATCCTCAACCCCAGTGAACACTTGTTGGTTGGCTGACGGTGGGCAGAATAGAAAAAAATCCTTGTACTTTGATAGGGCTTTCAGGGTCTGTTTACTGTAACCATCCTGTCAGAAAAGCCACGTTTAGTGTGTTTATTATTGAGCTTCCGATGGGTTTTATGGAGACCCAGCCTTTATCTGCATTCATTGGGAAGAGAGAGTTCTCACATTTCCTACCCTGTGAAACCTTTTCATTGTCATTCATTGTCTCTAATCCAAGTTCATAAGAGATGTGAATGAATTCGGTTAATGACATGCACATTTACATATTTTCTAGCTTTAGAGATTTACTTCCTGTTATTTCTTCCCTCAGAGCTGAACAGATGGCCAGTGTTCAGAGTGCACAGAGAGACAATGCTGGGGACAGGGCAGATTTCTGGAGAATGCGTGGCCAGAGATCTGGTGTCAAGAAGAACTTAAGAAAGAGTCGGGAGGACCTCACAGCTGTTGTATCGGTTAGCACCAAGTTCCCTGCTTATGAGAGGGTTTTGCTGCGAGAAGGTGAGGAATCCAAATGGGGCCAGGTACTGATCCTACTGGGCTCTCAGCCTGTCTTTCTTCATTTTCAAATTGTATTAATAACTGTCAAGTTCAAACTTATCTTTATCACTTAGACTAATCCAGGCTATGGAGTTAGAATCATATTCAAACACAAAATAAGACTTACAAAAATGTGACCTGTGCAGACTTGTAAATGGAGGCCTATTTTCACAACTTTTTTTTTTTAATGCTACCATTCAAAAGTTTTTACATATTACCTATAGTGTAGTTTATCTTCACTAATAGGGGAATGAGGCATGTTTTTCAGAAAAACTGAGCTAAATTGGGGGAAGGAGAACACAAAATTTCTTTCATTTAGTCATGTTATCAATAGCCTATAAAATATCTTTGCTGCTTATTTTGGCTAAGAAAGTGGATGTATTTTCACTACCTTTCTTGTCTCATTTCAGCTGGTTTCAAGAGACCTGTGGTCTTATTTGGCCCCATAGCAGATATAGCACTGGAAAAGTTGGCAAATGAGTTACCTGACCTGTTCCAAACTGCTAGTAAGTCTGTCACTGATCTTTTTTTTTTACTCACAAAATTTTTATTCTGACAATCTAATTAAAAAATGGGCAGAGGGCCTGAACAGACATTTCTCCTATGAAGACATACAAATGGCCAACAGAGAGATGAAAAAATGCTCATCCTCATTAGCTATCAGGGAAATGCAAATCAAAACCACCATGAGATCCCACCTCACACTTGTGAGAATGGCTATTATCAACAAGACAAGGAATAACAAGTGCTGGAGAGGGTGTGGAGAAAAAGGAACCTTCATGCACTGGTGGGAATGCAAACTGGTACAACCACTCTGGAGGACAGTATGGAGGTTCCTCAAAAAACTAAGAAAAGAGTTACCATATGATCTGGCAATTCCATTTCTGGGTATCTACCCCTAAAATTTGAAAACCTCAGTCCACAAAGATACATGAATCCCAATTTCAATCACAGCACTATTCACAGTGGTCAAGTCATGGAAACAACCAAAGTGCCCTGCGATAGATGACTGGATAAGGAAGCTGTGGTACATATACACAATGGAATATTACTCAGGTATAAGAAAAGATGAATAGGCCTATTTATGACAACATGGATGGATCTTGAAACCATCATGCTAAGCGAAATAAGCCAGACAGAAAAAAACCAAGAACTACATGATTCCACTCATAGATGGACCATAAAATTGAAAGCAACAAAGAAACAAAATTCATGATACAGTCAATAGTTTAGTAGTTACTTAACCGTAAAGGGCGAGGCAGGTGGGGAAGAAGGGACAGGGACACAAATATATGGTGATGGAAAGAGAATGGACTCTGGATGATGAACACATAATACAACACATAGATGATGCACTGTAGTATTGTATACCTAGAACCTATGTAATTTTTACTAACCAATGTCACCCCAGTAAATTTAACAATTAAAAAATAATAACAAATTTTTGTTTTGAAAAATATCTAACGTACAGAAAAAATGAATGCCCACGTATACTTTACTTGGAGTCACCATTTTGCCCATATACACTTGTCCCTCAGTCATAGACACACACACTTATACAGGCTTTTTAAAATTTCTGAACCATTTGAAAGTTTAAGTTGCAGACATTATAATACTTTTTATCCCTGTGAGTCTCCTAAGAATAAAGATAATTCTCTTACACAACCACACTACCATTGTCACAGCCCAGAAATTTAACAATGGTACAGTAATAATTATTGTGCAGTCCATTTTTCAAATTTTCTCAATTGTCCCAATTTTGTCCTTCATGGTTTTTTTTAAAAGTCAGAATGCAACCAAGGATCCTGTAGTACATTTGATTTTTATGTCTCTCTACTCTCCTCCTTTTTAAAAAATTATTTGGTGACATTGGTATTCTGAAGAGTCCAAGCTGCCTGTTTTCCTCATGATTAGATTTTGATTACATGGCTGTTAAGGGTCCTTCCCATTGTCTCTCATTAGGTGGCACCTTATGTCTGTCATTGCTGATGTTAGGTGGGGGTATTTGGGTGTCACTGATACCAAAAGATTATTTAGCCCTTTGTTTTTGTGTTTACAGAAACAGAACCGAAAGATGCAGGATCTGAGAAATCCAGCGGAGTGGTGCGGTTAAATACTGTGAGGCAAATTATTGAACAGGTGAGAAAATTCATCAAAGGCCACGTCATCAGAAAGAATAAAGTCATGGTTTGCTGCTTATATTTTTAGAATAGAACCTGTGTTTTTTTTTTTTTTTTTTTTTTTTTTTTTTTTTTTTTTTTTTTTTTTTTTGCTTTTTGGTATGCGGGTAGCTCCCTGACTGGGAATCGAACCCAGGCCGCAGCACTGACAGCGCCAGTGCTGAAGCCTTAAGCCACTACACCATCAGGGAACTCCCTAGAACCTGTGTTTTAATAACCATAAAATGTTAATGATGAAAAATGAATATAAATGCAAGCTGTTTTCACTGTGTAGAAAGTAGTTGATAGTCTGTAGTAGTGATATGTTGTGTTTTCAGAGTTCTCAGCATTATACCAAATAACCTGTTAATTCATTTTCTTAGAAATTCTAATAGCTTGGTAATATTAACTGGACATAATGTGAAAAGAAACATTTTTTATTTAAATTGGTAAGATTTATCTGATGCAGCCTTTACAGACAAGCTCTTTGACTTTACATACCATTTATATAACTTTTTCCCATTTCTTACAGGATAAGCATGCACTATTGGATGTGACACCTAAAGCTGTGGACTTGTTGAATTATACTCAGTGGTTCCCAATTGTGATTTTTTTCAACCCAGACTCTAGACAAGGTGTCAAAACCATGAGACAGAGGTTGAATCCAACATCTAACAAAAGTTCTCGCAAGTTATATGATCAAGCCAATAAACTTAAAAAAACTTGTGCACATCTTTTTACAGGTAAGTGAAATTTAAAATGTAGTCTCTTTGTTCCAAAGTGAAAATCAGAGAATTGAAAAATTAAGAAAGAAATAAGAAAATAATCTGAATGGAGAATAGTAATCTAAAATACTATTCATGACTCCTCGAAAAGTAGCTAATCCTATTAAATGAATATGTTTGACTCATGGTGTTTGTATATTTAATTTTGACTCTTCTTTGAAAATGATCAGAAAGACCCCTGACATTTTGATGAGGTTCAGATTTTTGTGTGGGAATACCAGGCTGGTGATTGAGTCTAGCATCTATATCTCGTATTGATTGTGTCATTGTTCTCTACTTACCAACTTAAAAAGTGTTAGAAAATTGGTTTCACTATTTATAAGTGTTCCCACAGTAGAAGCTTGAAGACTCTGGATATTGAATGATATTAAGGATTTATTACTCCTGTTTTTAGGATGATAATCATATTGTGATTATGTTTGAAGAAAAGGAGTCTTTGCCTTTTACGAATGTTAACTAAATTAAATAGGGATGACCTAATATACAGAGTCCAGCACATATAACACCACTTTTATATGAGCTGGTAATCTATACCAAGATCATAAGCATATAATTCTGTTACCTAATAATATCATAACTCCATTAACATAATTACTTCCAAAAGGGCGTTACTTCTGCTGGACTCTGTATATTTATAGATGATATAATATGATGTCTGGGATTTGCACAGATAATCTTCAGTGAGGACTGAGTATGGCTGTAGACAAGATAAGAGTGGCCAGGTGATCTGTACATAGTTCATTAAATTGATCTGTCCACTTTTGTAAATGTTTAATTTTTCCACGATAGAGTGTCTTTTAAAGTTCCTGAAATGAAGACCCGCTACTAACTTACCAAAGTAAAATGATTTAAGAAGGTGGCATGTTTTATTAATTGAATATATCCCTTACCTATACAAATGGCTAGTTCTGTGAATGTATTATAATTAAGCACTTGAAGTTTTTAATTATACAAGTTTGTAGGAGCCACATGACACTGTCTGGATGTAATCTTTAGGGTAATGATAGCTATTTTGAGTTCACCAATCATTGTCAACCTATGTCCCATTTAACATACCTGACATGGGAGAGATGAATGAATGTATGAGGGGGACCCAGAAAAAACATGGAATTACCTTCTGGAGGGTGGGCCCCTTGTAGAACAGGCTTCCCCCTGCTAGGTGAGTGTTTTAGGAGGCCATCTGCATCAGTTTACCAACTGGTGTTATTGTGAGAGGCTGTGTCTGGCTTCACTGAATTTTATTTTGGAGACTCTTTGAACGCATATGCCCTTTTCAAGATGGGTGATTTTTGCATGTGGCATGACAATGCACCTGCCCAAACCACGCTGAGTGTTCAGTAGTTTTTGATGAAAAACAGCATGACTCCCATGCCCACCCTTCCTATTCACCCAGCCTCGCCCCAAGCAACGTTTTTTGTTTCCACTTGATGAAAAAGGTCCTCAGAGGAGGGAAATGTTCAGCTGATGTGGAAGCAGTAAAACAAAAATTCACAGAAGCACTAAAAGGCATCAAAATCTACCAGTTCATAAACTTTTAAGCAGTGTCTCAATAGGTGTATTGCAGCAAACGGAGAGTACCTTGAATGTGACTGAAATTTAAACTTGTAAGAATAACTACACAATTTTTTATAAATACATTTCAGGGTTTTTTTGGAGTGTCCCCCCTCATATGTCCACATTAGACTCACTTTACTGTCACTGCCTTTTCTTGTTAAAGAGTGAGATGCACTTCTTACCACTATGGAGAAATACTGTAACTGAGAGGTAATTTTCCCACATGCAGATGAGGGAGTCATCCATCATCAATTGGAGTTCTGTAAATGTAGAGTCATAAAGCTTATGCTTTTGGTATATTCATACGTATTCTTTTCTCTGTCCTTGCTGCTACTTCCACTTCTAATAGTAATAATGATATAACAGTAATAGTCATTATTATTCCTTTTTTTGTTATAGTGATAATTAACAGAGGTGCAGCCTGTCCTGTGCCCTGTCTTACTGGGCAATAAGAAAGGCCAGGCAACTTTTGCAAGGTCACACTTCTAGTGTATATAGTTAAGCCCAAATCGAAACTGGTATCTCTGAATGTGTGCCCAGTATACTATATGTATTATTAGCACAGATGAATTTTTCTAATGTCACATGGTGCAGTTGTTCTATTTAACAGATAATTTGTCCATTTAACTTAAGGCTCACATGATTGTGACATGTAGCCCCCCACCCACCCACTCAGCCTTCACGTAAGTCCATTGAATGGCTTGGGGCATCTCGCAGAGAGTTGAATTTGGGGTTCATGTGAGGATATGAAACACCAGGAAGGGAAGTAATGGGCTGTGGAGGAAGAAGCAGGCTGAAGGAGACTGGGGGAAGGGGTGGGCAGGGCAGAAGACTAGCCAGTGACTCTGGGGCATACCCTTTTTATCTAGCTTTGAGTCATTGTCATGTGCTCTTTGGAGCACAAATCACGTAGCTAGCTAGCTGCGTCTCCTCAGGGACCTGGAGGGGGCCATATGTGTAGAGGGTTTAATAACTCCTGATTCAGCTCCACTGAAAGATTTTAAGATCCTTGAAGAAGGGCACTGCACATTATCCAGTTCTGTGTGCCAAAGGCCAGCATCAGGCCTAGCCAGTGGGCAAGGTGTCACCGACTTAATTAGAACTACCTCTGGCACACCCACCCGTTTCTTGCCTAAGCGAATCAAGAAGTTGAAAGTTTTAAGGTAAAGAAGAGTCAGAGGCAGGGATGGAAAGGTAGACACTATGAGCATTCAGTTTCATCTAGGACTTCAGAGTAACTCACTCTCACTTGTTGTCAGCCTCTACTAGGAAATGATGCAGTCTTCAAGGATAGGTGGCACAGGGTGCTGAATAACTTGAAACAACAAGCCCCAATCTTCTACCAGTGGCCTTTTACAATATTCTTCCAGACGTAGAAGTTTGACTCTTCAAAGCTGCATAGATGGCCCCACTGAGCACTTTCTGTTCCCCATGTTTTGCCCAGCTAGACCAGATTGAGACTTGGTGGTATGTGCTCCAGAGTCAGATTTTGTTTTGTTTTTGTTTTTTTATTATTTTAAATTCACAGCATTTTTATAAACAAGTAGCAATAATAGAGCTGCTTTGATGAACACCTAATTCAAAATCAAGGGTTATGTTTCCTATAGTCTCATTAGGCTTAATATCCTTTTTCCATTATTGCACAGTAACCAAAAAATCCCATTTCTCTCAAATGAGTAGTTACAACAATGTTAAAATGGTTCTTGCAAACTCAAGGCTCTTCTCAATTAAGGGGAGATTTGCCCAAAACAACTTGTCAACATAAGTTAAAATGTTAGGTTGTTCCCTCCCACTCCACCCCATTAAATAAATTTTATTATAGAATACATTTGTGTGTACATGTCAAAAAAGTTATTTATGAAAACAAAGTTTTAATTACATGTTTTCTTGGAGTTCCCAAAGCAGTCAGGTCATGGTTTAAAGACCATGGAAATGGAATTATGAACCTAAAAACCCAAGCAGGGTGAAATTGGGATTTTTAAAGTACCACAGGATATTTTAGGACTTTGATCAGCCTTCAAAGGTTTCATTAATGTGAAATTTGTGCAATTCAGTCCTAGTGCTGAACAGTGCTACTGATTATTATTATTGATTTTACTTTATATTTATTTCATTATCTTTCAATGTTATTATTATAAAATAATTCTGTATTTTGTATAATCTTTGAAAAGGCTTGGGGAAAAAAATGAATCTTGTATTAGCTGAAAGAACTGAAACTACAGTAGGCAATTACTAGTTTCCCAAAGGAGTGTAGAGACTGGCAACCACAGGGAGCAGATGGAAGATGTTGGGCTCTCTGAGCAGGCACCTTGGTTAACACTGGCCTGTTTAGAGGGGGTGCCTGCCACATGAGTTAATTGAGATTTAATTTACATATCCTACAAATCACCCATTTGAAATGTACAATTCAGTGCTTTGTAGTGTATTCAGGTTATACAGCCATCACCACAATCAATTTTAGGACATTTTCATCACCCTGGAAAGAAGTCGCATCCCCATTATCAGTCATTCCGAGTTCTCCCTACACATCCAGCTGTAATCGCACCTTTTGCTGCTGTTGCTGACGCTTCCCAAGCTCCTTGGCTGGGGAGGGAGTCGTGACCACACTGGTGCCAGGGCTGGGAAGGACCTCCTCAAAGTTTCAGGACTCACAGCTGAGACCTAATGGCAAAAACGAACAGCAAACCAAAGGTATTGACTCCACGTCAGGGGAGGTAGTGTCATAGTTGTGCACCTGCCTGTTAGAGAGGTCAAGTGCATGAGTTGGAGGTTACCAAATTCATTAGATGTTACCTTCACGTGGGGCTTAGGAAATGAGCTGCAGTGAAGTTCTTTTTCCTTTCTTTTTCTTTCTTTCTTTTATTTCTTTTCATATACTTGACTCATTGTCAGTTCCTAAGAGGTTTTAGAATCTTTTCCATTTTATCGAGATGTGAACATATTTTCTGCATTTCATAAACAGCCCTTTTAACATTAGGTTTTCCTCATGATAAATATAGAATATACTCATCTCAGACAACTCCAGCTTAAAGGTAAAAAAGGCAGCGTAATGTTCTGTATACATTTAGTGCAAATCACTCATTATGTCTCTGAGGTATACAACCTCACTTGTGTATTTAAGTATTATGGCATCACATTTTACCCGAGTACAAATCTTTGCAAAGTACCATAGTAAAGATGCAGAAGTCCAAAGAGTCAAGGTTCATTTTCCTTGAGTTGTCCAATGTATCAGTTTATTCTAATGCTATACATAATTAATAACCAGGGAAATTGTGAGCTCATTCAGGATTTTCCAAGGTCAGTGTTAGAACTTCTTAAATGAAAGAATGGTATATGTTACTAGGAAGAAAATTTGAAGCATAGTTCCTTTCAAAATTTGCTTCATGGTTATTTTTTAGCTTCTGTAGAAAATTATGTACAATTCAGGATAGATGGAGCAGGGTGCTAAACAACTTTTGCAGACAACCCCCAGTTTTCTTTTGGGTGTTACAAAGCATGCTATACCCTCTCTAAAAGGCCATGACATTGTAGTTGGAAAAAAAAAATCTTATTTACCTGCAGTCTGATCATTTTAGGTCTAATTCACTTTATTATTCTGGGCCAATTTGTCTGCTTTATCCACATTAGGTCCATAAATGTAGTGCTGAAGAATGATTTACATATGTTTTACTTGCTTGGTATTTTACATTGGTGCTCTAAATTCATGTTTTCAGATGGGCTGTGTTGTGCAATGGCTGAGGCCATAGACTCTAAAAGCAAACTTCTGAGTTTGTATCTAGGCTTCTTCAAATGTGAGGACTTGGGCTAGTTACTTTCACTCCTGTGCCTCAGTTTCTCATCTGTAATATGGGGATGGTGCAATACCTGCCTCACAAGGTTTGTGTGAGCACGAAATGAGCTAATCCACATAAGGTATTTGGAAAAGTGCTTGGTCAATCCATAGGTCAATCCATTAGCCAGTCTGTTCTCTAAGATATATTTTGTTCTGAATATATTACTGCCATATACAGCTATAGAGCTATATGTATATTCCAAATATTTAAGACTATCAAAATGATACACATTTAAATGTTACCTTCAGTATTTTATTGGCAGTATCCAACAGCACATTAGTCAGTATTTTTTCTGTAATGATCTTTAAAATAATGGTATTTTATATTTGTTTTAGATGTAGTTTCTTTGCTCCTGAATATACTCTTTAAAAACATATTTTTTTAAAGACAGCTTTTCTGAAAAATAGACATTATGAAATTTGTCCATTTTTAGTTTAATAACATCCATATGTAATGTAAACTCAACTAAAGGGATTTAGTAATTGAATATGTATGAACTTTCTCATGATTTGCCCAAGTTTTACTTCAAAAGTGACAGATAAGAGTATAAACTATGTCAGATAAGTTTTTAAGTAAACATTGCTCTGAAAATTGATGCAAACCTTTTTGCCTACATTTCCATAGCTACAATCAATCTAAATGCAGCCAATGATAGCTGGTTTGGCAGCTTGAAGGACACGATTCAGCATCAGCAAGGAGAAGCAGTTTGGGTCTCTGAAGGAAAGGTATGTGGCATAGATATTCTGCTGTGAGGTGAGAGTTCGCGTTTTGAATCTTTTCTCAAGAGGGTAGTGAATGTAGTAAATCCATGTCCATTTGAAATGATTCCAACATATGTGCTGATCAAGTTTGATATTTTATAAATTCTCTGGAAAAGTAATAAAATGAAGGGGATTTAAAAGAAAAGCAGAATGTGATATATGCAACCCTACATTCACTTCCTTTTTACTTTTAACGTAGTAACTAGTATTGTATTCCAAGCACACTAATCAGAGCTTACAAGATCTCTAGCTGAGTTCCACAGCTTACTAAGGATGGGGGAAACGCAAGAGTGGAGGTAAGAGGTGAGATGGAGGAGCATGGAGAACATGCTTAAAAATTAATAGAAGAAGGAAAGTGTATAAAAGTGGAATCATTTGCTTAGAAAGAAGGCTGGCAGAGAATGTGTCCTAGGCATTTGAGAGGTGATAAGAGGGCATTACGAAACTTGTGTAGCCTTCTAAATTTGGTTAGCTTTTCATCTGTGGATATAGTTTACACAGCTCTATTGCAGGGAGGATGCAGAGAGAGTATATAATTTCCTGTGGTTCTAGGACCCTGAGATGCTGGTGTTGTATAGCCCAGCTGAAATGAGGTAGCTTGTGAGACCTTAGAGATACAACTTCATTGCAGAAGTGAGTCAATATCCAATGAAATTGTTGAGTCCTAGTCTTGCCCTTTAGGAACTGCATGTTTAGTCAAGGTGTCTAGCATCTCCTGAGCATTTAAGCCTGCTAAGGCTCTGTGCTAGCCTCTGTGGTGATAAGTTGAATAGAGCTTCAGGGGACATGAGAATTGTTGCTGAATGAAGAGATGTGCAGCACAAGACTGTGCATTTATTACTGGGAGACAAGTACCAGCAGAAGAAGCTTGAGAGAAGCCAGATTCTGGAAGAAAAGCACAGCAGTCTGAGGAATGAGGAAGCTTGACTCAGTAGCATTATAAAGGATGGATGGCAGCAAGGATAAATAGAGAGGAGGGTTTCTAATTTGAGTGTCTGCACAAAAATTAGCATAGTAATTTAAAGCCAAGTGATTTCAGGAAAATAAAGGTGACTTCCCTTTCTGGAAATGTCAAGGTTTCAGTCACTTGGCTGTGCCCTTGGGAATTTTCTTGCGTCCCCACTCCCAGGAGCAATGGCACACACCACTGACCCTCCAAAACAAATTCCTCTAGATGGAAGGGATGGATGATGACCCTGAAGATCGCATGTCCTACTTAACCGCCATGGGCGCGG
The DNA here is from genome assembly GCA_004026885.1 of Lyroderma lyra. Lineage (NCBI taxonomy): Eukaryota > Metazoa > Chordata > Mammalia > Chiroptera > Megadermatidae > Lyroderma > Lyroderma lyra. The sequence goes on along the minus strand of PVJL010000620.1, from coordinate 293,829 downwards.
ACTATCTGAGTTGCGACAGCCGCCTCATCAGTGACTTTGAAGACACCGACGGCGAAGGAGGTGCCTACACTGACAATGAGCTGGATGAGCCAGCTGAGGAGCCGCTGGTGTCTTCCATCACCCGCTCCTCGGAGCCGGTGCAGCATGAGGAGGTGAGGCGAGGCAGGCCATAGGCTGTGAGGCCACGGGCTGCGAGACCATGGGTAGGAAAAGAAGGTTCTGGTGTTTCACTTAAATTCTTCTGGACGGCTGTTAATTCAGGATGCTGTGAAAGGTATTCCTAAGGGTTGGCACAGATGACTTCTAGGGAGTCTCATTCCACGTTAACGCCTGCAGGCTTGCAGTAGTGGTCCGTGGGGAAGCGGAGCAGGAACTAAGTGCTGGGAGAAGTTGAGTTATCAGCAGTCATCACACTGATGCCCTTGAGCATGATGGGTAAATTCAATGGCCTTATGAGCCGATGGTCCAAATTACAGGTGCAACATTATTTTTTAAATACAATATTGTATTTACTTGTAACCTTTGATTAGGTCTCTCTCTCTCTCTCTCATCCTTGCCTTCTCCATCTACCTTTAACTTTTCTAATTTTGTCAAAACTCCTAAGTGTTTCCCCATCAGTTTCCTTCTTTCTTGTGTTTCAATTTTTGAATTGAGATCATAATCAAATATATGCCTGATCACTTGTACTATGCATCCACTGGCCAGCGAATAGACCGCTTCTGTGATATAAAATCACATCAGCAAGCGCTAAGTTACGACCAGAGCAATTATTAATTGCACCTCAGATAACACTGGGATAATGATCTTTGTAGGTGACATTATCCATATATTTAGGTAATTATTGCTATGGACTTCCCTTTACCAATTTAGCTCATTTCAGTGAATGATTTTATTCTTTATAAAATAGAAGTACCAAAAATTAAGTTGAAGATGGGGATAGAATCCACCATGACAAAAAAAAAAAAATTAGTGTATACCACTGGACAACTCGTAAGGAATAAATTAACTCCTCACATTCTGCAGATACAGATGAACTAATGCTTAAAAATGCTAGCAACTATATATACATGACAAAAGAGATTTTAGACTTTAAATTTTAGGCTTTTCTGTACTTTAAAGAAAGAGACGACTATAATGGATGCATCTTGTTAAAATGTATTTTATGCATTTGCTAATAAGGGTATGCCTGATATCTGCCTTTCAGTAAAATACCTCAACTTACACAAGTTATGAACTTCTATGCAAGTTATGAACCTCAAATTCTATACCTGTGCAAGTTCTCAGAACTCCAGCAAAGCAGACAAGTGCTCTTTTCTCTCTGCTGGAATGTTCTTGTTATGAATGAATCTTTATGTCTTGTAGAGCATAAGGAAACCCAGCCCAGAGCCACGAGCTCAGATGAGGAGGGCTACTAGCAGAGATCAACTTAGGGACAATAGCCCGCCCCCGGCATTCAAACCAGAGCCTCCCAAGGTACGTGGCTGGGAAGCCCAATGGGAAGGAAGAGGAAGCAGACAGCCCTGGAGCTCCCTGTGTGGTCAGAGAAGAACACACACAATAAGATAATGTGGAATTATGTTTTTGATTCACTATTTCTCTATTAGAACCTGCCTTTTGACCTGTTGGGTGAACCCAAAAATTAGAGAAGGGGGAAAAGATAAGGAGGGAAAGAAAGGTTTAGGAGAGTGTACAATTTTAGGACTGTTAGTAGTTTTTAATTAATGAATTAATAATTAATTCATGTAAAAAGATAACATTTTGACAAACACTATATGCCTAGAATTGGCAAACTCAGTATCTGTTTTTCTTTTTCTGTCCAGTTAGAGTTTTCTGCCCACAATCTGATTTAGATGCACCAGAAAATTCTTACTGATGATTTGCTAAAGAAAATAGTCACCACCATTGTTTACAATGCCTCGTATTATAATGGCAGCTTAATTTATTTTTTAAATTATTATCTAGAACAGAATCAATATATAAGAACACATGGGTGTATGTCATATGAAAAAAAGTGAATGTTTAAATAAAAAATGTACAGTTAAAAGCCACATTGCCATTAATCGCCCTCAAAATAGCCCTCACTTTGAACACACTTACCTCATTGTTCTTGCCACTTTCTGAAGCAGTTCTGGAGGTCCTCTTTTGTGAGTGTCTTTAGTTGCGCTCTCATGGTTGCCTCAATATCCTGCATCGATTCAGGTCACACGTCACTTCTCGTACAGCGAATGCTGTCAAATAGAAACCTTAAGGTGCGTCCTCATCTGCCCTATTCACTGAATCCAGCATTGTGCAACCTCTGGCTCTTCCCTAAGTCAAAATGGCCATGAAAGGTAAATGTTTTGAATCAGTTCAGGACATCGAGGCAGCCATGATAGCACAGCTAAAGATACTCGTGGAAGAGGACTTCCAGAACTGCTTCAGAAAGTGTCACGAACAATAGGCTAAGTGTGCTCAAAGCAAGGGGGAATATTTTGAGGGGGATTAATGGCAATGCGGCTTTTACAGTAATAAAATTTGTAAAATTTAAACACGCACCATACTTTTTTATCTCACTTCGTGTGGTTCTTTATTGCCTCTTTGAATCAAAGCTATGACTAGGTTTTCTTTACAACCCAATAAAATTTCTCTATTTAATTCAATACTTTAGATGAGAAGAAAGTAGTAATTGATTATGTGAACTATCAAAAGTAATTAATGGCCTCATAAATATATCAGTGAAAATTTATAAGCAGGCCTAGGATCAAAGTGTGAAGGGAAAGTAGCTGTGAGTGTGATATGTCCTCCCTACCCCACTCTCATTCATGACTGGACATGGACCCCATGTTCAAGGCCAGGGCATATACCCTTGGTATGGTGTGAACTCAGGCACCTGGTCTTCCATCCTAAAGCCTGATTTGTTCTGAAGTCCTCTCCAAAATTCTAATTCCCTCCAGTGTGAAATTAGGTCTGACCTACCTCTAGCACTGACAGGGCTCCCAGCTCTTCCCCATCATCCTTTTGGTTTCCCAAGCTCTTAATACTCCTCTGTAGGAAGTGAGCTGTAGAGATCAGGATACTCGCCCAGTGGCTCTTTGCCCTGCCATATTTGATTCTTTCTTGGAATGGTATTTGTTGCCCACCTTTGGAAACTGATCAGGAAATGGAGTGCATTAAATCACTAACATATATGTGAAAATAAACTGAAAGCCCAAGGTAAAAATATGTCATTGCTCTTTGCAGGTGAGAACCCAGAGCAGAGAAGAGTCCTTTGACTACTCCAGAGCCTATGAATACAAGTCAAACTCTCCACCAGCCGTTGTTGGCAACGAAATTCCTGAAATTTCTGGGACTTCTGCCAAGGGTCTTCCTCCTCCTGTTGCAGCAAAACCTACCTTTGGCCGGTCCATACTGAAGCCCTCCACTCCTGTCCCTCCCCCAGAGAGTGAGGAGGTGGGAGAAGGCAGTGAGGAGCAAGACAGCACACCCAAGTCTGTCTTGGGCAAAGTGAAAATATTTGAGAAGATGGATCACAAGGCCAGATTACAGAGGATGCAAGAGCTCCAAGAAGCACAGAATGCAAGGGTAATTATTTTTAAACCACTAGGTTATCTTAATGTGTCAACAGTGTTTTAAATGGGCTTTATTTCAGTGTAGTTCAGTCCTTTTTCCACTGCCACAGACATAATAGGGATGTTCACATTGCATGATGCCAAAGGCACGTCCTGTGCGTGTCCCTTCCAGATGGTCAGCTAATTTGTGCCCCCCTTTTTCTTCTAATCAAGAAAGCCTAACAAGATAGGTGAATAAGATTGTGCTCCTTGTACTTTGTATTGGGTTCTGGAATGTGGGAATGTATGAGAGAATCGGTGCCTCTCAGAAGTCATTTTTTGTTAAAACATTTGTTATGTTTGTTCAACAGAGTTCTAATCTCCCAGATTTGCCATAGAAACCAAGCAAACCAAGCAAATCGATAGGCCCATAGATTATACTTTTTGATACTATTTGTATTTTTGTACCATGTGCAGATACAACCTTTCAAAAGTCAATGAAAAATTTAGGTGAAGGTCCGTGGAGCATACCGTGCCCAGTGGATATGGGAGTTTCTTCATTTAATTCTGCCACAACCACAGCAGTACTTTTTAGCATTTTTCTTTCTTTCTTTTTTTATTGTGGTAAAATAGATATAACATAAAATTTACCATTGTAACCATTTTTAAGTGTTCCTTGGCTTTAATTGCATTCCCATGCTTACACAAGTGCCTTCAGCATGCATCTCCAGAACTCTGTCATCCCCCCCAACTGAAACACTGTATCTATTAAGCTATTAAACATTTATTCCCTGTTTTACACCCGCCCCTATCCGCCCCTCGTAACCATTCTGGTTTCTTTTTCTGTGTGATTCTGACTACTTAGCAGCCTCATGTGAGTGCAATTATATATTATTTGTCCTTTTGTGACTGGCTTATTTCACTTAATAATAATATAATGTCCTCAAGGTTCAGCCATGTCGTACATGTGGCAGAATTTCATCGCTTAAAACATTTTTCCTGTTTGACCCGTACCAGTAGGCATCACCGTGATTTAAGCAAAATGCAAACTAGAGAGTTGCTTCTGTTTTTCCTCATTTCCTTGAAAATGGCATTGGAAAATGGGACCAGCAGGAAGTCCCATGGTTTATCCAATGGTTCATTCTTTCCTTCTTGTTCTTTTTTTTTTTCTTCTTCTTCTTTTTTAATCACTGCAGATTGAAATTGCCCAGAAGCATCCTGATATCTATGCAGTTCCGATCAAAACCCATAAGCCAGACCCTGGCCTGCCCCAGTACACAAGGTAAGGGCTGCTTGACAGGTATTGGTCTACAAGGAGCTTACCAGGATTTGTACTCCTGAGAAAGAATTTTCTTCACCTGCATTTGAAAGTAATAAGATTTTTTTTATTCCTGGACAACCTTACTTACTTAGACAAATTTTATTATAAATTTACAGAATCAAAATTTTATGGTAATTTTGCTTTGTACTAAAACTCTGACAAGGTGTAATCATTGACATTTCAAGTCAGTCCCCTTTGATACCCTGGAACACAAATATGTTAAATTGTGTTAAGAGAGTATATGAGCAAAATTCCAGTGGTCCAGACCTGTTTTGTTGCTGCTGTTTTTCTGGCTCTTAGCCAAGCTCCTAATTCCTTTCTATAGCAAAGTCAGGCCACCTGCGCTGAGCTGTGATCTGCAGGAAAGGTGACAGTATTGGTTAGATGCTGCCTTTAAAAATTGCTGCATAAGCACTAGGAATCACCACAGAGTCTTCCTGTTGAAATTTTATGCTGGATCATTTCCTGCTTCCTAGAGTAGGGAAAAAATAAATCACATTTCTTGTGTCTATTTTGACTAGAGGTTAGAATCTAAGTCTAGTTTTACAGCAATAGAAAACTGGGGGCAAATTTCACTACCAATTGAACAGTGTCACCCACCCCCTTCTAGCTAGAGAATTCTTAGGTTAGGGAACACCGGATGGCTTTCTCTTTCACTACCCAAGTGGGCATCAGTCTGGACCAATTCCTTTCGTCCCCACTCATAACTCTGTGGGGCCAGGAGTGTCCCTGGTTTGTCAGCAGGGAGTGTGGCAGTGTTATGCGGTCTTAGGTGATTTCCCACTGTGCGTTTAACCCTCTCAACGTTCTAGTTCTAGACCGCCTGAGCCACAGAAAGGTCCTTCCAGACTCCATCAGGATGCCAGAAGAACTTACAGCAGTGACGTGGATGAGGAAGAATACCGTCAGCAGCTGTCGGAACACTCCAAGCGCGGTTATTGTGGCCAGGCTTCCCAGTACCGGGACACAGAATTGTAGGCGTCTGAGCATTGACTCTTCTCTATCCCGCTGTTGCCACTTCAGAGCAACACTCCTGCAGAGCCACCGGAGTGGAAAAGTGGAGAGACCTGAACTCCTGTCCATGGGACAGCCAATGCCAATTCAGAACTGAAGGCTCTATTTGTGGGACTGGGTCTGGGGAGTTTATGGCTTTTTGCTCAGAATTCAGAGAACACTATAGTTTGATACCTGCTTCAGTGGACCAAAATCTATATTAATTCTGTTTGCAAATTTTTAACATGTTTATTAAGATGTAATAACTATTTTTCCTCATTAATAGCTGTCTTCAAGGACTATTTCAATATAGGACAGAATGTGAAAAAAAGGAATAAAAATACTGTCAGGCTCCAACTAAATTCAAAGAAATATTTTATTACAACTGTAAGTGCCTTTGATGAGAAGTGTCTTGAATTTTCCTCCTTTGAAGCTTTATGCAAAGCCATAATGGACTAAAACCTTTTGACTAAATTTTTATACCAGTTTAATAGCTATGGTTTTCTCTGCACTGTGTCATCTTTTCAAGGCATATGTCTTTGTAATATTTTTCATAAATTCTGATTGTATATATAATAACTATTCTTGGTAATTTGGCTACCAATGTTAAATAGCTTGAAGACCAAGATATTGGTATAGAAATTTTTTGTTTGTATAAAAGTGTGTGCTCCTCAAAAGCATATAACTTGAGAAAAACACATTTTATTTCCAAAAACGTGTGTATTGACAACAGTTTTATAATTTAATAAAAAGGAGGACATTGCAATCAATTAATTTGCTTTGTGTTGGATTTCTACATTAATTCCTATTTTTAAATGCAACTTTTATTTCAATTACTGGTCATAAAAGTGAGAACATACCCATTGCTGAACATTGGAAAATGGAGACATAGGAAAAACAAAATAAAATTACCCATAATCCCATTCTTATAATTCCTCCAATAATGTATTTGTAGATGTCTGTGTGTGTTATACTTGGGGTAAACTGTGTTTAAATAACTGGGGGATGATACATTGTATTACTGTTTCACCAGTAGACTGTTCTGCTATTATTGGCTGTATTGTTTCCAGTTTTTCGCCTCTTTACATGAAATATACCTCTTTGTATATAATCCATTTTTGTATTATCATTCCTTGTCTGCAGATAGGTTCTCAGAAGTGGAATTACTGAGCTAAAGCATAAGAACATTTTTAAGGCTCTTAATGTTTATTGCCAGATTGCTTCCTAGAAAAATTGCATCAATTTATACTCCACATTAACTCTTTAAAGCCCTAAAATATGTTTAGAATTTAAGCAAGACAGCCTAGTAATTTAGGCTTGTATGAATCAAAAGTACACTGAATTGAGAAAAGGAAAAGAATTTTAGTTCAGTTAAGGGTCTTTTATAGTATGAATTGACAGAAAGATGTTAAGTTTGTGTTTTAGTCAAGTTAGCAATTCAGCTTACTCATAACTGAGTTACATTATAGATCCATTTTTGGTTGTGCTTCTGTCAGTCTGGGCGCTGAAATTTATACATCATTTAGGGCAGGACCTTAAATTTCTGAGCAGTTCTCAAGGCATTGACTCAAATCTGCATATTCCATAAATAAAAGCCACCTTTTGTGGATAGAAAAAGAATATATTAGTTAAATATAGGATGATTTAGTTTGCTTATGTCCTTCAAATACAGGCATGAGCCCTTTTGCAAATCCAGGGAGGGAAGGAGAGGACGGTTTTCAGCAGGAGCGCAGCTGTCCTCTGAATCCAGCACTTTTTTGTGATACCTTAAGTGGTGCAAACAGGCAGAATACCTCTTCCCCAGAATGTCCTATATAGCGCCTGATGAAACACCAGTATCTACCCCACCCACTTTTAATGCATGTTCTGCTTTGTTCAGGAAAGGATTTAAGGCTGCCTATAATATATATGTTGTATAATTAAGAAAAAAATGAGTGCTAGGCAAATAATGAAAGGATGTAATATCAAAATGGGAAGGAAAGCCATGAGCAAGGCATGTGTTCACTATACGTGCTGTCAGGACTCCTTTGCTGTCCAGAGGCCACTGTGTGGTACAAGATGTGACTGGAATGCAGTCTGATTCAGTGTCTGCAACGGGAGAGACTTGTTTGGAATTTTCTCCCTTCCCTCATTCTTTTTATTCTGTGGAGTCTTAAGTTGCATCATGCAATCATAGCCACTTACTTGCAAGGATGATTTTGGAGGTCTGTTTCTTACTGTGTTCTTTCATGTAGAGCAGTAGCACAATTCCAAGGGCCACTCGGTGAAAGTTCTGGAGAAAGCACCCAAACGTGTTATGTAGAATCACCACTCTGCAGTGTCGCCTAGTCCAGAGATCAATTCTAGAATACCTAGGGCCAGCACCTCTTCAATGGCAGTGTGACAGGTGTGAAGCCCAAGGTAAACATGTACCCATCATCCTGGAAAACACATTTTACTGAAAGATTTTGGTGGGAAGTGTTGAAATGGTAGATACAGCAGAATGCAGACCTCCCACCAATTTGTAAGATAAAACATTGACATTTGAAATTGTGCACTCATTATGTCTCTGGGCTACATCCTCCATCCCACCCTACCCCCCTCCTGCAGACTGCATAGCACAGTCTGTCTCTTTCAGTTAGAAAAGTGGTGCATAACTTTCTGTCCATCCCTCACTACTGTTTCTGTCAACCCCAACTTTGTTCAAACGAACAGCGGTCATTTGGGGATTAGGGGGGTTTAAATTTGGGTAGCAGACCACAAGACCAGGCTTTTAGTGTAAGTCATTTGCTTGGGAATTGCAAGGAAACTGCAATGGGAGACCAGACTTAATCCCACCAAAAAACACAAGTGAACAGGATGAAACATGTGCCTCAAGAATTTTCCCATCCCGGCAGTGGGGAAGCTGGCCTGTCTGTTCACCAGTGGCTTCGGACTGGGAGGGCAGCTCCATGCGGGTCTACCTGTTCACCTGTCTGCTTGCCTGTGTTTGTCAGGGACAGGGTGTCCTCACCCTACGCCTTCAAGCAAAGTAACGTACACAGGCAGTTGCAAGGCTGGGGACCCCTGCCGTCCAAGGCCCAGGGAGAGGAGCCCTGGTGCTGGGTCGTGATGACATCATGGCGAGGGGTTTCTCTGTATAGAGTCTTAGGTGTGCTGGGAGAGACAGAAGAACTACAGGCTTATTCTCTAGGGAAGTGAAGAGGGGGTGATGGTTGTGGAAGCCTCCATACCTGTATTAGTCAGGATTCTCCAGAGAAACAGAATATATGTATATATGAGGACTATATGAAAAAAAAATGCAACTATAAATGCCTCTATTTTTCACATTACATGGCTAGATACTTCCCAGACAGCCCATAAATACATATATGGAAGGAGATTTGTTGTAAGGAATTGGCTCACATGACTGTGGAGGCTTGGTAAGTACAGAATCTGCAGGGTGAGCCTGTGGGCTGGCGACCCAGGGAAGACTTGCAGTCTGAGTGTGAAATTGTCTGCCGGCAGAATGCCTTCCCTCTCTGCTCAGGGAAGGGCAGTCTTTGTTCTATATTCAGGCCTTTGACTGATTGGATATGGCCCACCCACATTATGGAGAACAATCTGCTTTACTCAAAATCTACTGACTTAAATGTTAATCTTATCCCCAAAACACCCTTACGGAAACATCCAGAATAATCTTGTCCCCATAGCTTCCCCCAGCCAAGTTGACACATAAAATTAACCATCACAATACCCCACCTCCTTTATCTTGAAGGCCATCCTTGCTGCTGTACTTTTGTCCAGTGTTAAAGTATGAACAAAAGAAGGGGTATATGAAGCAGAGAAGGGAAAATTACGTCTACTTACACGCATACAGATTTTATGTGACATGTTAATATGCTTTATATACACATATACATATATACTTGTGTTCTATTACAAATAGAGTAAATTTAATTTTAATGATAGAAAATCCTTAAATTTAAGAGAACAAAAAGAATAACCGATTCAAATAATATAGTTGAGAAATCCCAATAAAAATAAACTACAGTAGACACTCAGTTAACTGGCACCCGTGGGGATTGGCAGATGCCAGATAAAAAGTAAGTACACTGTTAACCAGAACTCAAGCAACTGATACTCTTGAGCAACAAGCAAAACAGAGAGTCTACTGTATTTGACATTTAAAAATAATATGCACTGAAATGTATAAGATTTAAAATAGATTTATATAGAGATACTTGTATGTAGATGTAGAATTGGCACAATTTACATTCCCCAAACTAGTGACTGCATGGCAATAGTAGTATTTTGGTATTTATTTTGTGCAATAAAAACAAATGTGGTTTCACTGATTCTACGTTGTCCTCAGATGCTGGTCCACTTCAGAGATGGCCAGAATCCAGCTTCCTCTGTCCTGAGTGTGAGTCTCTCTAGCAAGGATGATTGGGTAGGAAGAACCTGACTGATAGAAATCATCCTGGGAGAAAGGAGTTGAGCTTATGAGAGCAGATCTGCCTCTGAAGATGAGAGGAGAGAGGAATGGAAAAAATGAGGAACTAGAAAAAGGATAGGGTGGGGCTGAAGCTGAGTCAGAGACTTCCCACCTCCTTTTCTCTAAAAGAGCACCCACCCAGCATGCTCTTTGCTCTTCAACCACCCCCAACCAGTCAACAACTCTATTTGAGACTGTAGCAAGTCTTTGAGTAGAAGAACCCAAAGGACCTATGGGAAACCTTACCGATGAATACACTGAAACTTCATTAGAAGCACAGGAAAGGGGAACCATAGCAAGATACTTGGGAAGGGTTTCAAACAGGAGCAACAGGTTTTGAATGCTTTCTAAATGAATGCACCTTTGAGTCAAAATGTAAATGATTCAAATATCGAGTATTTAAAATCAGAAATTATGTTTTACACCAATGAATACACTGGCATTTGTTACTTTATAGTGGGCCAGAATATGCAAGTGACTAATGCAGTCCCTACCCCAGACCAAATGTGTTCTTCCCTTGGAACTAACCAGAAGCTGGTTCTGTTGCTACCCCTATCCTGCCAAGGCAGCCCAGGGTGTTAGGAGCTCAGGTTCTGGAACCAAACCCCAGTTTTGTCAGTTACTAGCTCTAAATCTTGGGCAAGTTCCTCAAATTTTTTAAGCTTCAGTTTTTGGTTTTTTTATAAAATAGGGATAGAAAACTAACACTATTTCATACTTTTTTGGTGGCACTTTAATATTATGCATAAAATGTTCGCAATAGTAATGCACAAAATAAATGCTCAACGAAAGTAAGTAGCTGGTATTGCCACTATTGATGGCTTCACTGTACCAATTTAGAACCTGAATGGCGTCTTTGATTTTCTTCCTCTTCCTCTACATGTTGACCTACTTTATTCTACTTAAGACCTATTTTTAATTTGTCCCTCCATTCCTTTTCCCACAGCCACTATCCTAGTTCAGATAGTTGTAAACTCTAATCCTCCACCCAGGTAGCAGGTCAAATAATCTTTCTAACACTGATCTGAGAATGGCTCCCTTCACTTTAAAAAGACAGTGATGACTTCCCCTTGCCTAGAACAAAGTTTTATTCTTTTATTTTTTTATTGAGGTAGAATTGACATGTAACACTGTATAAGTTTAAGGTATACAATGTGTTGATTTGTTACCTTTATATATTGCAATATGATTGCCACATTGGCGTTACCTAACACCTCTATCACGTCACAAAATTATTTCTTTTTTGTGGTGAGAACAAGCATGATCTAATCTCTTAGTAACAAAGGTTAATTCTTTATCATGGTAATCTAGGTTTTTCAACATTTCCTGTCGTAGACTGCATCATTGGCTCCAATTCTTTACCCATCTCTGCATATACGAGGGCTATCCAGAAAGTATTCAGCCATGTAATATGAAAAATAGAGGCATTATGGCTGGATGTTTTTCCAAACAGCACTTGTGTGTCTTTTGCCATATGGCTTAGTGGTTCCCTCCAGTAAAGGTTCTGATTCTATGTCCCCAACCCTTGGCTCTGGATTGACCAAGTGACTTGCTTCTCCTGCACCTCTGCCAGCCTCTGTGAGAAAACTCCTCAGGCTCTCTGCTATCTCTCCCCTTAGGAGGCTGAGAGAGATGTGGAGCAGAAACATTCTAGCTGAGTCTAGCCTAGGTCAGTAAATGTACGAGAAATGTAAGTGTTACTAATATTTCCAGTCATTGAATTTGGGAGTAGTCTGTTGTATAGCAATAAACCCCAAATCATTTTTCAGGTAACTGTCTCCTGCAAGGCCCAGTACATTCTAATTTCATAGTATAACTTGCCCCCAGTACCTTTTTTGAATTCTCTGTTTGTCCCGCCACTTGGAATATCCTTCCCCTTTTCCCCCACGATCTTTCAAAACCCTAGTCCTCTTCCAGGTCCAGCTAGTATGTCCCCTTCTCTGTCAGGCCTTCTTGATGCCCCTAACCAAATTTAACACTGACTCCTTCAATAAGCTTCCATAGCCCTTCATGTGTATTCTCTGGTGGGGTAGTTGGCACCGTGTAAGGACTCCTCATTTCTGAGTTTCCTTAGCGGGTATGTGCATGTGTGCTTTACTTACCTTTTCATCCTCGTCAGTGCCCTGCGTATATTCCGGAAATGTTTGTCGTAAAAATGGAATGAATGAATGGAGACATAAATCGAAATACAGTGTCTCTCTTTTATCATAAAACAGGTCAGTGACAGTGATTTTCTGACATTGTGCCCAGTTTAATACAGGACTGGTTCGTACCCTACAGAAGAGTAAATGATAACCTTTATAGATATGTTTTTCCACTAGACAGAAATTATTTGCATCTGTACCAGATGGGAATCTATACATTAGCATGTAATTTCACTAAGTCTGAACATATTGATCAAAAGTTTTAGCACTAATCAACCACTGCGTGAATTATTATGCTTAATAGTCATATAAACTATTTGTAGATCATTAAAAAGAGTCTTTAAATTTGGATTATAGCAGGAATTTTTTTAAATTCCTTTTTATTGTTAGACTTTATAGCAGGAATTTTAATAAGCAAAGCCAATTCAAAATGTTTATCGAGGGTATCAGTCCCTGCCTTACTAAAATTTGTAAATTGTTAAGTTCTTCCATTTCATGAGAATTTCCCCACTTGGTAGCCTCGTCTGCTTGGTGTGACAGCAGCCCTGCCTGGTGAGAATGCAGGGTGCCTCTGCCACTGGTGTAAGCAAGCCAGCAGCTCCCTCAGAGCGCCTCAGCTCATCAATCACAAGTACAGTTTGAATTCAAAACAAAGTTTCCTGCTTGAAGTTCAGGCTTCCTGTCTTTCCATCTAGAAGTTCCTTCTAGAAGTCTCTCGAAGTAGTTGTTAATCATGTTGTATACGTTTCTATTTACAATTTTGTTTTAAACAGCACTTTATGCTAAGTGAAATAAGTCAGGCTGAAAAAGACCAATACCACATAATATCACATCTATGTGGACTCTCAAGAACAAAAAAGAAATGAACAAATGAAACAAAGAAACTCATAGACACTGAGAACAAACTGATGGTTATTAGATGGGAAGGGTCGGCGGGGGGTTGGGTGAGAAAGGTGAGGGGACTAGGAAGTACAAATTGATAGTTACAGGAGAGTCACAGGGATGTGAGTACTGTCTAGGGAGTATAGTCAATACGGTAATAACTGTATAGTATCAAGTAAGTACTAGACGTATCGGGATTACTTCATAAATTATATAGATATTTAACCACTATGCTGTATACCTGACACTAAGATAAAGTATTGCAAGTCAATTATAAAAAATAATCATGGGGATATAAAATACAGCATAGAGAATACAGTCAACAATATTGTAATAACTATGTACAGTGTCAGACGGGTAAATAGACTTATTAGGGATATCACTTTATGAGGTATATAGATATCTAATCACCATGTTGTTTTGTATACCTGAAGCTAATGATAATAATAGTAAGAAGAAAACACAGCACTTGAGAACTTGAGCCCGCAAACTGCCAGAACCCAGAGAATTAATCTATTTCACAAACGTGTTTTGTTTAGCCTGCACAGGGCGATACATTTTTTTTTTTTAATTTAAAATGAGCAGATTTTACATGCAAGTCCAGACTTGGGACTTTTCTTTAAAAAATGTTAGTTTTGGAAGTCCTGGGCGGCTCATATCTTTGCATGACAATTGTAGGCTGGAGCTGGGTGGCTGCGGCCTCCTGCAAACAGCACTCACCCAGCATCACTTACGCACATGGCCTTGCAATGACTGAGGGCATGGAGTTTGCAAACCTTGCTCACCTCTTCCTTGCTTCCCCATGCTCCTCCCAGACCCCAGCAGTGTGTAGCATCCACACAGCTGCAAGGGAAGCCAGGTTTGCAACTTACTGTACACGATGGGCCAGAACTTTCACCTGGCTCTACAGGGAACTAATGAGTATATCTTTTCAGGTCGTTTTCGCTATAGCTACTACAGTTTAAGTGGATTGAAATAAGACAGAAATTTGGGGAAGGATAGCAGATGTATTTTTGTGGCTTAGAAAATTACCTCCCAGAGTTCAGCTGTACAAGGACCAAATGGGACGTCTGAGGGAGGCCATTTATCTTTGTTAACAAGACGATTGCAAAGGTCAGAATTGTGGACCTGGTTTGGGGAAATGCATGCTGAAAATTTCTCTAAGGAAACATAGTGTCTAGTAGATTAACAGCAGATGAGATAATAGTTTTAGGCCCATTTGCTGAACCGGTCCCTGTGCCTGTATTCCTGTCCAGGCCTAAATTAATTACCATCTCATAAAACAGTCACCACCCAACGAATACGCACGTGACAGAGCAGAAAGAAAAGCAGCTCTTCAGTCTCCTGCAGTTGGACTGGGAAGAAGGGCGCTCACGTGCAAGGGTGGCAGCACTCCCTCTGGCGGGTGGGAAGTAGTCCTTCTCCCTATTTATCTCTCTCGTATTTACTGATGCTCAGGTGTTGGAGCTCATTGAGTAAAAGGGTCCTGTGAGAGACAGCCTGAGAGGCTGGCCTAGGGCTAGTCATCTCTGTCCTTGTCTCAGAGCAAGGGTTGGCAGCCCAGCTGATCCAGCTGCAGTGACGTATGGGTCTCCTGACCTGGGGTAAGTCCACGAACCTTCCTGAGCCTCAGGCTCCTTGTCTGTAACATGGGGATAGTAGTCGTTGTTTTTGCAAAGTGTGGTTGTGAGGATTAAGTGAGGAATCTGTGTAAGTGCCTGGCCGGGAGTAGGCACTACAAAAATACTAGCCCAACCCTCCCGATAATACATGCTAGCCGCCTTTCTTCTCTGACAAAGCTGAGGTCGTAGAGTTCCCCTGAAGGCAGTGAGGGAACAAAGCACAGGGATTGAAAATGTGGCCCCTGGAAGCTAAATATAAGGTGATGGAAAGAGAAGTCACATTAGGTGGTGAACTTATTATACAACAAGGTGACAATGCACTATAGAACTGTATGCCTGATACCTATGTAATCCTTGCTAACAGATGTCACCCCAATAAGTCTAACAATAAAAATGAATTTAAAAAAAAAAAAAAGAAAAAGAAAATGTGGCCCCTGAGCAGACTGCCTGTGTTTGAATCCTCTCTGAAAACTACTGATTATGTGACCTTTGGCTAATGATACAAGGGCTGTCTGGAAAGTCCCCAGCCATGTAACATGAATAACAGAGGCATTTATGGCTGGGTTTTTTCTGGACAGCCCTCGTATATTTATTGAAAAAAATCTGAGTATAAGTGACCTGCATGGTGGTAACCTGTGTTGTTTAAGGGTCAGCTGTAGTAGGTGCTCAACAAACATAAGCTATTATTTTTTAACTAGATGCAAACGTTGATCATTTTTTTAAAAACGTGAGGTAAAATTCACATAATGTAAAATCAACTATTAACCTTTTTGAAGTGTACAATTCAGTGGAATTTAGTACATTCACAATGTTGGACAAGCATCACATCTATCTAGTTCCAAGACATTTTCATTACCCTAAAAGGGAAACCTGTACCTTTTTGAATAATTTTGCAGTTAATCTCCATACACGTTGCCCCCAGCCCCTGGCAACCATTAGCCTGCTTTCTGTCTCTATAAATTTGCCTATTCTGTATGTTTCCTATAAATAGGTTGGCCAGATATTCTGTTTTAAACTGGACAGAAAATAACAGTATTGTCCCCTTTCGAATGTAACATATGGTCAGCCTACCTATAAAAGAATCATTTAATATGTGGCCTTTTGTGTCTGGCTTCTTTCACTTGGCATAATATTTTGAGGTTTAAAAGCTATTATTTTGATGCTTACTATTCTCTAAATACCTCTAGCTAATATTCCAGATGTATTAGATTCCTTTTGGGGAGTGAAGATAAGATAATAATAATGTTAATGCTTAAAATATTTTTATAGGACAAGTAGAGCCGCCTTCTCTGCATATTTGGGTGTCAGATATCTTGGCGTAAGTGGGAGAAATAGCTGTCCATTCCTGTGTCACTACAGCCACATGGTGGCACAAATGACAGGCTTCCACATACCTGCTTCGCTGGTGGGAGGACAGAAAAATAGGTTGGGACTGGATTGTTCTTACCCACACTTATGATTTATAAGGCTGGAGAGCAACTAGAATGCTGACCACCAGCCTCAAGAACTGTGTCCTGATTTCCCCAACTACTTGGGCCTTAGGCGGGTGCTGAGGATTGAGTTAGGAGGCAAAGAGGGTCAACAAACAATGGGTCAGCCCTGGAGAAGGAGAGAGGAAATTCCAAGGACAGCAGCCTATAGCCCTGCCTAGAGGGAAGAGCCTTTTAAGAGTGTCATCAACAACCACATAAGCTATTCATACTCATAGATCCTTCCCGAAACGTGTACTGATTGAGTGCCTGGCTACTAGGGTCACAAAAATGAACAAAATGAGATATATTCCCAAGGATCTCTCTGTCATGAGAAGCAAGTAAATAAATCCAAATAAATCCATACCAATGTCTGTCAAATACTACACAATAGGTAGGAGCTGTTATTATTATTATTGTTGTTATCACAATGTCTTGATTGATATTTTATGATTATTATAGTAGTAGAAGCAGTAGTAGTAAGATGATAGGTAGATAGATAGATATAGAGATATAGGTATATAGATATAGGTAGATACAGTCCTTTGGGGATTCTTCCAATTGCTGTGTAGATCAATTGTAATTATGCCTTCTCAAAACGGGGAAATAATTATAGCTATGGGTGAGTTTAAGGATGCCAGGAGACCAACCTGAACCCCACAGATCACCTGACCTACATACGTCCTGTCTTACTGGTGCCATTTGGGGTCTTAACAGTGCCATTTGGGGTCTTCAGAAAGTAGTGTCAATTCAAAGCCAATAACTAATAATCCCTCCAAATTCTGATTATTTCCCTTTTTCCAATTACTCCAAAGTCACTTGTGAAATGGCCTCAGTTTCACTGGAAGAAGGCTGGGAGGTAGAAATTTCTGGTGATGCGGCAAGTTCCTTCCTCAACAGGCCCAGCCTCTCCCCGTTCAAGGGGCTCCGGGTATGTGAACTGCCATGTCTAGAAACTGACCAACGGGCCACGACTCCTTCGTTATGATTCAAGTCAGACTTCTTTTCTTCGCCAAACCTCAAACTTTTTGGCTGGTACAAATCAAATTGGACTTTTGAAGGCTCATCATCTATATCAGTTCTGGGGACACCATATCAGCTAGCCTATTGCAGAGATCTCTGTGGGTCAGATTACTGATCCAGTCTGTTGGCCGTTACTGTAGCCGTACCTACCATGTCTCTGAGAATCAAGTCAGCCACTTGGCCTCTCCTACACAAGAATGCCATTGTTTCCCTTTCTGAGAACCCCACCAACAAGGAAAGGACCAGAAATTGTAGCTGACCTTTCTAACTTCCAATGATGCTTGAAGGCTCAGATATAGATGTCTTGATATTGATATACTATAATGTATGCTTAATACCCCCATCTAGTCTTAAAAACAACTGTCCTTCAAAGCAATGGGAAAAGCTGAAAGCCCAATAGAAAAACAGGCAAATGATACAATTTCCTAAAAAGTAATACATATATATATATATATATATAAAACTAATGAATATATGAAAAAAAATCTTCAACTCCACTAATAACTAATAACACCATAAAAAAAGACAACAGAGAAATCCTATTTTTCATCTATGGGGAAAAATATGGAAATCCTTAGAGTCTTATGGTTTATATTTGGAGTATAAAAATTGGTACACAATTTCTGCAGGACAGAAGCAATATACATCAAAAACCTTTCAAAATATGTTTACCTTTGATCCACAGTTCTACTTCAAAAATTTATCTTAAGGAAATATAAATTAAAAATATGAAGATGTCTCAGAGCTGTTTTTATGAGCAAAAACTTGGAATCAGCTTAAATACTGCCAATTCTTACTTAACGACCTACCTGTTAGGTTGACAACTACTCGGACCTACCACCAGTTCTCCAGTCCGGAAATTCCCTTTCTCAGTCTTTGTCTTGTTCACGCAGTTTGTATTCACTATATGAAGCAAGACTACGTATTTTATTTGTAAGTGTGGTGTTGCATGATATCTATTGAAAAATACGTACCCTATGGCGCCATGACACACATCTGCCTTTAAGCTCCTTGCTTATGGACTAATTCGCTTAATGACCTAGTCATAGGATTGGAACTCAGTTGTTAAGAGAGGAGTCAACCATAGGAACTTGTTTTAAGCAAATTATGGTATAAATATGAAATATTATGCAGATATTCAGTCAATAAAAATTTACTGAGCACCTACTTGGTAAGAATACTATTGTAAAATCTAAGGACACAGACTATCTCTTCTTTTATGGAGCTTACATTTTTAGGGGTTGATGATATAGAATAAACAGATCAATAAATTTTTAAAAGTTAGGTTGTGCAAGTGATATGATGAAACTCAAAAGGGAGCTACTTTAGATTACATAGGTCTGGAAAGGCCTGACTGGGGAGGTAACATTTAAGTAGAGACGTAAATGGCATCTCTACTTAAATGTTAGGTGCCATTATTACATAGGAATGTATTTCCTGACCAGAAAAGATATCACAAACCCTATTTTTTTCATGAAACCATATGTATAGGGTGAGGATGGGGGTGGGGTGTATATGCCAGAAAGAAGTCTGAAAGAAGAGATGTTGGTTAGAATGTTTTTCCAACTGCTATGATAGTAACTGAAAACCTGACTCAAAGCTGATGTGATAATAAAGTAAGTTATTGATTCTCTACATGAAAAGGCAGTCTTTTCAGGGGCTCAATAATGTTTCAAAAGGCCTGGCTTCTTTCCATCTCTTTCTTTGACATTCTATGGAGTTGCTTTATTTCTCACGAGTCCTAGGTGACAGCTCCTAGGGCTACATGTTTCCTCATTCGTATCTGGGAAGAAATAGAGAGCATCTTTCTTTTAATGTCCCAGAAAATGACAGTCTGATTGGACTGACTAGGGTCTGGAAGTCAAACCCAGGCCGTGGCGTTGAGAGCGCCAAAGCATAGCCACTACACCACCAGGGACCCCTGCACGACCATTCTTGAACCAAATTCCTTGGCTAGGGTGATGAACTAGAAGGGTTAGCAAAAGCTACTGAGTATCCAGCAATGGAGTGAGGCAACTCCCAAACCACCAAGCTGAAAACTAGGGGGAGAGAATGTACCCCAAAGACAATTGGGGGGAACTTTTCATAGAGGAAGAGGAAAAAGTTCTGTGTACCAAATACCAGTTGTTGCATACACAAAAACACCAAAAAGTAAGTAGTGTTTGTATCTCTGAGTTTTAGATAATAGAATTACTGGTGATCTTTCCTTTCTTTTTTATACTTTATATCTGAATTTTTTACAGTGAGACTATATTAATTTTATAACCACAAGACAACAAAGCTATTTCTATTTTTTGAAATCTGGCCAAATGAATAAAAGACAATAAATGGATAAAGATGTATTAGTTTTGGCCTGTTACAGCTCTGCACTTGGACTTTGCTTCTCTTCCTCTAAAGCATTGTTCTTGAAACAAAACCGGCGGGCTATTCCGGCCTTTTCCCTCGGTTAACAGGCCGGCTCTGGGCTTCTCAGCCCGCGCAGCCCGTTTCACGTAACCATTTAGCGGTGCTGCGGCTTCCTCTTCTCGCTCCAATGTGCTATTCCGGGACGGTTGAGAGTTCTCTTCAGTGACAACTGAGATGCCTCGTGCTAAGAATAGGACTCTGACTGATGAAGCAGGCCAACAGCAGTGGGGCCCCAAGGAACTTCGCTCTCTGCCAGGTCTTTAAAAGACCTAAAACTCAATTTTGTTCTCAGTTCCTAGGTTGGCCCTGGTCTGTGGTTTGCTGTTCCATATGTCTCTGTGAAATCCTGTCAGCTGCATAGTCCTGTAAATCACACAGGCTGGACAAGTTCACGACGAGACCCAGAGAGCGCTCCCGGACAGCCGGGCTTCCAGCTGGGGGACCTGAGTCAAAGTCGGCCACAGCGTTCTCTGTTGCATATCTGGGGACATTTTTATCTCAGAAGATTTCAATTTGAGGACAAAAGGATGTTTGCCATTTTTTTTTTCAAATCCAATTTTTGTATTCTCCAAGAGTTTCTGAGAGAAACTAAGGAACTAAGGGAACTGCCCTCTTTGTACTGTAGATGCTGTTGTAAGGTGGCAACCAGGTTTTGAAGATAGAGGGCCGGGCTCTACCTCGGGCAGTTTAAGGTTTTTAAGCCACAGCTCTGTCATCTGCAAAATGAGGGGTTATTAAAACCCACCTCACAGCGTTGTGGTGGTGATTAAATAGTGCTGGGAAATACAGAGCACTTTCGGTGCCAAACAAATCCTAGCTAATAGTATCCTACACTGCAGACATTACGTGGAATCATGCTCCACCACCTAGAGTAACAACCTCGAAAATGCTGTGCTGTGTGGGTTTCTCTGCCTTCCAGGCCTCATTCTCCCCGTTCCCAGCTTCTGGCCCCTTGGGATCACCTACCACGTAGAGCACCTGTACCTAGCTAAGTCTTTGTCTTGGGCTCTGCTTGGGGGAACCTAGAGTGTGGTGGCTAGAATGAATAAAAGTAGCAGAGTATTTTGAAATGGTTCGTAGTTACATTTTTTTTTTTTTTTTTTTTTTTTTGCTCTTTGGTATGTGGATAGCTCCCTGACTAGGAATCGAACCCAGGCCGCAGCGCTGACAGCGCCAACGCTGAAGCCTTAAGCCACTACACCATCAGGGAGCTCCCTACATTTTTTTAAAAAGATAAAGATTCATCAATCATATCAGAGATTATGATGACAACAATATTAATAATTATGCTGGCTTGGCATTATTAGGGGGATCACAGATGGTGCTACTACTATTGGATATTAAGCTCATTAAATTGCACAAATTCTAATTTAGCAAGGCAAGCAGTGAGGAGTGAAGGTGTTTGAAGTGGAGAGAGGCTTTTAAGGAAACCAGAAACCTGGAAATGATAAGGCCCAGGGGAATGTGCTGACTCAAAGCTGCATTCCTCACATTTCTTCTTTCTGAACAAAA
The DNA here is from genome assembly GCA_004026885.1 of Lyroderma lyra. Classification (NCBI taxonomy): domain Eukaryota; kingdom Metazoa; phylum Chordata; class Mammalia; order Chiroptera; family Megadermatidae; genus Lyroderma; species Lyroderma lyra. The sequence goes on along the minus strand of PVJL010000620.1, from coordinate 272,474 downwards.
GCAGGGAGGACTCTAAAATGCCAAAAATAGAGTTCTGGCAGATATAGCATAAGGGTTAGAAATGGTCAGTGTTGGGCAAATTCCAGTTCTTACATTGTATAGTCAATTCCCAAGTATTCTTCTGCTCCTGCAAGTCTCTTCCCATTTCCCGTTTCTTTTCTTCTCTCATGGCTAAGCTGCCTGTGGCAGCAGAGCCATTCCTGTGGGCACCCCTCCGATCTCAGTGCATTGCTGCTGTGACACAGTGAAGATGAGCAGAGGTTTCACATTTCATGCTTGGTTTTCTGTTTTTTGGTTTTTGTTTGTTTGTTTGTTTGTTTTGTGTGTGTGTGTGTGTGTGTGGGGTAGTTCCCTGGCTGGGAATCGAACCCAGGCTGTGGCACGGAGAGCGCCCAAACTAGCCGCTACACCACCAGGGCACTCCCCCGGTTTTCTGTTTTAGTTACCATAGCTACCTAATAAAGTACCCTAAATTTGAGTGGTACAAACAGGCATTTGTAATGCCCTCGGATCCCATGAGTTAGGAATTTGATAGAGTGCAGTAAGAACAGCTTCTCTGTGTTCCACGATGTCTGGGGCCTCAACTGGGGAGCCCGAGAGCTGGAGCTGGAACCACCATTCTTACCCAGGCCTGGCAGTTCATGCTGACTATCGGCTGGAGTTTTGGTTCTTCTCCACCTCAATTTTCCTAGATGGTTCCTCTGTGTGAATTGGTTCGGACTTTCCCACAGCATGGCAGCTGTGATCCAAGACAGGGAGCCAGGAGACACTGCTATCTCCTTCTATGACCTAACCTCCCAAGTCAGGCATCGTTATTCTACCACATTCTATTCATTGAAGCAGTCTTAAGTCCCACTCACGTTCAAGGGGAGACTAAATAGAAACTACCACTTGATGGAGAGAGGTTCTAGAAAAATGTGGGATTGAAAATTTTTCTGTGATTGTTTTGGAAAATACAATCTGCCACATTTGCATACAGACCACTCAAGGAGTGTAATAAGGTGCTTCCAAGGCTCTGAATAATTATACTTTGAAAAAAGAAAACAAGGTGATGGTATTTGGAAGGAGCAATGGCTGTCTCCCCTGTGATAAACAAGGAGAATATTTGGTCTAGTTTCCCTGCAAGATCCTCGAGGGAAAGTCGAAGAAAAAGGAGGTTCAAAGGAAGGATCCAAGGTTAAAACAATAAATAAATAAAGGTCATTGGTATGTCGAAACACCCTGTCCCATAACAGAGACCTTAAGTTTAAACAATTCAATCTTCTGACAAACTTCGTGGATCAAACCTGCCTCATTCTGTGTTCAGAGAGCTTCGCACAGATAACTCAGCAACACGAATGGATAAGGACCTGTGGAAATGGCTGGATGTTACTGAAGAGGAGAGAATAAAGATCGTGTCCCTAGCTTTACTGGTAGGCTTACATTATGAGTGTCCTAAATGAGGGCTTGTGCTGTCAACATGCTGATATTCAAAATGTCACACACAGATTGCAAACCTACGAAGAGGACCCTGAGACCCGTGTGTGCCTCTTGGCCCAATGCTTTTATTAATCCCATTTCCTCAGGAAGGAGATCTGAAAGTTGGAGACGACGCCATTAGCAATTCAGTCCCTGCTGCGAGAGAACATGGGTAATTCCATAGATTCCCGTATTCTGAGTGAATTTATTGAGTGCTCGTTAGGCACCAGATGTTGGATATGGTTAAGATTGTGTTTTATTGACTCTATAGCCTAACCAAAGGAAGAAAGAAGTAGAGATCATCAGGGCCCGGGAGAGGTGACCTGAGAAGAGGGAGGAGAGCAGACGGAGGCTGGAGCTTTTGTTCCCTTCCTCTTACTGTGACTGCTGGGCTACCCTTGGTGAGGAGTTCGCACAAAGCACTGTCTGGGTTCCCAGCACTGACTCACATGTAACCTTCTGTTGACGCCATTCTGGGCCTAAAACTAGGCAAGAGTGGACAGTGGGGAGGGGTGCTTCTCTCCTTGAGACCCAGATTGTACAGACTCTTGCTTTCCTTTAACAACACAACCTCCTTCCACTCCCACTGAAGCCATGGAAGCTGGAGGTAGAAAATTACACAGTTGAAGAAGAGTCTCAAATTGCTCAGGGTTCTGGGCATGGTTTGGAGCATTTTCCAAGCTTGTTCCAGATACTCTTCTTGGTCAGGCCTCTCACCTCAGTCCTTGGATCCAATGCCTTCTTTCTCACACCCATTCTTTCATGCCCAGACCCAGGTAAAATATACTTCCTGCATGGCATGCACACGTCCACTCTTAGGTAATGATGGAATCACAGACTCTGGGAGTTTGGAAGAAAGTAAAAGAAAGGGATGGGGAAGCCTCAGGCTTAGAACATTCCAGGGAACTGGACTCAGACCACCAGTGCTATGTTGGCAGAAATTTCCTTTATAAAACATTTGTCAAGTTACAAAATCCTTTTAGTGCCTTCTTAAGTCAGCTAAAGATGAACTTACTCAGGTCTTCAACTCCTCTGTGTCTCTCTCTTTCTGTCCTCATTCTGCCATACTTTCTTCACCTAAAAGATCTATAGAAGCCCCCAGATTCCCACTTCTTCTTTCAATATAACTAGTCCTCCTCAGAACTTTAATCACTTCCACTAGCTCTGTTCTTTCTTGTTTTAGGTATTGTAAATGCTGCTTCCTTCAGGAAGCCTTCCAAGGCTGGGTTAGGTAGCTCTAACATGGACTCCCAGAGCAGCTTTGCTTCCCCTCTAACAAATAATTTATCACATTGTTAAAAATGCTGAACATTGAAAATCTTTCTCCTCCTCTAGGCTCTAATCCTTTTGAGAGAAGGAACATTCTTTTTCTTCCATTTTAGTCTCAGCACTGAGCACATGGAGGAATTAAATAAATGTGTGTCATAAGAGAAAAAGATATATTAATTCATTTTCTTCGCTTTAGACTTCCCAGGGGGCAAAAGAGAATGTGGAGAAAAGGTGGAGAACTTACATTAGGAAATGATGCCCTTGATGTATTTTATTTCTAACTTGCACCAATATTGGGACAATTATGTTGTAAGGAAAAGTAGTTTAACTGAGACAGTCTCCAATATTTGAGACATCAAGGTTCTGAGAACAGGGAGTGGGTCATCCTTAAATGGTAAACAGCATTTTGAGTGTCCTTCTGTCGGGAACCAGCCATGCAAGCAGCAAGGATGAGAAAGAAGAGGACTGGTCTTTGTTGAATAGGATAGGCTCTGATTTTCAAGTCTAGAGGTGCATTCCTAGAGAAAATGTTTTGTAGTTGTTTTTGTTTTTCAAGAAGTGAATGTTGATTGCTATCAAAATAACATGTACATGTAATTTTTAAAATCAAGTATTTTGTTAAAAACCTAAAACAAAATGAAGCAGCCCTTGCCCCACTTATCCTCATTCCTCAGTTCTGCTCTCTGACGCAATCATTTTCAAACTCATTTAGCTGTTTGGTTGTTTGTTTAATGTTTACTCCTCCCCTTTTCTAAATAGTGTGCTTATGTTACTCTTTCTTGGTTTATCTATTTTTGACTGTCTGGTGACTTCTTATTGTTATTGAGGACGTGCCTCTCTTCACTACATCACTATGTACATTCCCTCCCACCGTCTCCTCAGTAGAGAAGATTATTTTATCAATGAAAATAGGTTCAGTTGCATAAATCAGAAAACTCAAAACAACAGTGATTTAAACAGAACTTCCCTCTCTTAAGGAAAAGAAGCCGGGAAGTAATCCTTGCAGGCTTACCTGGAAGGAGGCTTCACCATGCTTCCTAGCACTGGCTTCCATCTTCAAGGCCATTGTTGGAGATCCAGATACTTTTGCCCAAGTTTTCCAGGGAGCAAGAAGGAATAGGGGGCTATCGCTATACATTTGCCCGTTCCAGACATTTCAAATAAATTGAATCAGATAATATGTGATACTTTTTGATGGCTTCTTTCATTTAGGATAGCATTTGTAAGGGTCATCTGTGTTGTAACATGTATCAGTACTTCATTCTTTCTATTAATGAATAATAATATTCCATTGTATGGACACATCAGATTGTATTTATCTATTCATCAGTTGATGGACATTTGGGTTATTTTCACATTTTTTGTTATTAATTTTATGAATAATGCTGCTATTAATATTTATATATAAATTTTTAAGGGGATATAATGTTTTAAGTCCTCTTGCATCATATACCTAAGAGTAGAATTGCTAGTCATGTGATAAATCTATGTTCAACCTTTTGAGGAACTGCTAAAATGTTTTGCAAAGCAACTGTGCTCTTTCACATTTCCACCGGCAGTTAGGAGAGTTCTAATTTCTCCATATCCTTACTTATACTTATTATCTATCTTTTTTATTCTAGCCATCCTAGTGGATGTGAAGTGACATCTTTTGTGGTTTTGATTTGTATTTGCCTGGTGACAAATGATGCTGAGCATCTTTTTGTGTTTATTGGCCATTAGTATATCATCTTCGGAGAAATGTCTTTTTAGATATTTTACTCATTTTTATATTGGGTTGTCTTTTTGTTGTTGAGTTGTCTAAGTTCTCTTTGTATTCTATATGCAAGTCCCTTATCACACAACTTGCTAATATTTTCTCCCACTCAGTGGTTGTGTTTTCACTTTCTTATTGGTATCTTTTGAAACACAAAAGTTTTTAATTTTTGGTACTGTATGGTTCAGGCATTTTCAGACTGTTTTTTGTTTTTGTTTTTGTTTCGTTTTGGCGGTTGCTCTAGAAATCTTAAGATGTATCCTTAACTTATAACCATCTAACTCCAGTTGATACTGACATAGTTACACCAATAAATTAGAAAACTTTGATGTGGCAGAGATTGCCAGTTGTTCAAATTTCTTCTTCTCTTCTTCAATAATGGAACCTCTGATTTTGAATTAGATGCATGTCTTCTCAGAATAAAAAAGACATTTACTAGCATTCCTTACAACTAGCAAGGAATGGCTTCCTAGGAGTTGCGCTATGACTATGTTCTGATCAAGGAAATAGGATAAACATTGTGTGGCAATTTCTGGAAAACTGTCTAGAAAGTCAGCTTTGGTCCCTCTTCATTTCTTCCTCCAATCAGCTAGCCGAAACATGGACTTGATGTCTCGATATGAAACATCTATATTTATACCATTGGGCAGGAGTCCTGAGTGCAAAAAATAGTAGAATGGCAATATAAAACAAATGTACATCCCTAACACCTTTGAATGCTATCTACCAATTCTACAGGCAGCCTCTGAAATTCTTTTATATCTCAGAGAAATAAACTTATAGCTTGAGCCAATGGAATTTTAAATTTCTTTCAGATATCAGGAACACGGAAGATGCAGCACTTCTTAAAGTAGTACTCAACTATTGATTATAGGAGGGTTTGTTGTTGTTATTTGTTTGTTTATGTTTTAGTTTTTGGTCAAGCTTCTGACATCAATTTTGAAAAGTTTCTTAGTATGTGATGAAAAATTCTTTTGCATGCATTTCAGTTACAAAATATAGCATAGTCATTTAAACCTTTCTTAGGTCTCAAGAAGCACAGGTCTACAAGGAAATACCTATCTAATCAAGATCATTTCTCCAACAATGGAAATTTATTTCACTAATATAAAATTTCTACCCATTTAACCCATTTCAGCACTTTTCTAGATACACAATAACTTGTCATTTCATGGTGAATTATATTCTAATTATTTTGAAGATCACTTAACTCAACATATGAATACAACATTGTGTACTATGCAGCTGAAGTGCTGATAATGTAAACAGCCACGACCAAGTGCTGCTTGGTAAAGGCAACAATAAATATGTCCTGACTGCTGCCTCGTGAATAGTAATTACACGACACCATAAATTGTTAGGTCTATGCAGTCTAATTTCAACAATAATAAAATAGATCGTAGAATCAATAACATAATAAGTTTTGATATCCAATAAGGAAAATCCTTCTATCTTGATGGTGGTTATTTTATTTTATTTTATTTTATTTTATTTTATTTTATTTTATTTATTTTTTTTTTTTAGAGACGGGGTCTCGCTATGTTGCCCAGGCTGGAGTGCAGTAGCTATTCACAGGCGCGATCCCACTACTGATCAGCACGGGAGTTTTGACCTGCTCCGTTTCCGACCTGGGCCGGTTCACCCCTCCTTAGGCAACCTGGTGGCTCCCCGCTCCCGGGAGGTCACCATATTGATGCCGAACTTAGTGCGGACACCCGATC
>PVJL010000620.1:96382-266170 GCA_004026885.1 Lyroderma lyra | reverse complement strand
ATTGATGGTGGTTATTTTAAACCACTAAGTTTAGGAGTGATTTGTTATGCAACAAAAGCTGCCACTTGTGGGTTGTGAAAGAATTCACAGACAAAGCAGGAATAAGAGAAACAGTTTGTTGAGATACACTCAAGGGCAGAGGCCAAGTGCAAAAACTGCAAGGATGGGCTCTGGTATCTAGCCTTATATAGGGGAGAAATCATCAATCACAGTTACTAGGGAATTGGGGCTATGGGCTCTACTGATCGGTCTAGGTGAAGGCAGGGAACATTGATCATGGCTTCAGGTCCTGCATCAGTCATGGCATTGTTTAGTCTCATTCCCAGGGGATGTAGTCTGGGGGCCATTCTGCTTTCCTGAGTCCAGAGTTAAAACACAACTGAGGCCAAGATGCTATTCTTAAGTTGACCAAAATTGTTCTTATGGTTAACAGACCTGAAGCTTTGTTCCTAAAACTTATTTGGATGTTGATCAGAATCTGATGTTCTAGGGCCTTAATGTTTAAATGGAGTTGACACACAATGCATGTACAGGTAGGTAAGAAGGTCTAAGGGAAAGAAAGCACGTGAGTTATATCTCCAGTTCTATTAGGCTTAAACAAAACCAGCCTGGCAATAAGGAATATCCTGGTTTCTTTTCAAATTCAGTTGTATATTGTATAGTAACCACAGGTTTTAACCCAGGGCACTGTTCTCTCAGAACTCAGTTGTCTGTTGGGCCACAACCATAGGTCCTGAACCTGCCAAGACTTCCTTGCAATAATTTTCTAGCTGTATTAACCCTACCTCAACATTGTAGCCACCATGGCTCTGCAAATTCTTGGATTCCTCTGCGGTGGAAGATGGGGAGGCCAAGACATCTGTATGGGGCCAGCTACCCAGCTGGTGGCTGGTCCCTCCTTCCAGTGTAAAGTGGTGCATGTTGAGAGCTGTGCAGGTTCCCTGAGCTGGAGGAGCTGAATGAGGAGACAGTGCTTAGAAAACTTATATGAGACAGAACAGAACCACCCATCTGAGAAAGGAAAGGCAGCCTCAGTTCTTGGGGAATGACACTGGTCCTTTCAGAGCAGTGTTCTCCTTTTCTTCTTCTCATGGGTAGGAAGAAAGAGTTACCAATTCTTACACTTGATCTTAAGCAAATAATTTGCAAATAAAAATCTAGAGACTTCTAGACAGGATAACTTCCTGCTCTGTTGCAAGGGGCAAATCTCATTTTGGACATTTTTTTCCCCATGCTGCTTCTATCTGGTGAGGCTAATATTACCTCAGAGATGTATGACCTGGGAGTTCCCTGGTGGTGTAGTAGCTTAAGGCTTCAGCGCTGGTGCTGTCAGCGCTGCGGCCTGGGTTCGAATCCCAGCCAGGGAGCTACCCACATACTAAAAAGCAAAAAAACAAAAACAAAAACAAAAACAAAAAACCAGAAATGTATGACCTTTTCTTTCATTAATCCAGGTGTTTTCTTAACCCTAACCCTATAAGCCATGATCAGGCTTTTTTTTTTTTTTTTTTTTTTTTACATGTTAGGTTTGAGATAATTGAGATTTATATATAGTTACAAGAAATAATACAGAGACACTCCCCACTCCCATACCACTTACAGGGGTTCTCTCAGTGGTAAAAACTTCCTTAACTATAGTACATCATCACAACCAGGAAATGACATTAAACAGTTGATCCACCTTATTGAGATTTTATCCCACTGTTTTACATGCATTTGTGCATGTGCGTGTGTGTGTGTACGTGCTTTATTCTGTGTAGTTTTATCACTTGTAGATAGATTCTGGTCACCAACACCACAGTCAAGATACAAAAATGTTCCATTACTACAAGGATCCCTCTTGCTGCCCTTTTGTAACTGGTTCTACTCCCTTGGCCATCCCTAAATCCTGGAACCACGAATCTCCCCTTCATTTATATTATTTCATCATTTTAAGGATGCTACATAAATAAAATTATACAGTATACAATCTTTTGAGATTGTCTTGTTTCACTCAGTATGACTCCCTGGAGCGTCATCCAAGTTGTTGTTTGTATCAATAGTTCATTCCTTTTTATTGCTGATTTGATTGCTATGATATCAATGTACCACAGTTTGTTTAATTTAAAGGAAATTCAATTGCTTCCAGTATGGGGGTACAAATTAAGCTGCTACAAATATTCGTGCACAGGTTTTTGTGTGAAGACATGTGTTTGTTTCTGTGGGGGAAATGCCCATTAGTCCAGTTGCTGGGTTGCATGGCAACTGCATGTTAAGTTTTTCCACAAACTACCAACCATTTTCCAAGATGGCTGTACCATTTTACACTTCTACCAGTAATGTGTAAGTGATCCAGTGAACTGCATCCTTGCTAGGATTTAGTGTTTTCATTACTTTTTGTTACTCATTATGATAGTTGTGTAGTGATATTTCATTGTGGGTTTAATTTGCATTTCTCTGATGGATAATTATGCTGAATCTCTTTTCATGTGTTTATTAGTCACCTATATACCTTCTTCAGCGAACTAGCACTTCATGTCTTTTGCCCATGTTCTAATTCAAGCTTGTCAACTTGCCGCCCATGGGCTGCATGCAGCCAAGATAGCTTTGAATGTGGCCAACACAAATTCGTAAACCTCCTTAGAACATTATGAAATTTTTTTATGACTTTTTTTTTTTTTTTTAGCTCATCAGCTATCATTAATGTTAGTGGTGTTTTGTTTTGTTTTGTTTTTGTTTTTGTTTTTTTGTTCCCTGACTGGGAAGCAAACCCAGCCATGGAAGTGAGAGTGCCAAAACCTAGCCACTAGACCACCAGGGAACCCCCTATAGTGTTAGTGTATCATATGTGTGACCCAAGACCATTCTTCTTCTTCCAATATGACCCAGGGAAGCCAAAAGATTGGACACCCCTGTTCTAATTAGATTAAATGTAATTTTATTGATGAGTTTTGAGAGTTCTTTATATATTCTAGATACTAGTCTTCTGTCAGATATATGGTTTGCAAATATTTTTCTCAGTTCATAGCTTATCTTCTTATCCTTTTCACAGGACTTAGGCAAAGCAAAAGTTTTAATTTTGATGAGGTCCAATTTTCAATTTTTTCTTTTATCTATTGTGTGATTGGTGTCAAAACTAACTCTCTGCCTAACCCTAGATTCCAAAATTTTTTCTCCTATTTTTTTCTAAAATAATTATAATTTTAATATTAAATTCAATTCTGTAATCCATTTTGAACTAATTTTTGTATAAGCTGTGATGTTGAGGTTAATTTTCTCTTATGGATATCCAAGTGCTCAGCACCATTTGTTGGAAGGGTTCTTACTTTCATTTATTTTTCATTCACAAATGAGTTAGAGACAGACAGAGAGATTGTAATGACATAACTGTGCGTAATCTGTGGCAGGTTTAGGAACACTGGGATAAAACTGATTAGGTAAGAGGGAAGGATTGCCCAACTAGGAATTAACTGAGTTATGTGTTGTTAGAAACTAAGGAAAATAAAAAGGCATTCAACCTGTGTAATTTCTATTTTTATGGGGGAGAAAGACTAGTAAGAAAGAGAACAGAAGAAATTGATCTGCGTCTTTGCCACTAGATGAAGTAGCAACATCAGACTGTCATGTAATTCGAAGGAATGAGGAGGAATTTTGAGGAGTAAAACAGAGTAGCATTCAAGTGGGTGTTAGAGGAGGTCATAGGCAGCTGATTAGAACTTGGAGAAGACACCATGTTTTTCTCTACCTAGCTAATGAACCATGGTGGTATCAAGACCCCTCTAGGGCACACTAACTTCTCTAGGGCATGCCCACACTTGGTATCACCTGTGAGAGTAATGCCAGAGCTGCCTCCACCACCTTCCTCACTGCATTTGCCCCTTCAGCTTACTTGTGATGTTGGAATGGAACTACTCAAGGACTCAAGAGGCTTTCCAGAAGAGATAGGAAGTCTTTGCATTCCAGCTCTTGGTTCCCTGCCGGTGTGACTATCTCCAAAAATCTGTGTTATTTTTGGAATGGGAAAACCAAACAAGGTATGGCTTCTTTGAATAAACAAGGTGATTCGTTGCTCTTTAGCTTGTTTTCAGAAAATAAATGCTATAGATAGTTCTCTTTAATAGGTATTTAAAGTTCAAGAAGAATGAGGCTGTAAGGAAGGAGTTATTTTAGCACAGTTAATTCCATGTGTTCACCTTGTTAGTGGTTGTAGTGGAATTTGGAGCAGACTATAAGCAAACATTTTGGCATTTATATAGAAGGAACAAACAATAGGGCAGGCAATATAACCCACTTTGAAATTTTTTATTAGAAAAAAAAAAAACAAACAGTGCCGCCTGGCTAACTGACAAGCTCTGGGATTGTTCCAGGGCAAGCTATTATAGAACATAAAAGAGGAGGACGGGGCTACTGAACAACAACATGGTGACACAAGAGGGACCTCTGAAAAACTCCTCTGAAGGTTACAACTAATAAAATATCTGTAACTCAACTAAGCACTCTCTATACAACGTACAATCACAGCTAAGAAATTTGCTCCTCTCATTAAACTACCTGCAGATAGGCAGAGGTTTAAATGAAGGAGAAATAAAAGGGGAAGTGCAGAGATGCAGGCCATGTGCTTGTCCCCACTTGGAACTCTACCACTGGAGGAGGGAGGAATTAAAAAGCAGCAGGTGAGCGTTCCAGACCTCACTCGGTCCGCATGACAGAAGAAAGGAGGCCCAGAGACGGGGGCATGAAATACCACAACCAGACCTCACTTTGGCACCCAGGAGGTTCAGACTGGGTCCATAAGACACAGTGGCCTGACTTCACTCTAGTTTCAAAAGGAGAGGATGTGACAGAGCACTGAGGAACTGCAGCATAACCTCACTCTGGCCTTGAAGGAGAAAGAGAGAGGGGGCTGTGGGAGCATTTCTCAGTCCACAGTCAGCACGGTCTGACTGTGTATAAGACTCACCCCAAGGTCAGGGCAGAGTCCTTGGGGCAAACTGAGAACAGAAAGGTGTAATTACACCCAAACTACCCATGTGACCTTGCAGCCCCGGGAAGAAAACAAAGGCGTGAATACCTCTCCCCCATAGACGTCTATCCGCCCAGTATCAGCAGTGAACACCAAAGAAACTGCAGCAGCGAGTGTCAGGTTAAGGAGCAGAATCTCTACAAACAGGCTGTCAGATGAGAAACCAGAGAAAGGGAGCTCAAAATAAATCTGAACAACAGACAAAAAAGTAAAAGAGAAGAGGGACAAATGACCCATCAGAAACAGAGCTCAAAGCAATGAGTATAAAAATCCTTAGGGAACTTAATGACAATTTCAACAGAAAGATAGCAAACATAAAGGAAGACATGCAAACCATTATAAAGGACCAGCCAGAGACAATAATTACATTAACTGAAATAAAGAATGGAATAAAAGTCACCAAACTAGATGAAGTGGAAGTACAAAGCAGTGATCTGCAAGAAAAGTCAGCAGGAAAACATCCGATCGAAACAACAAATAGAAAAAAGAATCCAAAAAAATGAGAATGGTCTGAGATTCCTCTAGGAGAATATTAAGCATAAAAGCATTCGCATCATAGGCCTACCAGAAGGTCAGGAGGAAAAGCAAGGGATCAAGAACCTATTTGAAGACATAATGAATGAAAAATTTCCCAGCCTGGCAAAGGAAATACACATACAAGCCCAGGAAGCACAGAAAGTCCCAAACAAGATGATCCCAAACAGGAACACACTGAGAAACATCATAATTAAAATGACAAAAGTTGAAAAAGAGAAAATTCTAAAAACAGGAGAAATGCACATAGTAACTTATAAGACACCCATTTGACTCTCAGCTGATTTCTCATCAGAAACCTTACAGGCCAGAAGGGATTGGCAGAAATTATTCAACATGATGCAAACCAAGGATCTACAATAAAAAAAATAATAATGTATCCATCAAAGCCAGCATTCAAAATTGAAGGACAAAGAGCTTCTCCAATAAGAAAAAGCTAAAGGAGTTCATCAGCACCAAACCAGTACTACAAGGAATGTTAGAGGGACTGCTTTAAGATGGAAGGAGGGATGGGAGTGTGGATAAAATAAGGGAAAAGAATGGAGAATTTCAGTTTGGTTGTTATAGGCAATAATCATGGGAGTATAGTCAATAAGGTTGCAGTAACTTTGTATGATGTTAGATTTGTTAGGGTGATAGGAGGAGAGCTGAAGTGGTGGATAAAAAGGGGAAGAAATCAAGTAGAAATTCCTTGTCACAGAATAGTCACAAGGATATGAAATGCAGCATAGGGCATATCGTCAACAACATGGTAATAACTGTATGGTGTTAGAGGCCAACCAGATGTATTGTAATGAAGATTTAGCAAGTTATATAAATAATTCGTCACTGGGCTCTACACTTGAAACCATTATAGTATTGTATGTAAAATGTAATTAAAAAAAAAAAGAGAGACAAAGATGGGATGACGGTGATGGTTTATTTTCTCTTATTTATATGCTGTATTGGGTGGCATCTGTAACACACATTCAATCCATGTGCTTCTTGCACAGCTTTCCTTTTCTTAAACTAAATTTATTGGGGTGACTGGTTAACAGCATTATATAAGTTTCAAGTGCACAGTTCTATAATACACCATCTGTATATTGCATTGTGTGCTCACCGCTCAAGGTCTAGTTTCCTGTCTATAGTTTCCATATATTTGACCCCCTTTAGCATTTTCATTCTCCCTCCATCTCTCTTCCTCTCTGGTAACCACTACACTATTGTCTGGGTCTGTCAGTTTGTTTGTTTTATTTGTTTCTTTCTTTCTATTTTATATCCCACATATGGGTGAAATCATATGGTTTTTGCCCTTTTCCATCTGAGTTATTTCACTTAACCCAACGTTCTCAAGATCCATCCATGTTATCACAAAAGGTAGTATTTGATCCTTTTTATGACTGAGTAGTATTGCATTGTATTTATGTACCACATCCTCTTTATCCAATTATCCATGGAAGGACACTTAAGTTGTTTCCATGTCTCAGTTACCATGAATAATGCTGCAATAAACACAGGGATACATATATCTTTATAAATACATGTTTCCAAAATTTTCAGGTAGATACCCAGAAGAGGTATTATATTTGGGTCATATGGTAGTTCCAGTCTTAAATTTTTCAGGAACTTAAGTGTTTTTATAAATTCTATAAGTAAATATAGCAGTTGTTAACAATTACTTTTTAAGGGATATTTTAATTATATTTGGTCTGTTTAAAAAGCTCAGTTAATTAAATTGCTTCAACATTTCAAACATTGGTTATCAATTTTCTATGTTTTATTTTTTTCTTAAATATTTTAATTGCTTGACCAAACAAACAAATCTTCCTAAGGACTTAAGTCTTTTAAATACAATAAATAATATAATAAAAAATCTTTTTTTTTATTGTTAAATTTATTTGAATGACAATGGTTAGTAAAAATTACTTAGGTTCCAGGTATATAATTCTACTATACATAGTCTGTGTGTTGCATTGTGTGTTCACCACCCAGAGTCAGTTCTCTTTCCATCACCATGTATTTGATGCCCTCCTCTCCTCCCCAACCCCCTCTCCCCTTACCCACAGATAACTACTAAACTATTGATTATGTCCGTGAGTGTTTGTTTCTTTGCTGCCTTCAGTATTTTGTTCCACATAAGAGTGAAGTCATATGGTTTTTTGTTTTTTCTCTCTGACCTATTTCACTTAGCATGATGACCCCAAGATCCATCCATGTTGTCGTTAATGACTGTATTTCATCTTTTCTTATGGCTGAGTAATATTCCATTGCGTAAATGTACCACTTCTTTATCCAAACATCTATCAAAGGACACTTTGGCTATTTCAATGACTTGGCTACTGTGAATAGTGCTGCAATGAACATTGGGGTACACATATCTTTGTGGACTAAGGTTTTCAAATTTTAGGGGTAGATACCCAGAAGGGGGATTGTCAGGTTGTGTGGTAACTCTATTTTTAATTTTTTGAAGACTCTCCATACTGTCCTCCACACTGGTTGTACCAGTTTGCACTCCCACTAGCAGTGTACCAGAGTTCCTTTTTCTCCACATCCTCTCCAGCACTTGTTATTCCTTGTCTTGTTGATAATAGCCATTCTCACAGGTGTGAGGTGGTATCTCATTGTGGTTTTGATTTGCATTTCCCTGATAGCTAATGAGGATGAGCATTTTTTCATATGTCTGCTGGCCCTTTGTATATCTTCCTGGGAGAAATGTCTGTTCAGTCCTCTGCCCACTTTTTAATTGGATTGTTTTTTGTTCTTGAGTCATACAAACTCTTTATATATTTTAGATATTAGCTCCTTAACAGAGGCATTGTTTGTGAATATTTTCTCCCATTCTAGTGTTTGTCTCTTTGCTTTGTTAATGTTTTGTTTGTTTGTTTGCTTGCTTGCTTGTTTGTTGCTGTGCACAAACTTTTTAGTTTGATGTAGTCCCATTCATTTATTTTTGCTTTTACTTCCCTTGCCTTTGAGGTCAGGTTCATAAAGTCCTCCCTGAACCCAAGGTCTATAAGTTTAGTACGAATGTTTTCTTATACACAATTTATTGTTTCGGGTCTTATGTGGAGGCCTTTAATCCATTTTGAGTTAATTTTGGTATATGGTGACAGTTCACATTTCAGATTCTTCTTATGCATGTGATTTTCCAATTTTCCTAGCACCCTTTACTGAAGAGGCTTTCTTTTCCTTATTATATATTTTTCACTACTTTGTCAAAAATTATTTGTCCATATATTTGTGGGTTTATTTCTGGGTTTTCAATTCTTTTTTATTTAAATAAACCTTATAAATAACTGAAAGTTAAAGTTCTCCCAGGTGTTCCAATATTGTGCATGAACTTAGTAGGATTTCAACAGAATATCAAAAGTCTAACTTAGTTATTCAATTGTATATTTTAAACCAGAGTTAGAAGGCTCTCACTCTAATAAACCACATTCTTTTTGATATTGCAAACACATGGAATACCAAATATGTATAGGATCTTTCTAACCATCAAAGTATGAATGCATGATTTTGACCCCCTTAAAAATTTTAATGCTTATTTTTAAATCTTCCCAGAATTAAAACCTGGGAATACTAGTATGATGGAATTCATGAGAACTCAGAGTATTTAATTCTAACTTCTTCCAGGATTAAAAGATGTTCATTCACTAAGGAAATTTTATTGATTCTAAGATGTACTTTTTCCCTCAGGTTTTAACATCTTTAAAATTGGGATGTGCCTTACAATTAATGACACCTTAATTGGTAGCAGTTAATCTTTCTTAGTGTTACATAAAATAATATCATCTTAAATTAAATTTCATTGGACGAGATATGGTACCATTTCAGTTAACTGGATTACTTAAAACTATAAATTAAGGCTAGGTATGAGACCTGAGTTATAGACATTCATTTCTTTTAAAAACCCCACTGTCATGTTGAGATTGCCTTTTTTGGTTTCTGTAACATGACTTCAAAACTTCAAAAACAAGTAGGTCTCTTGTAGACCACTAGCTGGATTCATTTTATCCAAATAGTTGGGTCTTTGCTTACTCAAATAACCCAGAAATCCCACTTGAGTTGATCACTTAATTGTATTTGCACTTGTCTGATTTTAGTGTATGTAAATTTCTTTATTCCATTGAACTTTAAAACTAATGGAAAGCTATGATATTTAAATAGGTTTTTGCATTTAATTTTAAGACATTTAAATTAAACAGATTCTTTTATTCTTTCATGTTCTGGATTCCGCTGATTTCATGTTCATTATTCTGCTTTCAAATATTTGCATTCATCAGCTAGTAAGCCTAGAACAACTTCTCAAGTGGTGAACACAAACATTATTAACTTATTCCTATATTTATTTAAATTGTTTTATATGCTCTTGATGATGATTTTAGATAGATATAATCTTAAGAAATTGTCATTTGTTTTATGAGGTTTTAAAAGTCAGAATTGGATTTTTAACAGCTTTATTGATATAGTTTACATAATATACAATTAATCCATTTAAAGTGTACCATTCAATAGTTTTTAGTATATTCACAGATATGTACAACTATTGGTATAGTCAATTTTAGAATATTTTCATTACTCCAAAAAGAAACTCTATAATTTTTAGTTGTATCCCAATTCCCCCCAACCCTAAGCGACCACTAGTTAGTCTGCTTTCTATCTCTTTAATTTTGCCTTTGCTGGATAGTTACTATAAATGGAATCATAAAAGATGTGGTCTTTTGTGACTGGTTTCTTTCACTTAGAGAAATAGATGCTGAAATTGATAAAAAAAATTTTTTTTTGGAAATATTACAAGGTATATCCTCTAAGTACGTTTTGATTTGCCTGAATTGCAGTAAAAATAATGAAGTCCTTCTATTGACATGGACCAACCAACAATGGTCCAGAGGTGAGGCACTGGGAGAGGCCCCTCAGGTCAAGTGCCTGTCCCTGACGCAATCTCCAGGCAATGGGTAGAGTCAGGTAAGAACATGGCAGCCCTGATTGGGACCACCACGTGGTTGGGATAGGGGAAAGAGTAGTTGCTGGAAGTGGGGACACACAGGCAAAATTGAAGATATCATCTTTAATTCAACCATTTGAGTAATGTTGTGCACAAAATATTACTGTGGTGTACCAGGAAAGAAACCGATTAGAAATCAGAACCTGTGTGTTTGTTTTGGCTTTGCAATTTGACTTTACGGAAGCCAGTCTGTATCTCTGAAGCTCGTGTTCTTCATCTTTAAATGCGTAAAAAATACTTCCTTGGCATAGCTGTTGGTAATATTCTATGAGACAATGCACCTGGAAGATTAATTCAAACATTATGAGACATGTAAGCATCCAGTACCTGTCTTCTCATTCTCTTTGATTCTTGATATCCTGCATGGTTAGTTGCTCCATAGCCCACTGCTTTCTGGAACCATTGTAGATTTAAATCTGGTTAAGTGTACTTAGCATTTTTCATCATCTAACCCTGTATTTCAGGTTGACATTGGGGTTTCTGTTTATAAGGTTCATGGTTAGTGGCCTCAAGGGTCCTCAGAGGGTCCCTATACTACATCCATCTACCACTTTCAAGGATACTGAAAATCATGCACCATTGCCAGCCCTCACCTTACCACTGCCAGGTCTCCTCTCCCCCACCCAATCCCAGCAAAAACAGTGTGGTTGTTAGTTACATCAGCCCCCTCAGAAGTGTGTCACAGTAAGATCATCCTTAGTTTTATCCTTAACTGCAGATTCTGAGTTGGAGATAGGCACAGCTCCTGCTCCCTGGGGCTAAGTTCTGAGGCTGATAGATAACATAGCCACTGTGAGTGGGACACCTGATATTCAGGTGGCAGGTAGCCTGACACCAGGGTTTCAGGGCCCTGGGTTCTCTTTCAGCTTCATTTACACACACACACACACACACACACACACACACACACACACAGCTTTTTTTCCTACTATCTCATTGAGATGATTCATAGTCAGGATATTCCTACTCGAAAGAAATCCAGGCACCTTGAGAAGAGAGCAATTCTAAATGCTGGCATTTAGAATTTTATGTTAAAATTCTAAATGTTAGAACTGGAAAGAACTGTATAACATAAGTTAGTCTAAACCCCTTCTTACCCACCCCTTTTTTGATGGAAAAGACTAAAGCCAACTGAGGTGAAGTGACTTCTCTAAGATCACATGTCAAGCGAGAGAAAAAGCAAAGACCATTTATTCATTCATTTATTCATTCAAGCTGGCAAGGAGGACATACGGCCAGCTCTTTATTTGGTAGAA
Source organism: Lyroderma lyra (assembly GCA_004026885.1). Lineage (NCBI taxonomy): Eukaryota > Metazoa > Chordata > Mammalia > Chiroptera > Megadermatidae > Lyroderma > Lyroderma lyra. The sequence goes on along the minus strand of PVJL010000620.1, from coordinate 254,391 downwards.
CGAAGTACATGTTCTTCTCATCCGCAGTCATTGCCAGGACTGAACAGACGTCCTCTAGTGTTTTAAAAAATATTCTGCCTTGACCATGCCCCAGAAATACAAGCTACCCTTTACAGAGTGTCCCCCACATGCAGAATCTAGACAAGGAATCAGGTAATAACGATACGGTGTGGTGAAAACTATGATAGGTAGCAGAGAGTGATGCGACGCGCAAAGCAGGGACACATCTGGTCTCTGGAGCAGCTGATGGGGAGATTGAAGATGACTTTCTGCAGCAAAGGAGCTTTACTGTGCAATTTGGAGACCAAGGGAGTAAATGTGCAGTAGTGTCCTTGGCAGAGAGAACAGCATGTTTCAAAGGTCAAAAGTAAAAATGAACCTGGCACGAAAGACTAGTATGTATCAGGACGCCAATTCATTAAGCCAGAACAAGGCGCGGGGAGGACTAGACGAAGGGCTTTTAATGCACAGAACTCATACCTGCCACCACGGGCCGCTGTTTGTAGCTGGGGAGTGATTCGGAATCACAACATTTCATGGACAGCAATTCATTTTTATGCTATTCTCTGCAAGCCAAACGGGGATGTGAGTGCAGGAAGCAAAAAGATGAATACTTTCCCTTCTGTTCCATACTTTTTCTTTCTGGCCCACTTAAGCCAAGGATCTATCCCATAGAGATGTTTTGAATATTAGAAATAATATACACAAACCCTGATAACAAAACCTAACCATTACAACCAGTCATTAGTTTACCAGGAGTCTCAGAGAAATTAAGAGGTTGTTCCACTTCCTACAGCCTAAACTCCACTTCGCTCAGTTCTCATTTCCTGCCCCAGGAATGACCTGGACCTCTCACAGATGGCTGACAGCAGTTGTCACCTCTCCTTTCAGGGAGACCCCACCCCTCCCTCCCAGGTGGCTTTGTAATCTTCAGTGGGTTAATGGCTAAGTAAGACATTTTAAATTCCGTGAATTTGTACATTTCCCACAGTTAGAATTTGTTAGTCTTGAAAAACACTATAGTGAGGACATCTATAGCTCAGTTTACATGCTCAGCCCAAGCCAAGTCTCTCTTATTGTCTCTCCTCCAGCTTGATGAGCAGGAATGCCCATTCTCTGATTATCTTTGGCAGCCCAAGGTCTTTTCTTCCATGCAGAGTTGCTAGAAAGAACACACACACACACACACACACACACACACACACACACACACTTGCAGAAAGGTATATTGGTCTCTGAGGTACCTCCAACCTCTGGGGAGCTTGCATTAATATATCTGCACGTGCCTCACCCCATCGCAGACCTCACAAATCTGTATCTCTGCAAATGGGGACTTAGATATAGATATTGTATATATATTTTAAAGTTCCCCTGCTGAGTCTGACAAGCAACCCAGACCACAAGCCCCTTCGTGGAGGAAGACATGCAACTCCTCTCACACTAGCCGAAGACAGCCTCTTTTATCCCACGGCCTTTTCCTTAGCAGTTTCCGAGGGGCCTAGACTTCACCTGTGCATTACTGAAAGGCTGTTCGAGGGATTGCCCCAGAACAAAGGGATGATCTCTGCTCAAAGGTGAACTTGTTATACAACAAATTGACAATGCACTATAGAATTGTATGCCTGAGACCTATGTAATCCTTGCTAACAGATGTCACCCCAATAAGTCTAACAATAAAAATGAATTAAAAATTAAAAAAAAAAGTGAATTACAGCTTTGACTTCCACAGAAACTTGAACCTGCAGGAAGATCTGCTATTACAAGGTTTCTTTCACACACGCACACACTTTGTCTCTCTCACACACACACTTATAAGACATACCTTACTGTGTGTGTGTGTGTGTGTGTGTGTGTGCGTGTGTGTGCGTGTGTGTAGCTTATCTCCCCTAGAAATTTATAAGCCATAAACAATTATTAAGGCAGTTGACTTGAATTATCTTTTGTGGGATTTGCATTATAAGACATTTTCAGTACTTAATTTCAACAGTATAGAAAATATGGCTGCACTCTTCTGTTTAACAAATTAATCTGCCTCGGGGCCAATGGCATTAAAAACTGGTTAGTCTGCATCATTGTTTCAGGAAAAATGGAATGCTCAATTTGGCCAGCTCAGCTCAGGGTTTCTTCCATTCCAGTTCTTTCAATGCCAGAGTGGGGGCGAATCCCCTTCAGTGGGGACTTGAGCCCTGGGCTAAGAAGGTGTCAACATAAGAAATGTCCAAACCCGTGTAGAACTTCAATGAATTTGTTTGAACGAATGGACAATTGCCGGGAAGCAACATCTCAGCAGATTGAGAAAATGCTTTGGAGAATGGCAGTTTTGTAGCTTATTTTATATATTAGACTCAAAGGAGGAGACATAAGAAGGGTCACATGAAATCTTTTGGTAGTAGATTAAGGGAGTAGGAGAAAACAAAGTGGGGAATTCTCTGGGATTGGATAAAAAGTAAAACAGAGAGACACATACAGTAGACTCTCCATTAACCAGCACCCGTGCCAGATAAATGTATTATTTCTTCAACATTTTTGCCAGTTGCTTGAGAGTGCCCATTGCTTGAGTTCTGGTTAACAGAGAGTCAATGTAGCGTACTTCTTTTACATTGGTTGTGACACCTTACCGAGTTGTTGGTACAGTGCTGCCAACGTAAGCAGGTGGTGGCAAGTTTGCGAACTTAATTGTCAGATTTTGGGTACGATGACAGCTCTCATGGCCACTCCAGAAAAAGAGTTCCAAAACTGCTTTGAAGGGTGGACTAGGCGCTGGCATCGGTGCACAGCTTCCCAAGGGGAGTGCTTTGGAGGTGACCGTAGTGATATTCAGAAATGAGGTATGCAGCACTTTTTCTAGGATGAGTTTGCAAAATTAATTGTCCGACTTTGTAAATAAAAGAATTAAAAACATTTATATAGGTACGGAATTAATACTACTCATGTATAATGCGTATCCTTATTTTTCCCTCACAAATCTGGGCAAAAAATGTGTGTGTTACTTCTCATTTCCAAGTTTGTAGGGCCTGCTGTGCTGGCCTCTCATGAGCTTGTCAGGTTTTAGTATGTGGCTCCTTTTTTGTCCACAGAGGTTTTTGGCCTCACATAGGAAAGAATTGAAACATGAGTCAATATAGAAATTAAAGTGAAAGTAAGTTTTTTTAGCAGAGCATAGGTAAGAAAGGAAAGAGAAGGTCACCCCACAGAAACAGTGGTGGTCCCTAATCACTAGTGGAAGAGACTCCCTGCATCTCCTTGGTTAGGGGTTATATGTGTTTTCTATGGAAATTTTATTGGTATGGGGGGATAGGAGGAAAGAGGAACAATAGTAAATTTATCTTTAACTTGCAAGATGCAAGAAAAATAAAGGCAGGTTTATCTCTAAGCTATATAAGGCACAACCTGTATCTAATTTGCAGTGGGGTTAACTACAGGAATGGCCATAATGTAATCTCTTTGCTTAATAATGCCTTTGGATGGTTTGTTTTGTGTGATTGATAACATCTGCCTGAGTTCTGCGACTTTAAGTGTGTAGGCATTAGGCCTGGAATCCAACTTTCTTTTGTAAAAATAGTCCTCATAACCCTTTCTTATATTATTTCTCTGCAAAGTGAAATGTTGTAATTGAAGTTGCCACTCCATAACCCCAACACAATCCTCATACAACATAGCCTTTCATGGAAAACCGTGAAACTATGGACCCTGAGGCTAAGTTTTCAGTTTTGTCCTGGGTATTTTTTGTCTGTAAGTTTAATGATTCCACACCCAAATTCACCTGCATTTTTTGGTTCCTGCCCTCTTGCTGGTCATCTGAAACTCTGGCAATGAGAATGGCTTAATTACAAAATTGCATGTCTCAAGGACTCCAGCTGATCTCATGGTTCAGCTTCAGGGAGATGAAGCATCACAAACTTGCCCTCAACAGATGAAGCAAGTGAGGCTAGGGAAGCTTGGACTGGCTCAAGATCACTGAGTGGAGGAGGGGCTGCAATCCAAGATGTCAGTTCCTAATATGGTAGTGCCCTTTCCATTAGAATCCAGTGATCTAAATCCTTCCTGTACACAAAAATTACTTGGGAAGCAGTGCCTGGTTGAGGACCAGGAGGTTCCCTACCCATATTTATACCTAAGTTTGCTTTCAAGCCAAATTCTCTGCCTTCCCCTTTCAGCTAATTTGCTACCTTAGTCCCCTGCCATGTAAAAATTTCTATATAAAAATTTTGGAGTCTAATGTTTTGGGGAATTTGTTAAAATGCTGGTTCCTATGCCTCTTCTCCAGAGTGTCAGATTCTGTGTGTATGAGGGAAGCCCACAAATCTGCATTTTGACATGCTCCCTGAATGGTTCTGTTGTCTGTGGACCACACTTTAAGAAGTGGCTTCAGAACCACCATATTAAATGAGGATTTCTAAAGTTCACTATGCCTTACTCAGAGAAACTCTACTCTTCTAAAATTTAAGAACTGGGGGCAGATTGTCAGGGAATATGTTTTAAGGAATTTCAACAGCAGCTCCCACTCTAATAGGAAATAATCTCCTGTAATTAGCTGACAGGTTGGGTCTTCTGAGAAAGAGTGGGAGGAACTGAGGAGATGGTTTAAAGGTGTCCAGTGAGACCTTGGTGAAAGAGCCTAAACTCCTAAGCAGTAAAGGCTTTGATTGTGGACAGTAGAAAATGAGGTACAGGGAAGGGAAGGTTTGGTGGAAATCTTTTTGGAATTTGGCTTTGATCTTGAGGAAAGCTGGCAGCTGGATTCCATGGAACAATATACTACAACTATTGTTTGGTTGAACTTTCACCTATATTAATGAAATGTCTGAGTCAGATTCTCCACATGTTCTTCATAACTTGACTTATTTTTAATTTTTTGGGTGAGGGTTTTATTGAGATACAAATCACCCATTTAAAGTGTACAATTCAATCGTTTTAAGTTATGTTCAGAATCACGCAATCATCACCAAAATCAGTTTTAAAACATTTTATCACCTCGAAAAGGTGATAAACAGTCACTCTCCCCCATCACCAACCATAAGCAACCAGTAACCTATTTTCTGTCTCTGTTGATTTGTTTATTCTGGAGATTTCATATAAATGGAATCATATAACATGTGATCTTTTATGACTAGCTTCTTTTGCTTAGTATAAGATTTAAAATAGGGAATTCCCTGGTTGTGTAGTGGCTTAAGGCTTCAGCGCTGGCGCTGTCATTGCCGTGGCCTGGGTTCGATTCCCAGCCAGGGAACTACCCACATACAAAAAAAAAAAAAAAAAAAGATTTAAAATAAATTTACTGGGGTGACATTGGTTAATAACATTATACAAATTTCAAGTGTACAATTCTATAATACATCATCACTATCTTGCATTGTGTGCTCATCACCCAAATTCTAGTCTCCTTCCAACACCATATATTTGACCACCTTCCCCTCTAGTAAACACCACACTGTTGTCTGTGTCTATGAGTTTGTTTGTTTTGTTTATCCATTTGTTGCTTTCTGTTTTATGTCCCACATATGAATAAAATTATATGGTTCTTGTCCTTTTCCATCTGACTTAATTTGCTTAACATTAGCTCGTTTTCAAGGTTCACTCATGCTGTAGTATATATCTGTAGTTTGTGTCTTTTTTATTGCCAAAAATATTCCATTGTATGAATTACCACATTTTGTTATCCATTTATCCTCACTTGGATTGCTTCTACCTTTTGGCTATTGTGAGTAATGCTAATTGTGTACAAGATTTTGTGTATAATATGTTTTCATTTCTCTTGGTATACAAGGGCTCTCCAGAAATTATTCAGCTATGTAACATGAAAAATAGAGACATTTATGGATTTTTTTCCAGACAGCCCTTGTATATACCTAGAAATGTCTAGAAATTACTGGATCAAATGACAACTCTATGTTTAACTTTTTCAGAGACTGCCATATTGTTTTCTAAAGTCCTCATTTTATTTTTTTAAGCCAATCTGAAATCAGTGGCTCTGAATCATTCCATGAATGCTCAGTTACATAGAGCTCAGCTAGATCAGTTGTAACAACAGGATTTATTTTAAGCAAGTGTTTAGGGGATGTAAAGAATCAAGCTTGTGTTACAAAATTCAAAAATTTGAAGCTCAGATACTCGAATGTTAGTTGACATAATCTTAAAAGTTGGGGCAGTGTTACATGGATTTGTGTCTATGGTAAGCAGAAAATAAAGCTCACAACTATAAATGAGGCCAATAACAAAAATAAAAAATTTGTTTTTCTTATTCTTGCAATGCAAGAACTCTTAATTAGCTGCTTTGGAAAAGGTTTAATGGCCTGAAAAAAATTAAGTAAAGCTATTGGGTAAAACTATCTGTGTGTTATCAGAGAATGGGCCCTCCTTGGCAGGATGTCCAGGTTCTTGGTATCTCAAGCAAAGAACTGAGCAAGACACGGAAATAAAGTGGTGGAAAAGTAGTTTATTAGAAGTAGAAAGTACACTCCAAAGAGATAGGAGTGGGTTTGAGCAGGCAAGTGGCTCAAGAGTCCTGAATAATGAGGCTTTAGTAGTTTCATTCTCTTTAGCTATAAGGGGTTACACCTATTTGGGCATGGGGCCTTTTGATTGGCATCTTTGATTGACAGGGGGCTATGACATCACCTTCTTTTAATTGTGCATGTTCTTTTCCAGAATTCAGTCTGTTATGATGAAATTGATGAACTTCTGGGCATATGTATGATACTATAACGATGGTATAATGAGAATTAGGTGGAATGGGTGTTGTAGTCCTTACTGTGCAGGCACCAGTAACTGGCTTAAACTGGTGGGCTTTCATACCCTACAACCTCTTGTATTAGTTACTTTTCCCTGTCATTTCCCTGTGGTTGCCTAACTTGGGGCAGGAATTACTGGTGAAAGGGTGGTATCGGGGTGGTGCCTATGGCAGCAAGGCAGGTCTCGTGGGAGGGGTCCCAAAAATCTCCCTATTCTTTCTGCCTAACTCACTTTTCTCTGGAGAGGCATGATCCTCATAAATTTTTATGGGAAGTTGAGGGACAGGAGGTCTCATCTTCTGTGTCCGCTTCCTGCTGAAGGTGTTCATTGTCTTTATGTATCAGGGGTTCACAGAGCTCTCACCCTATCTGATCTAAAAGGGAGGAAGGGGTCTTGAGATCTGCCTGGGAGACCATGTTGACTTCTTCAATCAGAAAAAGCCTGAAGCCTTGTTAGGGCATCATTTGTATCCCAATGGCCCCTAGATGAGGAGAAATATCAGTAGATTCAGTTAATAGATTTAAAAGCATTGGCCTCAGAAGCAGGCCTCAAACTCCTGATACAGAGCAACTACATGATGGAAGGTCCACTTGGCCTCGAGGAGCTCCGTGGAGCCTATGGCCTATTGGCCTTTGGCTTAGCGGCCGTTCAGGGGGTGCCACAGATCCAGGAATGGCCTGAGAAGGATGCTGAGCTGCCATTATTACTATCAGCAAGCACAGATCACAGGCTCCAGGATCATTTGTCTACCAAGCACAACTAACTAAAGTTTTGTCAGCACAAATTACAAATTCCAGGATGAATAACTAAGGCTGGAGACAGGGGACATTTTGGGAGTACACTTAGCAAACACAAATTACAAGTTTTTCTGGATGATTAGCTAAAGCCAGGACAAAGGACACCCTGGGAAATCCAGGCTAATAACCTATTGTTTAAGCTTTGGGGTAATTATCTAAAGCTGGAGGCAGGTGAAGACATTCCACGATTCTGGCTGGGAGCCTTCTATTGTTTAAGGCTAGAGATAAAGGAAAACTGATTGATGGGGTGATTAAGGAACAAGGTGAATTTGTGGAGCTAAGGAACTAGGGAAGAGGGGCTAAAAGTCTCTTTAGTGAGGGGCTCTTTCCTTTGGCCTGAGTCATGTGGATTTTAATCTGCTATTGTCTGTTTCTATATAGGGAAACAGACTTAAAACATTGAAGGGTACTTAGAAGTAAAGTATTTAAGTATAAAATACAAAAAAAGTGCACAATGTGTAACTCCATAAACTTTCTCAAAATGAACATCACCCCTCTAAACTAGTACTCATGGCAAGAAACAGATGTTTAGCAGCTCGTCTGGAACTCTTCCCGTGCCAGTCATTAACCATCCAAAGGGAAGGAGGCTATCTGGCTTCAAACACCAACATTCTTAGACACAAAGAATAAATTTTTCAGTAATACATTTCAAGTGTTAAGGATTGACCAATGGAATAGATTCGTTAAGTTGCCAGGATTTCTCAAGCCTCAATCAGACTTTTTATATTGCATGGTATAGTAGAATCTTAAAAATGAAATACCTTTCAACTTGTGTATAAAATAAAAGGTATAAACTTAACATATAAGAAGCTTTTAACATCACCTGCAATTTAAAAACGTGTACTGTAAGATGTTTTTAAAGTGCATAAAACAACATACTTTAAAACATTTATTTTAAAAGACAGAAGTCCTTTTCTCCAGAATTTGAAGTTTATTTCCAAGAGGAGTCTGTAAAAGGACTACTAATCATAGATGCTTTAATAATTCAGAAAGTGTATATGTAAACACACATGCACATTGCATCACACTGTGGGCTGAAGTAAGCAGTGACCAAAATAAAGACAGTAGGCTCTCTGTTAACCGGCACTCTCAAGTAACTGGTTGCTTGAGTGCTGGTTCATGGAGAGTCTATGTACATTTTTCCGGCATCTACAATCCCTCTGGGTGCTGGTTAACGGAGAGTCTACAGCATAGCCTTTGCAAGCAGATCATAGATAAAGATATTTCCATTGGTTTATTGGGCAGGAGGATGTTAAATATCCTCACCTTACTGATAACATGAGCTAACACTAAAGTTGACTTACTGAAAAGCAACACTGCTCTGGTTCTTAACCTGGGGAAAAATCTATTATAATCGTTTTTGTATAAGAACCCTTCCAATAGTAAGAATTCTTCTGAGGGAAGGGTATGCTACTAAGAAAAATCATTTTGCAAGCATGAATCATTTTTTTCTTAAATAGCTCTAAATATGTCTTATAAGTAACCAAAAGCAGATTAGGATTTTATTAGGATATTTCTTGGGAAGATTGAAATTCGCTCCTTCCCGCCACCTCCCTGAGGCCACAAGGAAGGTCAGTGTCCGGAAGCCCACCCCAACGGTGACTTCGCTCTGCTTCGCCCTTCCCCGAAGCCCTGAGGCTTAGACTTTTCCCACCAAGTCACCCAAAGCCCCTCCTCCTGCCACCCTCCCTCCCTGGGTGGTGGTCGGGGGGAGTTTAAAGCTGGGGTCCCTTCGCATTAAAGGTTGCCAGAGTCCCTCTTTTGGCTGGGCCAGACCGGGGCAAGTGTCGGCCGCGGTTCTCTCACGCTGCAGTCCAGCCCGAGCTCAGGGGGAGGGGGACACACTCTCACTTAGGTTGTCAGCTGCGGGCTCCAATGCGTGCTGGCCTAGCCCGAGGGACCTATTTTAAAAATTGGGGCTGGGCACCTTTCCCGGACCCCAGGAAGCGGGCGCGGGTTCGGCCGTGACCCAAAGGCTGCCGCAGCCCCGCAGTGCGAGCGCAGGGGGCGCGGGGGTGGGTGTCGGTGAGAGTGCGGGTGTGCTCGAGGCAGGCCCGAGGCGGACCCGCCGGGTGGCAGGTGGGTGCGGCCGGCGGGAGCCCAGGCAGCAGTGGCGGCGGCGACAACAGCAGCAAGTGGTTGGGCCGTGCGCATTTCCTTCCCTCCCCCTCGGCCTCGGAGCCCGCCAGCGGTGTCCAGTGCGTGGCGCCCGCGGCTCCGCTCCGGGTCCCCTCCCTGCCGCCACCGGCCGCTCCTTTCCCCGCCTATCCATGTCCCTGCCCGTGGTACTCCCTGGCTCCTGCTGCCCGGTGGCCGGGCTTTCGGGCGGGCCGCAGGCCGGGGGCCCGGGCGCCGCGGCCGCCGCCTCTCAGGAGCCGCCGCTGCCCCCGCTGCGGCCCCGCTGGCCCCGGGCCGCGCTGCAGCCCCCAGTGAGGCCTCGCTGCTCGGCCACGGCCGCCGCGGTGCTAGCCGCGCCGCCGGGGCTCTCCTCCCGCCGGGCCGCCGCCGTCTCCACCGCCGCTGCTGCTCCAGGCTCTGCGCTGCTGCCGGCTCGTCCGTTGTTGTCGCTCGGGCTACTGCAGCTGATCCTGGGTTGCTGCATGGTGGCACTCAGCTTCGGGGCGCTGTCGCTGAGCAGCTCCCCGCAGGTGAAGAACTCCTGCCCGTTCTGGGCTGGCTCCTCGGTAAGTGCCTCGCGCGTCCCTCTCGCCTTGGCAAGGCCCACCCAGAGACCCGAGACGCTGGCCGGTCCCCTCTGTTGTCCCATGATTGGGCCCCCAGGGCTGCAGGTGGGCAGCACAGTCTCTCAAGCCAATTGAAGCTTTTGGGAAATAAGGGCTTAAAGAGAGTGAAGTTCAGGAGTGGATTGGGTTGCACCTGGGCAGTGTCTTATCTATTCCTCTCAGTCTAAACTTTAGACTCTAAAGGATTTTGTTGTCTCTGTCAAGCTAATAGAATAAAACAGATTCCTAGCTCTTTGGGAGATTGGAAAGTTGGGGGTGGGTGTCAGGAAAGTGGGAGGAAGATGATTAAACTTTTGGCCACAGAGTATTTACTTTGCTGACAATGTCCTGGAGGGGAGGACAGGGGTTTTGACGTTTTGATCACTAATGTATTGACAGTGCCAGGCACTTAATAAGTAGATGTATTTGTAGGATGGATGAAGTGACAGCTTGACGGAGGCATGTCACTTATTTTGTTACACCTTACAACACATTGTAAATGTGCAATGCGTCTGATGTAGGATGGCTCCACTCTATTTGGAGTGCAGTTCAGGAAGTAATGACATGGTGTGTGTAAACTGCTTGTACCTGGTCATTAAAGGAGGGCCCTAAGCCCCCAGTTGGTTCCTGGAGCCATACAGGCTATTGTACAAAATTTAATTCTCCAGAACCTGAACCATCATTATGCACGAACTCCCCAAAGCTGAAGGAGCTGGGACAGCTAGCTGGAGAGGTCTGTGTGGCTCAGGGACCTGGCCCTGCCTCTTCCAACAGGAAAGGCTGGTCTGGGGCACAGGTACTTGGCTTCCAAGAAAGGCTGCTGCCCTCCAGCATCTGTTGACACTGGGGGTGGGGGGGTGCTACTTCTGCCTCATAACAATTTCACAGCTTCCAAGGCATCCAGCCTCTTAAGGTTTGTCTGGGGTTGAGAGACTTGGGAACAAGTCTTTTGGGAAAGATTGTGGAAGATAAGTAGTTTAAAGTAAATGCCCTTTTTATGAGCTAACGAAATCTAGAAGTCTGGCAGTGCCTGTAGGTTTGACTAAGATCTGTAATGAATATATGTTCCAAATACATAAAAACTGTCTTTTTTCAGGTCCACATACACTCAGATTCAAGACCAGATTTTAAGAATATAGGAAGAACTAATTGAACTCAAAACAATAGTTTGAACATTATGAACATCAGGTACCTCGAGTGTGGCCTGACATGTTATATTTAAACGGATGCCAGTTTACTCTTCTTGGAAAATACTTTGATGCTAGGTGATCTTACTGGGTGGCACAACGCATACTTTGGTAACTAAAGTTCACAGTCTGTGCATCGTGCGAAAAAATCCCGTGCTCTTGGCCTTCCTTGCCATTGGGTTCTCCTGTTAACCTTCTTGAGGGTTCTTTAAAACTCCAGGAGGAGGGGTATTCCTGACTGGTTAGGGATTATTAGATCTATCGTGCTCCCTATCCACTTGTCACACTAAACTCAGCCAAATGGTTGGTGTATTTCATTTTTATGGGCCAGAAGTGAATCTTACATACATTTTTAGGGATTTGCTTTTTGGAAAATCATAATCTCTTGTCTTCTCCTGTTTAGGATTATTGAAAACTATTTTTCCCCTTCTTAAAAACCTAAATCAGTGTACTGTTGTGAATTATTTTAGAGATAAATGGATTTAGATGTCAATCAAGCCACAGTTGGAGTTGATGACGTATTTAAAAACAAACCAAAAAAAAGGCCATCGGCCAGATGATGAAGGCTCTTCCTCCTAGGCCTTCTGGCTCCGTGTGTGTTGTCTACAGTCTGCCCCCCAGATCTATATGCAAACTTGCAACTGTTCATTATTCTTATTTTTCATGACCTATTTCTGTTGACCTTAGAATTTGCAAAATGACAAAAGAACCAACGATACTGCACCTCCAAAACAACTAAATAGGATTTGAGGATGGAATTAGGCACCATGATGCTCTAGGTATATTAGGAAGAAAAGTCTCATCAATAGCAAACCTGAATTTATGTATGTGAGAAAGGTGTTGGCTTGTTATTTTTTTTTTTAGTTCTGTATTGAGGAAAATTTTTAATTTATTAAAACACTGTACAATGAACCCTCAATATATCCTCACCCAGCTCTAACAGTTGTTTCATTTGTACCTATTCTTGGCTCGGTTGCTGGCTGTGTGTGCTCTGATGACTCCAAAACGATAGCTGTTCCTGGCAGGGGAGGAATTTGCTCCATCATGCTCCCTAGTCCACTTGTCAGATTAACTTCCAAATTATTTTGAAGCAAATCTCAGACACCACATCATTTCATGTGTAAATATTTCAATATGTGTATATTTTTAAAAAGAAAATATAAACAGAATAGAGAGACAGCATAGAAGTGATGAGGAAGTATTAAGAATTCCCCTCCACTTTTAATCTTTTGTTATGAAATTTTAAAATCTCAACAAATGTAAAAAGAATAGTATAATGAACCTTCATTTTCCCATCACCCAGCTTGAGTAGCTATTAACACATGGCTACTTTATACCTACATCCACTTCCCCTCTTAACAACTGGATTATTTTAAGGCAAATCCTGGATATCATAATTTCAGCCATTACATATTTTTGTATTTATTTCTAAAAGAAAGAGGCTTAATAGTTAAAAGAAAGGGACTTAATAGCGTGTTCTAACTAATTTAAAGAGCTCTAAACTAAAGTTTTTATGAAAAAAGTTTAAAAATTATGAATTGAAGATTGCATAATTTAAAAAAATAACAGTTTTACTGAGATACAACTCACACTCCATACAATTCAATCATTTGAGGTGTGCAGTTCAATGATTTTTAGCAAATACACAGAGCTGTGCACTCATCATCACAATCAATTTTAGAAAAATTTTATCACCTGTAAATGAAACCCTGTACCCATTAGCAATCACCCTGTGTTTCCCCCTCACCCCCTAGTTAACTACTGGTGAATGTATTTTCTATCTTTATGGATTTGTTATTTTGGAGATTTCATATAAATGGAATCATATGATATGTAGTCCTTTCTGCATGGCTTCTTTCACTTAGCCTACTGTTTTCAAGGTTCGTCCATGTTGTGGCATGTGTCAGTGCTTCATTACTGTTTATTGCCAAATGAGATTCTATTGTACGGATGTACCACGTTTTATTTATCACTCAGAAGTTTTATTGGTGTATGAAAGTAGGTAGTTACATGGCAGTGCCAACTTAATCTAAGTTTCCTTCCAGCCCGTGTAGGAACACAGTAAAGAGTATTGTTATATTTCAAGCTTTGAATGACCATTATGTGCCTTAATCTGCTATACGTGTAGCAACTAAATGGGCAAAATCTTTTGGCTTCAGTAAAAAATGTTGCTTGTTATTTGATACAAAATTAAATCAAGGGACCGATATATTTATTTGAAAGGACTGTTTTGTTAAGCATGGTATAGTTCAAGAGTATTTTTCCATATACATCTGTATACGTGTTCCCACCTTGAGCCTGAAACTTTGAGGCTTCCTTCACTTGTCTGAACCTAGAAGATCTGTTTTCTCTATTTGAACATATATTAAGAATTAATAAGTCTTTTAAGGACTCTTTTTCATACTTTGAGCAAGTTGAAGGGAGTATTTTTAATGTACTTAGTCATTGTTTTTGAGCACTGCTGGTATCCTTGGCTAATGACTCCATCTGTTATTATTACTGAAGTTCTTGGAGCTAGAAGATTAGCCACTTGTAAAAACAACCTGAAGTTTGACTCCAGATGGGTGGCAGAGACGTGGCTTTGATGTCGGTGTTCAGAGCATGCTGTCCTGGCTCCTGATTTGGGGGAACATTTCATTAATACAGTAGGTTCTCTGTTAACCAGAACTCAAGCAACTGGCAAAATGTGTTTTTTTGTTTGTTTGTTTGTTTGTTTTTGCCATTTGCTTGAGAGTCCCAGTTGCTAGAGTTCCAGTTAACAGTATCTACTTACATTGGACTGGCATCTGCCAATCCCTCTGGGTGGCAATTCACTGAGAGTCTAATATATTACATTCCACTGGGATTCTGGGAGACCTAACCAACACACTGTGTTAAATAGATTTAATGAGAGTAGAGAGAGTTGCATTGGTTTGTTTCTCCTTCAGAAAACAAAATTCTGGACTCTAATTCTTCAGAGATATTTCAGGCAAGTGCTGAGGAATGGGTTATTATTTTTGGTTCTTCTCTGGGACTCCAAATCTCCTTTATTGTCTGCATACATTCATGTCTCCCTGCTTAAAGTTACTGACCTGCACTCATGGTCACCCATCCCTTGGGTCTGATTCTTTGGCAAGATTCCAGTTTCTTATAGAGACACTAACATTGGTGAACCTTAAGGTAAATCCTTTAAAAAAAATTGCAATGATAAAATGTAAAAGGGAATGGTCCTCAGGAGAAACTAAGGTAAAAATTCTGAAGTCTCTACCAGTTAAACAACACTAAATACATTTTCTACCATAATTATCAAATATTATTTTAATATTTAAGGAGCATTTTGAATACAGTTTTTATGATGAATTTTATTGGTTTTCTTTGGTATTTTACACAACAGCAGAGTTACATTGATAAATTCTTTAGCAAGTCATTGAGCCTTTCAGTCTCACTCATCTGTAAAAGGGATGGGATGATTCTTACCTCAAAATTGATTTTGTGAAAGTATACTTAGAGAACATTTAGGAGGGTGCTTTCCTGCTGTGCTCTGGCACCAGGCCTGGCACATACTGGAACCCCTATTATTATTTTTTAAACATCAAGGCAGTATTTTATTAAAGTAAGATGAAAAGGTCAGTTTTTGCAGGACATATTGGTAACCATTATATATACATTAGAAATATCTAGTTGGTCACTTCTCAATTTTTTTTATGAGTCATGCTGGACAGATAGGAAAGAATCATATGTACAAACATGCATTTGTTTTCAACTGCCAGTGTAAAAGCTATAGGGCAAGATAGGTTATTGAGAGGCTTGATTATTGTGTGCATATTTACAAGGCAAACATGAGATATTTACAATATGCCTCTTTTTTTATCTCTATGTTTAGATACAACACATTTTGACAATCCAGAACATTTTTGCCCTAAGGCATGTTAATGGATTTTTTAAAAAAGTAAAAATAAAATTATATGCTTTTGATCTTAATGATTTGATCTTTAAAGCTGAAAATTAAGACACATGAACTGTATATGGTGTGTAAAAATGATTCCTGCCTGGAGTGTATCAGAATCCTTCTTTGTAATATCTGAAAAAAGAAAGGACTCTGCCTCTTCCTAAAAGCTACAAGAAATGTGTTGCAAGTGAGTAAAACCAAAATTGTAATAAATCTCATTATAGTAATATAGAGATAATTTGGTCTTAGAAAATAGGTTCTTGCCTGTTCATTCAGAGCAAGTTGCATCTTGCAGTGGGTGGAAAGAATGCCAATGGAGTTGCTTTTTGCTGTTTTTTTTTTTTTTTACTATTTTTATCATTAGAGTTATTGGGGTGACATTGGTTACCAAGAGTTACATAGGTTCCAGCTGTCCAGTTCTACAGTGCATCGTCTATGTGTTGCATTATATGTTCATCACCCAGTTTGAGTTATGTTTCCATCACCATATATTTGGCTTCCTCTTTCTCCTCTCCAGCCCCCTCCCTCTTCTTCCACCCCCTCCCCGCTTGCCCCCAAATAACCCTTAAACTGTTGATGTGTCCATGAGTTTTTTGTTTGTTTGTTTTTTCTTTGTTGCTTTCAATTTTATATTCAGCAGATGAGTGAAGTCATACAGTTCTTTGTTTTTTCTGTCTGGCTTATTTCACTAAGCATGATGGTCTCCAGGTCTATCCATTTTGTTGCAAATGGCAATATTTCATCTTTTCTTACAGCTGAGTAATATTCCATTGTGTATATGTACCACAGCTTCTTTATCCAGTCATCTGTCGCAGGGCACTTGGGTTGTTTCCATGTTTTGGCCACTGTGAACAGCGCTGCGATGAACATTGGGGTGCATAAATCTTTGCAGACTAAGGTTTTCACGTTTTTTGGGTAGATCCCCAGAAGGGGGATTGCTGGGTCAAATGGTAACTCCATTCCCAATTTTCTGAGGAAACTCCACACCATTTTCCACAGTGGTTGTACCAGTTTGCACTCCCACCAGCAGTGTACCAGAGTTCCTTTTTCTCCACATCCTCTCCAACACTTGTTATTCCTTGTCTTGTTGATAATAGCCATTCTCACAGGTGTGAGGTGGTACCTCATTGTGGTTTTGATTTGCATTTCCCTGATAGCTAATGAGGATGAGCATTTTTTTATATATCTGTTGGCCATTTGTATTTCTTTGTGAGTGAAGTGTCAGTTAGGTCTCCCTGCCCACTTTTTAATTGGGTTGTTTGTTGCTTTTGTTGTTAAGTCATATTGGTTCTTTATATATTTTAGATATTAGACCCTTATCAGATGCATTGTTTGCAAATATTTTCTTGCATTCAGTTGGCTGTCTTTTTGCTTTGTTGATGGTTTCATTTGCTGTGCAGAAGCTTTTTCGTTTGATATAGTCCTATTCATTTATTTTGGCTTTTACTTCCCTTATCTTTGAGGTCAGGTTCATGAAGTCTTCCTTGAGCCCTAGGTCTGTAAGTTTAGTACCAATGTTTTCTTCTATACAGTTTATTGTTTCATACTTATATGGAGGTCTTTAATCCATTTTGAGTTTATTTTAATATATGGTGTGAGTTCACAGCTCAGGTTCATTCTTTTGCATGTGTTTTTCCAGTTTTTCCAACACCATCTACTGAAGAGGCTATCTTTTCACCAGTGCATATTTTTTTTATCTGTTTTATAAAAAATTATTTGTCCATAAATTTGTGGATTTATTTCTGGGTTTTTGATTCTGTTCCATTGGTCTGTGTGTCTGTTTTTCTGCCAATACTAAACTTTTGATTATTGATGCATTGTAATATAAATTGAAATCGGGGAGTGTGATACCACCAGTCTTATTCTTTTTATGTAGGATTGCTTTGGCATTTCGAGGCCTTTTGTGTTTCCATAGAAATCTGGTAACTTTTTTATCTACTTAGTGAAAGTATGATTGTGGGATTTTCACGGGAATTGCATTAAATCTGTAAATCGCTTTTGGTAATATGGCCATTTTAACAATGTTAAGGAAGCTATCCATGAACACAGAATATTTTTCCATTTCTTTGTGTCTGCTTCACTATCTTTCAAAAGTATACTTTAGTTTTCCATGTGTAAGTCTGTCACATTCCTTGTTAATTTCCAGGCATTTCATTCTTTTTGTTGCAATAGCAAAAGATATTGACTCAGTTTTTCCCCCTGAAGATTCATTGTTTGTATATAGGAATGTTGTTGATTTTTGTACATTGTGTATCTTATGATTTTACAGTATTTGTTTATTGTTTCTAATAGTTTCCTGGTGAAGTCTTTGGAATTTTCTATATAAATGATCATGGCATCTGCAAAGAGTGACAGTTTGACCTCTTCTCTCCTGATTTGGATAACTTTTATTCCTTTCTCTTGCCTGATTGCTCTGGCTAGAACTTCCAGTACTATATTGAATAGCAGTGGTGACAGGGGGCATCCCTGTCTTGTTCCTGATTTTAGGGGAATGGGCTTCAGCTTTTTCCCATTCAGTATGATATTATCAGAGGGTTTGTCATCTATGGCATTGATTATGTTGAGATACTTTCCTTCTATATGCATTTTATTCAGTGTTTTGATCATAGATGGATGTTGTATCTTGTTGAAGGCTTTTTTTGCATCAATCAATATGATCATATGGTCTTCATCTTTTATTTTGTTTATGTGGTGTGTCCCATTGATTGGTTTTCATATGCTGAACCATCCTTGTGTTCCTGGGATGAATTCCACCTGATCATGATGTGTGATCTTTTTGATGCATTGTTGTATTCTATTTACTAATATTTTGTTTAGAATTTTTGCATCTGTGCTCATCAGAGATATTGGTCTATAGTTTTCTTTTTTTGTGTTGTCTTTGCCAGGCTTTGGTATTAGGGTAATTTTGGCTTCATAGAATGAGTTAGGAAGCATTGACTCATCTTCAGTTTTTTGGAAGAGTCTGAGGAGGATAGGCATTAATTCTTCTTTGAATGTTTGGTAAAATTCATTGGTGAAACCGACGGTCCTGGGCTTTTTGCCTCCAGTGAGGTTATGGATAGTCATTTCAATTTCTTTACTATTTATCAGTCTATTTAGATTATCCAGTTCTTGGTTCAGTCCAGGTAAGCTATAGATTTCTAGGAACTTGTCCATTTCTTCTAGGTTATTAAATTTAGTGGCATAAAGCCCTTCATAATATTTTCTTATAATCCTTTGTATTTCTGTAGTATCAGTAGTAATTTCTCCTTTCATTTCTAATTTTGGATATTTGGATATTTTCGTCATTTGGTTAGTCTAGCCGGGGGTTTGTCAATTTTGTTGACTTTCTCAAAGAACCAGCTCATTGTAGCACTAATTTTTCCTATTGTCTTTCTCTTCTGAATTTCATTTAGCTCTGCTTTAATTTTTAGGATTTCTTTCCTTCTTCTGACTTTGGGTGTTTTCTGTTCTTCTTTCTCTAGTTCTTTAATATGGGATGTTAGGATGTTTACTTGTGATTTTTCTTGTTTCTTAAGATAAGCCTGTGATGATATAAATTTCCCTCTTATTACTGCTTTTGCTGCATCTTAATAATTTTGATATGTTGTATTTTCATTGTCATTAGTTTCTATGTATTTTTAATCTTTACTTTTATTTGTTCTTTGATCCAGTCATTTTTAAATAAGATGTTATTTAATCTCCATGTATATATGTTTTTTTTCTGCTTTCCTTTTATAGTTGATCTCCAATTTCAGAGCTTTGTGGTCTGTGAATACACCTGGTATGATTTAAACCTTCTTGAATTTGCTGAGGCTAGTTTTGGGTCTCAGCATATGGTCTATCCTTGAGAATATTCCCTGTGCACTAGAAAAGAAGATATAGTGTTTTTTTGCTGGATGAAGTGTCCTGTAAATGTCAATTATGTCCAGTTGCTACAATATGTCATTTAGAGCTGATATTTCCGTATTTATTTTCTGTTTGGATGATCCGTCCATGGCTGTTAAGTGAGTGTTTAGGTCTCCTACAATGATTGTGCTTATGTTGATTTCTTCTTTCAGATCTGTTAGTAGTTGCTTTATATATTTTGGTGCTTTCTGATTGGGAGTATATATATATATTAATTAGTGTCAAGTCTTCTTGTTGTTGTATTGTGCCTTTTATCACTATGTAATGTCCATCTTTGTCTCTTGGTATCTTTTTTACCCTGAAGTTTGTTTCATCAGATAATCTGTATGGCAACTACTTTTCTCTGGTTACCATTTGTTTGAAGTACTGTTTTGCATCCTTTCACTCTGAGTCTATATTTGTCCTTATGGCTGAGGTGTGTCTCTTTGAGACAGCATATGGATGGGTTTTGTTTTTTAATCCAATCTGGTGCTCTGTGTCTTTTTATTGGTGAGTTTAGCCCATTTACATTTACAGCAATGATTGATACATGAGGAGTTCCTGTGACCATTACTTCCTTTTTTAAAATTTCTTTTTCTTTTTCTTTTTGTTTCCTTTTTGTTTTCCCAACTCTATTCCATTAATTTTGATGTTTTGTTTCGGGTTGAAGAGCCTCCTTCAGTATTTCTTAAAGTGCCAATTTCACGCTGGCGAATTTCCTCAGCTTTTGTGTGTCTGAGAAGGTCTTTATTCCTCCTTCATATTTGAAGGGTAATTTTGCTGGATAATTTATTCTTGGCTGGAAGTTTCTCTCTTTTAAAGTTTTGAATGTTGGGTTCCACTCCCTCCTGGACTGTAGAGTTTCTGCTGAGAAGTCTGATGCCAGTCTGATGGGTTTACCTGTAAATGTTATAGTTCTTTTTTTCTCCTCATTGCCTTGAGAATTGTCTCTTTGTCTTTGGTTTTTGACATCTTCAGTACAATGTGTTTTGGATAATTTCTGCTAGGGTCCAGGTATCTAGGGGACCTATTTTCTTCTTGAATTTGGAGTTCCAGATCTTTCCACAGGTTTGGAAATTTTTTGTCTACTATTTGAGTATGCTCTCTGTAGAGTGCTCTGCTCCTTCTTCTAATCCTATTACCCTGATGTTGTTTTGTCTCATGGAGTGAGATAGTTCTTACAGTTCTTTCAATCCTTTTGGTTCTGTATTCCTTATCTTTCTCATTCTGAGATGTTTCCATGTTCCAATCTTCAGTGTCACTAGTTCTTTCCTTCATCTGGTTGGCCCTGTTTTCTATGAGAATTACTTCATATCTCACTTTTTTTTTGTATTATTTATCTCTCGAATTTCCATCTTGTTCTTCCTTATAGTTTGAATTTCTTTGTTAAGCTGTTCCTTTTGTTCACGGATTTCCTTTCTGAGATCATTCATCTCAGCTGTGCTGTTTTGCCAGTATGTTTTTTATTTCTCTGAGAGCCTTTAGAATGGCTATTTTATGTTCTCTGTCAGGTAGTTCATAAATTTCTAGATCTATAAGATCTTTTTCTGGAGATTTTTTAATGTTCTTTCTGAGCAACTTGAAATCCTAAGATACTCATATTGTCTGTTGTGTTCTTTTTCTTTAGTATTAGAACTTTATTTCCAGCAGAGCCCAGAAGATCACTTTATTTCTCTGATTAGTATTTTTTGTGGTGTCTTGCTGAAGAGCAGACACTAGGTGGTGCTGGGAACAAGTTTTGGGAGAGAGCGATGTGTTTAGGGCACATCTCCCATCTCCACCAGTGTTTGGAGATGGGGTATGGCAGTTTGTGGTCTCTCTGCTTCCAGCAGTTGGTTGGGGAAGCTGCAGGAGAAGCGGGAGGCCAACAGAATGTCAGCTGAGGCTGCTCCACTTCTTGCATTTCATTGGGAAAGTTGGGGAGATGGGGGAGGCCAATGACATGCAGGCTGAGGCCATTCACATTGGTCAGGGCGAATTCTGTCAAATCTGCCTTTGTTCCTTCTCCAGCATTTTACCCTCCGCAGTGTTTCAGCGATTTGTTTCTACGGTGACCCTTCCTGGCAGCGTTTGCAAGTGTGAACCCCGAGGGAGGTGGGTGCTGCTGTGCTGGCTCTGCAAGCCAGGAAAGTGCTGCTGCATGTGCCACAAGCTGAGTTGGCAGGACTTAGAGCTTCAGAGCCCAGATCCCAGGCTTTGTCTCTCACATGCTGCTTTTAGGTCCAGCTCCCTCACAGTCTCCCGGCATTCCCACTACTCTGACTTCTACTCCTGTCGCAGCTTGGCCTCCTCCCTCCCTTAAATCTTGCTGCTCCCTGATTTCTTTCTAGTTCCTTTCTTTAGCCATGGTGGTATAGCAGATCCATTTCTGCTCCCTCCCTTCTCTCCCACTTGCCCCCCTTTTCAAACCTTCAGGTGTTTTTTTGCGATGCGTGGATTTCTCAGTTGTCTCTGTGCCACTCAGGCTTTCCTATGTTGTATCCTGGCTGGCAGTTTAATTGTATTTTCCAGGAGAAGTTGTAGGAACCTCTTCTCTGGTTGTTATCTTGCCAATCTCCTTCTGCTTTTTGCTGTTGATGTACTCTTTTAAGAAGCACAGGATTGAAAAATGTGTTTAGACTTCTATAGTCATCTTTTAGCAAGTTCATCTCCTATTTTTGACCTCCATCCATTCATTTATTCATTATCCATTAATTTATTCATTGACTCTTGCCGTAACTGAGTGCCTCGAAGTGCCTCAAGGTGGTATTTGAATATTCATAGATCCAAGTTCTCATGAAATTGTCAGTGGAGTATAAAACACAATTAAATAATTAATAGCATTATTGTGTAATGTATGCCATGAAAGGCCATTGCTTGGGGACCTTTTTGACTTCCTTCTGGTGGAGCTCCAACTACTGCTGTCACCAAGTGAGATAGAAGCAGAGCATATTCTGCCTCCTCCTATTTTTTTTTTTTTTTAATAAATGTGAACGACGTTTATTGTAGAAATGTTGAGAAATTCAGAAAGGAAAGGGCAGAGAATTTAAATCACCCATAATCCCAATGGAAACATCTTTAATGCGTTTTTTTTCCAGTTCCTTTTTTAAATTTAAGTATAGTTGATATACATGATATTAGAAAGTACAATATGGTGATTCAACATTTTTATACCTTACAATATTATCACCCCACTAATTCTAGTAATCATCTGTTACTGTGGAAAATTATCACAATATATTGACTATATTCTCTTTTACCTTTATCACCCATCTCTCTGCCCCCTCTTCTCTGGTTACCATCATTTTGGTCTCTGTTTCCATGAGTCTGTTTTTGTTTTGTTTCATTTGTTTATTTGTGTGTGTGTGTGTGTGTGTGTGTGTGTGTGTGTGTATGTGTACCACATGTTCTTTGTCCATTTATCTTTGATGGACACCTAGGTTACCTCCATATCTTTGCTATTGTAAATAATGCTGCAATGAACATATGGGTGCATATGAGGGCTGTCTAGAAAGTATCCAGCCATGTACTATGAAAAATAGAGTCATTAATGGCTGGATTTTTTGGACACCCCTCATATATCTTTACAAATTAGTGTTTTTATTTTCTTCCGATAAATACCCATAAGTGGAATTGCTTAGTTTCATGGTATATCCCTTTTTAGGTTTGGAGGAATGTTCAGGAATGTTCATGTTTTCCATAGTGGCTGTACCAATTTGCAGTCTACCACCTTCTTTTCTCCTTTCCCCAAACTCTCTCTTCACTCATGAATTCCACCCTCCCGCTGCCCCCCAGGTGAAATGTGAGCATCCATTCCCTAAGTCTTGAGTTCTTAAAAGATTCTTCCCCAACTGCAGCACTATCCAGTCCTATTTCTTCTTTTCCCCTGTCCACTTACAGGGGTCTCCAAGTGTCTTAGGGTTTAATTGGGCTTGAAAAGTGGAAGAAAATGAGTAGAAGTCAGTGTGTGTCTTTGTTGCAGGGTTCAGGACTGATCTGGATTAACTACAACTCCACCTTTGACTGGAATGTATGCAGTTCCTTAAAACATCCCTATAAAGAAGGGTGGTTTACAAAAAACCTGTTGGGCTTTAACATGGATGTGTGCTGAGTGTATAACACAGCTCAAATGAAAGTGGCACCTTTAAATATTTTGTCTTTCCAATGCACTGTGGAATTGTATGCCTGAAACCTATGTAATCCTTGCTAACAGATGTCACCCCAATAAGTCTAACAATAAAAATGAATTAAAAAAAAAAATAAATATTTTGTCTTTCAATCCATGAGTATGTTGTGTGTCTTGATTTATTTGGGTCTTTATTTAATATTGCTCAATAAGCTTTATATTTCTCTCTACTGAGGTCTTAGGTATCTTTGTCATATGTATTTTAGATTATTAATATTTATTTGTCAAATACATTTTTGTATATATTTTTAAAATTATGTTTTAAATTTAGTTTGTTACTCTTATATGCAAACTCTTCTCTCCAAAATAAATGAATGAATGAATGAATGAATGAATAAATGAACAAATAAAGATAGCTTAATTCTTTTGTCTCAGAGACCCCTTTATTTGAAATGACAATTGTATCAGTCATGACTTATGGAAATGATTGCTTGAGTTCCAGTTAAGGAGAATCTACTTACATTTATCCAGCATCTACCAATCCTCATGGGTGCCAGTTAACGGAGAGTCTACTGTAGTTTGATTATTCTTTCCCAACTGCTTAGTGAAATGTGTTATTCAAAGGGCTAATGTTGGTTTCCAGTTTATATTTTTGCAAAATACCAGTTCCTCTTTACTGAAGATTTTTAGTTTATTGTTTTTGAAGTGTCATTTTGCGAGGAGAAGCACACAGCCTCCGATTGTCTAGAGCCTGGCCAGACTACGGAAAGATAGGTGTGTCTGGAAGGAAGGTGTTTGGTGAGAGGGGCAGGGGTACATAGAAATCAGGCTTAAGGAGTAGGCAAGGGAAGATTCTGAAGGCCTTGTTTACTATTTTGAGGTGTTCCCTTGTTCCACAAAGATGGGTATCCCTTCAATGAAGAGAGAGTTGCAGCAAGACGTGCAGTTGATGAGGCTGACGCTGGCAACAGATAGGTGCTGCTGGGGGCAGGGAGCGTGGACCAGAAGAACACAAACAGAAATTAGCCTATTCTCACTAACCAGAAGGGTGGGCTAACTTCTGTTTGTGTTCTGAAATGACCTTAAAAAAACATACACAGTCAATAAAAAAGCTTTGGGGCCTTGATCATAAATGATAGTCCGAAGTGGTCTACTGGGCTTATATAATCAGCAGGAATATTGAATGTTTGAGTTAGAAGACTTTGAAATGTCAGTATTTTTAAATATATATGCTTTAGAGACTGGGGCTTAGTTTATTAGAATTGATCCCTTTTCTAGATTTATAATACTGTTTATTCTTGTAGGTGATACTCTCTGGAATCATAGGATTAACAACTTGGAAACGGCCTATGATACTCTTGGTATGTACTATTCTAAATTGTTATCCTTTGTAAAATGTACTATTTATGAAGTATCTTGAAATAAATGATTGAAGAAATGCTAAAGCTTTCCTGTTCATTAAAAAAATAAGTTAACAATGGGCAATATGAGAAGACAGATGTTCTTATAACAGTAAAGTAAGATGGTAATTTTGCCTGTTTTCTGATTCACTTTAAGTTTCTTATATACCCAATACTAAACACGTGTTTCTAGTTTCAGGCTTAATCCTATTATAAACATATAATTTAAAAAAAAAAAAAGTTTCCTAGGGAGTTCCCTGGTGGTGTAGTGGCTAGGCTTTGGTGCTTTCAATGCTGCGGCCTGGGATCAATTCCCAGCCAGGGAGCTACCAAAAAAAAAAAAAAAAAAAAGTTTCCTGCAGACATTTTAAAGCATATACAAAAGTGGAGGGAATAATATAATAAAGTCCCTATACCAATCACCCAGCTTTAACAATTATATATTCAGTAATGGCCAGTCTTGTTCAGCTAGACCCTCACCCTAGTCTTTTTTCCTCCATATTCTTTTGAAGCATATCTCAGTTATTAATCATGAATACATAATTTTTATTGTTATAATGCTTTGATTGGACAACCTCAAAATTTTATTGCTTAGATTTTCCTATATTCTTTGTCACACAAATATTATATTTTTATAGTAATACAGACATACTTGGTGACTTTATTTTTTCATTTTGAGGTAAATTCACATAATATAAAATTAACCACTTTAAAGTGTACAATTCAGTAGCATTTAATGCATTCCCAAAATGGATCCCAATACTGTATTGATGGTCTTGAGTAACTAAAGAGTTTTCAACCCCACCAGATAATTTAGGCAACATTTTACTAGTTTATCAGTTATTGTATTGAGTGAAACCTGCTAATATTTGTGAGCAGTAAATCATTGATACTGCATTCTGATGTATTAGCAGGATGGGAGGAAATGGGGCTTTGGATGAGTTCTAAGGCAGGCGTTATGAGTGGCCGGGCTTGTTTTGCGTCAGCTCGCTAGAGACTATAAACACTTCAGCTTTACAGTCTCCACAGGAGAATTTTGGGTGCTGCTTACTGCTTATATTAATATTTGATTATAGGAGTCATCTTTTTCCTTTGGGCCAATATTGAATGCTCAGTAAAACAGATTTCAGGTATTTAAATTGAATTAAAATCAGAAAATCTCTAATGCTACTTTTAAAATTCCAAATGGTGTAGAGACTATGAGCATGTATTCTAGAGAGATATTAAGAAAGCCCTACTTATAGGACATTAATTTCTGTAACATTTTTCTTTTGGAACGATGCCTTATAAATTTATGTGAGCTCAAGCAACTTTAACTGAAAATGGCCTTAATACAAATGTACCTTTATTACATTCCTTTAAATTTATTTCTCATCTTTGTTGGTAAGTATATGTACCTGGTCACAAAGTTGTGCTTCTTTGATTCATATTAAATTAATTAAGTTCATATCAGTAAATATTATGTTTCCATGTGTGAGGCTACCACTTGAAATTGTTAAGAAGCATTCTGTCATATTTCTGTATTGCCATCAGTTGTAAGGCTGTTGGATATTTGAGCTTCTATATTTTAACTGTTATGGATTATGTGTTTAGGTCATGTAGGGATTGTTTTGAAATGTTAATTAACATCAATTTATAAAGAAGATAAATTAACTGATGGGAATTATACAAGGGAAAACTTTCTGAATGTATCAATAGATCATTTGAGTCTTAGTCAATATCATAAACGAAAAATCCTCTGTCCCCGTGAATCTTTTTAGGATATCATTGTAATCTGTGCCAAATGCTTTTGTTATGTTAAAAAATTAAAAAATCAAGTGAAATAATGAAAGAACCTGGACAGGTCAGTCAGACACTCCTAATTTGAGTTCTAGCTCATTCCTCATTTCTTGTGACTGTCCAGTTCTTTTCTAAGTTCTAAAATGGCAAAAGTTTCAGGAATTTTATTCGTGACTCAAGAAAGCTAGAGGCAGAAATGAACAAGGCAACAAAAGATCAAGTTTTGAGCCTTAGTCCTGTCACTTTCAATTGGCAAATAGCCAAGGAAATGATCAAGCTGCTTCATTTGTCCAATGTGAATTGTAGTGAGGAACAGAAGACATGAATGTACATTTAAATGTAAAATGTAAAATGGGATCTAGGCTGGGCAAGCACATTACACCTCAATTTTTTTGTTGCCCACTGGGGAAATCTCTAAGAGATCTTGTCTGTCCATTGGTGTGTTATTAACTAACCCATGGCAGCAAAATATGCACTTGAGCATCATAAAGGCACCCAGGACTGGATTTGGGCTTATCTGTGACCACAGTGTGTTTAGTCCATTGGCAATGGGGCTTTCATTTCTCTTCATTTGATTACCTGCTCCCAGGAAGTATGCATTGGGTAAGAATGTGGCACCCTCAGAAATAGAAGCATAGAAGACCAAGTAAACTCTGACAGAGAAATAGGAAAATCTTAACTGAAAATCTTGGCATGAGAAAGATGTGTGCTCTCCCTCCTCTGCTCCCCTCCTATTTTTTTGAAATTATGTTTATTCCCAGTATTGATGACTTTATAATTTGTAATAATATCATAAATTTATTAATCCATCAACTTTGGATAGTATCTTCTGACTCTTTCTTATATAAAATGAGCTTCATTTCAGTAATTAAAATGTCCAGACCTGTGTCCCAGTCAAAACTTGGAACTTCATTTAAATTTCAGCTTCTCTTCTCATCAGGCTGAGTACTGTAGGGAGCAAGCAAGCCTTAAGTGGGGAAGGCAAGGGAGTGATGCATTCTTACTGATTTCCCTACTTCTTGTGTGTACTTCTCCTGAGCCTGCTAGCCAGAGCTCTGTCATTTAGGAGAGGAGTGAGTGATGGGGAGGCCAGGGCATGATGGTAAACAAAGTAAGGGGCAGTTAGAGTTCACTTGACTGTTCACATCTGGCTACACTGACCATACTTCTTTGAGACAAAAAAAGAGATATTGGGATGACAAAAACAGGGTGGAGTTATGTGATTTTCTGTATTAATGAAAAAGTAAGATGATAACAAAAGTTTTCTTACATGAATATATTGAGCTAACTATTATTCTTCAGTGACAGCACTCATACAAAAATTTAGGTAGATGTAGAGAGGGACTGTATTTCACCACAAACGTACTATGAATATTTTTCTGGTGAAGTATATTATGCAGCAAATTTTGGTCTTTCAACACCTTATCATAAAACTTCTCACACTCCATGACACAATTTTGTTTTACAACTAACATAGCCCTCATTGTCTCAACACTTAATCTAGATTTCTCCTTCGACCACATACTGTTCATAACAAAATATTCTTTCAACAGATACTGTACTTCCTGGCAGGCAAAGAATAAACTCTACAGTATTACAAAGGTCTTAAAAGCCTAGGTTTTTTTTTTTCACTCATTTCAGAAAAAAACTTTACACATCTATCAGATATAGAAATGTTTTCTTTATACCATGTACTCAGCTGCCTCACAATTGTAGATTTTAGGAGGACCCACTGATCAAATACACGAGTTTCCTTTTTTTCTCTGTGTGTGATGAGTTCCTTGTTCAGGCTGTCTTGTATTTCTTTCCATTCAGGTGTCTTTCTTAGTAACACTCACTGGAACTTCTTGGTGTTTCGTACACTGCACTTCCACTTGAAATATTCTAAGCTAGTTTAATAGAAATTCTCAGCTTCAAAAAACTTAGTCTGAGGGTTCCCTGGTGGTGTAGTGGCTAGGCTTCAGTGCTCTCAATGCCGCAGCCTGGATTTGATTCCCAACCAGGGAACTACCCCCTCTGTAGCTGAAATATTAACTTTTTCAATTAAACTAATGTAAGTTTGGAAAGTTGACACTTGATCTCTTGTATATATCAATAAAATACTTATAAAATACCACATGAGCAGTAAAAAAATCTATATGGCATACCACACTGAACACTTTAATGCAGGACTGCAGTGGTCAGGCTTCAAAAAATCATAAACATACACCAAAGAGAAAAAAAATGAACACCTGACTGCTATCATAAGGCAGTATATGCTAATGTCCCACTGGAGAGTTCTGCTGTAATAAAAAAACAGCTAACAGCCTGTTGAACTGAAATATGAGTCTGAAAAGTCTGAATCGAGCTAAATGTAGGGCAGAAAGAATCTCTGTGGGTAGAATGATGGAAGATATAGCAGTTAGACTCACAATCACTGTATCCTACCCTCCTAACCTGATGGAAGCAAATAGCTGGGTGTGCCTGTACAGTAGTTTGTGTGCATCGAGACCCTCCTGGCTCCCACACGCTGAATGGGGCTTAATGACTGCTTCTGGAACTCCCTGCTGCTACAGACAAGCAAGGGGCAGCATCTGATCATCACTACCTCAAGAAGCCTGGCCCTGACTGAATAAAGTAAATGGAACTTCCTCTTTCATCACACTAGTAGTTTTACTGTATGCATTGATTAGCATAGAGCCTTAGGATAAACAACCTGCATTCAGTTTTTTTAAAAATTAAAAACAGGACAAAATTGACATTTATATTAAAATAACAGTCAGGAAATATGTAAAAATGGTACTATCCTGTTTAAAATGGAACATATGGTTAGCCTTCATCTGTTTTGGGCAAGTCTTTACAGAGGACTCTGTACCAAATGGGGCTTCCTTTGGCTTCTCTGAGATACCTACATGGTGTGATTTAAAAAATATGGTGATAGTGAATGCTGCCGCCAAGGGCCATCCAATGGAAAGGCAGGGATCTTCAATACAGGAAGCGGTGCATCAAACCTTAGTAACAGTGTGTGACAAGTTTCAGCTTATTTGGTGCAATCAGTTGGTTGTGAGCTATGGTTAAGAGAAGGTGTGTTTTAAAGTGTGCCATAAATCATAGATCATAAACAATGCATTAACATAAATTTCTGTCAAATAAAAACATTACGGTGTGTCCTCATCCACCTTGTTCACCAGATCTGGCGCTGTGCGACTTCTGGCTCTTCCCCAAATTCAAAATGATCATGAAAGGTAAACATTTTGAATCAATTCAGGACATCAGGGCAGCCATGACAGCACAACTAAAGACACTCATGAAAGAGGACTTCCAGAACTGCTTCAGAAAGTGGGAAGAACTATGGGATAAGTCCATTCAAAGTGAGGAAGAGTTTTTTGAGAGAGATTAATGGCAATATGTCTTTGATTGTAATAATTTTTAAAAATTTAAACATTCACTGTATTTTAGTGTATGTGCTGCCAAAGCGAGCACTAAACAGTCACTGTATTATTTAATCACACATTGTATTGTTGAACCTGCAAGTTGCCCTCGACTTGGTTATCCAGCAGTGTAAGCTGTGGTCTCCTCATCTTTTCAGGGGCTCTCCCAGGCAGTATCTAAGCTCACCCCAGATCTGCTCTCTCTTGTAGAGCCCATCTGGTCAGCTGGCAGTATTCATCTCGGGCTTGGTCTATGAAAGTACACTTATTTCCCAACTGCAGTCTTTATTTATTTTTTTTTTTGATTTATGATTAACTTTATTAAATCCATCATTATATCAAAGAAAAAAGATTTCCCTACTCCCCATATATAAACATCATTATGTGAAAAGTGCAGTATTCATTCTGCGTATTTCTGCATCCACCTTTATTACTTCTCAAGGTAGGTGAGTTTCAATTAAAACAAGGAAACACTTGGATGCCCTCATCAATGTGACATTATCCGTACTTTGTTAATGTCTAAAATAGGTTGACCAGAAATGCCATCCTAAATGAGACAGAAAACAACAGCACTGTCCTGTTTCAAATGGTCTGTGCATGGTCAGCCTACTGACACCTTGAATTTAGCCCAATGAGATTAGGCTGACCATACATACCATTTGAAATGAGACGTACTAAAAAAAATAAAAAGAAATGAGACAGTGCTATTATTCTCCGTCTCACCCCAAATGGTACAACTGGTCAACCTAACTTTCAGAGCATCCAACTGCAGTCTTTAACTCTGAGACCACAAGGTACTGTAACCAGCCCTTTAAATTTCCCCAGGCTGTGCCTGACACCAGTCCAGTGAACCACCAAGGGACTCATACCAGGTTCTCCAAGTGCTTATCTTTGAGCACTTCTCTCCTCCCAGTGGGGAGGCAGAACTCAAAATGTCACAGCAATTCAGTAACTTTCTTGAAAACATTTTTCTCTTTAATCCTTAATCTTTTTTATAAGCTGGGGATAGAGATCAGTTAAGGTTTGCAACACTGGTTTTTCACCCAGAAGCTTTGTAAGTCCTGTTCAGGTACAAGTAGTCTAACACACACTGAAATGAGGGAACTGTTGACATGTGCTTATTGCAGCCTCGGGTAAATCTGGAAATAAAGTCCATTTTTAGCATCCTAGTACAATCACATTCACATAACTTTTTCTTAATCAAAAAGCTTTTAACTGAAGTGTGATTTGTGCACATTTCTCTATGTATAAATGTACAGCTTGCTATATTATCATAAAGTGAACACCTGTGTAACCTAGTTGTTTGTTTTTCTGATCCAGGACCCAATCAATGTTCAGTCATTTCATTTGATTGTTGTCTCTTTAGTCTTTTGTAGTCTAGAACACTCTTCTGCCACTTTATTTTTCTTTTTCCAGCAATTGTCTTTGTGAAGAGGTAAGTCAAATTGGTTGATTCTTTTTCTCTGCGCTCTCCTTTCCTTTCTCCATCCCCTTCCTTCTCCTCTTCTTTTGGCTCTTCTCCTTCTCACTCCTTTTCTTCTTCTCTTCCATTTTGTCCTTCTCTTCCTTCTTTTGATGTAAATTTCAAATATAGTTTTAATCTAAGAGAAATACAACAACCTCCATGTACCCATTGCCAGCTACAATAATCATGAATACATGTTCAGACTTGCCTTATCTACACCCCTAACCATTTCTCTTTTCCCTTGCCATTGGGTTGTTTTGAAATAAATCCCAGCCCTCACATTTCTTCCTTAAATATTTCAGTATATGTATAAAAAACACATCTGAGGGTTCAGCAAGGGCTGTTGACTGGAGCATGCACTTGTGACCTCCCCATGTAACAGCCATCCAGCATGGTGGGTAGGTGCTGAGTGACAGTATCTCAGACAAATGTTCCAAGAGACCCAAGTGGTCCAGCCTTCTTATAATCTAGCCTTGTATGTCCCAGAATGTCACTTCTGCTGCATTCTATTGGTCAAACAAGTTCCTAAGGCCATTTTAGAATCAAGGGGAGGGGAATTAGGAATTGGACTTCATCTCTTTTCCTTTCTTTCCTTTTTTTTGTTTGTGGTTCTTAAAAATTGTGGTAAAATATACATATCATAAAATAATCAGTTGTGCCATTTTAAAATGTACTGTTCAATGGCATTAAGTATATTCACAACACTGTACAATCATTAACACTAACCATTTCTAGAACTTTTTAATCATCTCAAACAAAAACTGTATACCCATTTGACAAGTCCTACCCCCATCCATTAACCACCATTTTACTTTCTGTCTTTATGAATTTGACATCCTGTAAGTATAAATCATACAACATTTGTCCTTTTTCATCTGGCTTATTTCAATTAGCATGAAGTTTTCAAGGCTCACTTCTGTTTTAGTATGTGTTAGTACTTCCTTTTTAAGGCTGGAAGATATTTCATTTATGTATTGGGCTTCATCTCTTGATGTAAGGAACAGCCTGTGATTACAGAGAGAGAGGACTTGATGGTGACCATCTTTAGAGACTTGACTCTGGATAGTAGATTCTTCGTCAAAAGCTGTGATCTTCATTGCTGGGGAGTCATAAGATCTGACTCTCTAACTTACTGAACCTTAAGAAGCTAACAGCAGTAGAGAAGAGGCCAGAAGCAAGAAAAGAATATAATTAAGAGAAGTACAAAGGAAAGGAGAAAAGAATAATGGAATTAGGAAAGTGATGTCTCAAGATTCATAGATTGGCAATTTTGTGTAAAACTGTCTACTGCCTTTCTTACCCAGATTTACTTCTGCCACCTTATTCCCAAGGGGCATAGCAGACCACATTCTTGACTCTTGTTTGAATAGCAAACTTCATGTGTCATGTCATCCTCTGATTATTTCTTTTGAGATTCTCATTAGGGTGTTTTCCTCCTGTTTGTAGCCACATTCCTGATGCGAACATGTTAATTTAGCCATGGCAGGGCTGTCCAAGTTGTATTGGGGAATTATGGAGTCAGACACATGCTGAGGACATCCCCTTTTTTTGTTACACCTGATTGTTTGGGTCATGAGAGAAATAAATTTCCTGAGAAATGAGGGGCATGTGCTGAAAGGGAGCTGTAGGAGACTGGGGATCTGCAAGAGAAACGGGGAAAGGACCCCTGAAAGGGCAGAATTCCTTTTTCACAAGCAAGGATTCTTAAAAGTACCCCAGAGATTTTTACCCCTAATGTACATTTTCATTAGGAATTAGCAACTCTTAGTTATACATCTTGAAGCTGTTCTTAAACTGATGAAAAATTGTGTGTTATTTTGGTAGGGAGAGGAAGAAATATGTCACTCCTGTTGAAAAAGAAATTGGAAATAAATGTTATTATATTTTAAATACTTTATAAAAAGAAAATCTTTGTACAGCCATAACATGAATAAATCTGACACTAATATCTTTGGGAAGAAAGAGACAGCTGGTTATGTTCACAGCAATGGGCCTATGTTTGGCCTGTTGGCAAGGAAAACCAGGCTGATGTTAGGAATGTATCTGCCAGGTTTCCGGAAGAAGTTTAGAGGCTATTACAGGAGTGAAGCTGAGAATAGGGTTCCTTGGGGTCTAAGGAGTAAGGGCATGCAGACAAGCCAAACCAGTCGTGTGTGTCAGCTCCTGAAACAGGTTCAAAGCAGCAAGAGTCTGGGCTCTGTAAGTGGTTAGGGTTTATTAGGTTTTGCTGGTTGTCATGGTGCTGGGTTGTCAAACAGAACATTCATTTTGCTGAACTACTTCAGAAAGGTTTGAGTTTGACATCTTGTCTTCAGTTTTCTTTCAGTTCATTGTGTTGTGTTCAGATAACTTTGCTCGTGATTCTACATCTTTGTATTAAAATGCTTTCCCGAATTGAATTGATGTTAAGAGTCAAATAAGTAGTTATGTTAACTGTCATTGGTTCTATGAAATTTGTCTTATAAACCAGTGACTAATCAGTGGCTTGGAGCTTGGACTCCATATTTTCAAGAACAGAAATGTTAAAATGTCAGTTAGATTCTCAGCCAGATCACACGGCATTCTTGTTTTAATGGAAAATGTAACCTGAATTCCAAGCAATGGTTGGTTGTGCTTCCACTCACTCACCACTACTCCTACTCCTTTCCTCACAATAATGGGACAGGAGTCCCAACCTTTTGCCTCCCTCACCCCAGGAAGTGGTGAATTCCCATCCAGGGGAACCATTTTTGTGCAAGCAGTGATAGTAAATTTGGTGTTTGCATTTCAGGGTCTGTCTGTATATGTTCTAGAACATTAGTAAGAATGCTTGATACCTTTATGTAGTGTTTATCATAAAGAATTGATTTTCTTTCATTTGTTCATTGAGTGATTGATGGATTTGTATTTATTCATTCATTTAGTATTATTTAAGACCACCTCTGTTTTAGGTTCAGATTTTGTGCCACACTTGAGAAAAGTATATTTTGTTTTACATTTATTTTGAGCAGTATAAAAGGCTGCATGTGGAAAAAAGAAGGTATGGTGATTAAATGAGTTACAGTGATTATTTTCTTTGGAAATTAAAACAATGAAATTAAAAATTAATGTGAAAGAAAAGGATTGTGAATCAGTATTAGTATTTTTTAAAATAAAAGTTTTGGGGATGGTTTTCCTCAAGAGGAATGAATTTGTTAAGGTTTTGATACTTAAAATGGAAAAAGGACACAACACACACACACACACACACACACACACACACACACACCACACAACATGCAAATTCACCAATCTCATTCATGAGGGTTCTGCCCTCATGACCTAATCACCTTCCAAAGGCCCCAACTCCTAATACCATTCATTATCTTTGGGGGGTTAGGATTTCAACATAGGAATTTTGGGGGGACACAAAAATTTAGACCATAGCACTGAGTTTTATTCCATTTATGAGTATAGTATAATCTGTTCATCCATTCTCCTATTCTTGGACATTTTTTGGTTCTTATGAATCAGTTGCTGTGATCATTCTTGTACATATCTTCTTGTGGACATATGCATTGATTTGTCTTGAGTATACATCTTGACATGAATTGCTAAATTATAGGGTGGTGTATGTTTGACTTTATTAGAAGCTGCCAATATTTTTCCATAGTGCTTGTCCCATTTCCTAATTGTTTCTTGGACTCTCAGTCAGTCCTGTTTTTGCCTCACTTTTATTTCCAGAGTATCTGTTTCTACCCATTTCTGAACATTTGGAGATTCTGAGGAGTAAATCCTATTGAATTTTGGCTTTCTTCATTGCTCTTGTAGGATTCATTTTTCTTAGGACCACTGAGTCAATACACACTTGCCCAGTGACTTTCTGTTGTCTAAAATTTTGTTGCTGTTTTCTCATTCTCTTTGTCTTTATGGATTTCTGCATTTAAATTTTTTTGTTACTGCCATTTTAATGAGTTTTCAGGGATTGGTAGAACTAAATGCTTATGGTCAATCCACCATTTTAAACCTATTCATTTTTAAAATACTCTACCTTCACACAGTTACTGGAAGTGTTTATTTAAGTATGTGAAGTTGAGTTTCAGTCTTGAACTTGGAGCAGTAGGGAAATAAGAAGCAAAATAAAAGTCATTAGGCAGTAGGGAAAGGTCAACCCATTTAAAGAATGGAATCTATGTAAAAAACAAAACAAAACAAAACATTCAACAATACCAGGCTGTGACAGGCATAATTATTTAATAATATTATTTGATGGGGATTATAAAGGGCATTTAGCAGGTAGGAATAGGTAAATTGAAAGTGCTGTTTCTTCTTGATAGCCTTAGTTTCTCCATATATTCTTTTATTGGGTCTTTAATTGAGATCTGGAATGAACTGAAGGTATAAGTGCAAAAGATCGAGAGTTTAGGTGAATTCCAAACACTGAATTGAAAACATAATACCTTTTGCATCAAGCCACCTGGTATGTAAGTATAATAAAATACTCATGATTCAAATTAGTAATAACACAACCAAAAGCATGAAAGGCTTAACTTGTGTTGCCAGTCCTTGTGAGAAAATCTACTCTTTGGATCTTGGATTATGCATCTCATCCTTAAATGGATGGATTTTTACATCTTACCCTTAAAAGCCACAGGGTTCAGGCGGACAGATCTTCTGCTTTTTTGGTCCTATTGTCTTCCATGTCTAAAATACAAGTTCTAGAAGGACATTTCTCCATCAGCTCAGGACTTTTCTGTTTGTTTTTTTTTGTTGTTTTGTTTTGTTTTGTTTTAATGGTAAATCCCAATGATGAATTGACTTCAATAGAATTCAAGAACTGTAAAATTTAAGGTGTTCACATCCCTGGGCAGGTTATGACAAATGTGAAGTGAGAGCAATAGGAACTAGGCTCAAAGAGAAGGAAAATTTTTAGGTTAAATATAAGGAAAAGTTTTATAGAGGAGTTGTATCATTCAAGGTCCCCGCAGGACACAGTAAAATTATAACTTGACAGAGGTTAATATGGGGCCTGTTCACAAAGGTAGGTATAGGGTGTAGGGAAGAGTGAAGCTATTACTGTCCCTAGGCCTGGCATGAGAAGAGGAAGCCGTGGCCAGAATCTGGAAGTTGGAATCATGAACAAAGGGCCCTCTTAAGAGGACCTGTGGCTTTCCACAGAGGGACACAGCAAGCCTGAGGCTGCAGAGTAAGAACCAGGAAAATAACAACATTGACCTCATTCTCCTTGTTGCCTTATGTCTTCTGTCAGGGCTACCCATAGGTTGAATTTAACTAGAGCCCAGAGGGCAAAGGATTCCCATTGTTACAGTCATCACAGGTCAGCCTCCCTTGGAAAAGAGCAAGGTAGTGAAAAGTGTGAAAGCCAAGTCGTTTAAAAATGAACAAGTTTAAAACAGTGGATGGAACACAGGCCTTGAGTGCGTTCCTAAAGCAGACTGCAGAAAGAATTCTTTCTGGAGACGTTTTGGAAACAATATACCTGCAGATTTTCCTTACAATATAGTACCTTTCCTAGCTACCATAAATTCAAGTGTGTCACAAATGTAAGAACAAAATGCTGGCACCAGACTTGGTGAAATTCACTTTGTAATAGCAGAGCGACTCCCCCAAAGAGGAAATGCATATTGTTAATAATAATAAAACTGCTTCATATAGTTTGCAGCTTACAGAGGACTTTCATATACATGATTACGTGTGATTCAATAATCGTGTGAGGTACATTGGCAGATAGATCTGGTTAACAGATGAAAAAAGTGAGTCTCACAGAGGTTGCCCAAGGTATCACAGCAAATGAGTGGGAAAGCCTGAATTTGAACCAAGTCTCCTGGTCTCAATCACATGCTTTCCAAAAGAGAAAGTCAAATTACAGCAATTAATTTTTTAAAGGCAAGAATGATGACAATAGAAGAAACAGAAATTCTTTGCCTTTCCAGATACAGCTGAGTGGGCTTTGTGGCTCTGTTCCTCATTGAGTAGCTGAGGTTTCACCATCTTCTCTTTGGGGGGACACATCTGGTGATGGTTGGGATGGAAATTTGGGTCTTGGAAGTTATACCATTATAACTAGGTTAAAGCCAGAGGGGTCCATTCTGAAGGTTCCTATAAATCCTAAATGGGTCCCTTGTAACTCCAGTATTTTGTACCCTTGAACCTGATCCAGTCTCTGAAAAAGATATGCTTGATATACTAATAACCCATATGTCTGATTTACGCACAGTGGTCTGCACTATAGAGTAATTCAGGTGGCTGTTTGGCTGATAAGCTTGGTCAGAGTTTTAATAATATAATAAAAAAGCCACATTCAGGAATAAATTTGGGAAACAGTGCATGGTGATTTTGTACACAACCCATATGCCTTGGCCTAGTTCCTCATTCTGGAGTTTGAAGTGGTGGGATTTTGTTGATTTGACTGACTTTTCATTGGCAGGCTCTCCAGTTTAGGAGAGAAGCAAAGCCTCCCAGGCAGTGAATTGCTGGGGCATTCACTCATCTTGTTTATCGTGCTGACATTTTAGAAGTAGCTCCATTCACTGTACGATTGCACACTTCTGTCCTGGCAGCTGGACTCATGATTTACTTTCTTTTAAAAAAATATATAGTAAATATAATTTATATAAATCCCAGGTTATATGTGTTCATTTAGCCAAGTTTTGTCAGTTGGATACATCTGTCTAGCCAATATCCAAAAGAGGATACAAAACACTTTTATCACTCCAGAAAATTCCCTTACCCTTTCCCAGTCCGTCCTCTCATTCCACACTTTTCTTAAAAAAATACACAACCACTCTTCTGATTTCTATCACCATGATTATTTTATCTGTTCTTGAATGTTATGTAAGTGGAATCATATAGTATCTGGATTGTTCTACTCAGTGTAATGTCTCTGAACTTCCTGTTGTTATGCATCAGTAGTTTGTTCTTTTTTATTGCTGGAAGTATTCCACTGTTTGAAAATATTACAATTTGTTTATTCTCCTGTTGGATACTTTAGTTCTTTCATTTTTGGTCTAATATTAATAAAGCTGCTATAAAGATTCTTCTGTAAGTTCCTTTGTGGGCAATTGCACTTATTTCTCTGAGTCTGTTTGTAGGAGTGGAGTTGCAGGTTACAGTGTACGTGTGTATTTAGATATTTTTTAAATAAAATTTTTAGTTTGGAATAGTTTCAGATTAACAGAAATATTGCAAGGATAGTACAGAAAGATCCTATGTACCTCATATCCAGTTTCCCTTATTATTGACATCTTACATTAGTATGGCACATTTGTCACAGCTAATGATCCAGTATTGATACATATTATCAAAAAAATGCTACATTCTTCAGATTTCCTTAGTTTTTACCTAATATCCTTTTTCTGTCCATGATCCCATTCTACAACACATATTACATT
This sequence comes from Lyroderma lyra, assembly GCA_004026885.1. Classification (NCBI taxonomy): domain Eukaryota; kingdom Metazoa; phylum Chordata; class Mammalia; order Chiroptera; family Megadermatidae; genus Lyroderma; species Lyroderma lyra. Next base: position 215,628 of record PVJL010000620.1, on the reverse strand, counting down.
TAGTTGTTATGTCTGCTTATGCTCTTCTTGGCTGTGACCACATCTCAGACATTCCTTGTTTTTAATGACCTTGACTGTTTTAAGGTACACTTGTCAGGTATTTTGTAGAACGTACCTTAACTGAGATTTGTTGTTTTTCTCATTATTAGACTGAGGTCATTATGGGTATTGGGAGAGGAAGACCCCCAGAGGGTTGATGTGGTGTTTGTCAGGTTTCTCCATTAGAAGTTCTTCTTCTTTCCATTTTTGTATTGTATTATTTAGAAGGCACTCAACTTGTATAGCTGACACTTAAGGAGTATGGAGTTGAGGATAGAGTACCTCCATAGATTATTTGGAATTCCTCTGCATGGGAGATTTATATTTAATTTTTTTATTGTTAAATTTATTGGGGTGACGGTTAGCGAAAATTACGTAGACCCCAGGTGTACAATTCTACAGTGCATTGTCTATGTGTTACATTGTGTGTTCACCACCCAAAATCAGTTCTCTTTCCATCACCATATATTTGATTCCCACTCCCTCCTCTCTCACCCCTTACCCACTTGCCTTCAGGTAACCACTAAACTATTAAGTACATCCATGAGTTTTTGTTTCTTTGTTGCTTTTAGTTTTGTATTCCACTTATGAGTGAAATCATATGGTTCTTCGTTTTTTCTGTCTGGCTTATTTTGCTTATCATGATGATCTCAAGGTCTATCCATTTTGTCGCAAATGACAGTATTTTATTTATTTTTTATTTTTTTATTTTTATTTTTTTTTAATTTTTTTTATTTTTATTTTTATTTTTTTTAAATTCATAAATGACAGTATTTTATAGCTGAGTAATATTCCTTTTTGTATGTATACTATACACAAATGTTGTTTCCCCGACTTGGCCACTGTGAACAGCACTGTGATGAACATTGGGGTACATAAGTCTTTGTGAACTAAGATTTTCAAAATTTTTTTGGTTAGATACCCAGAAGGGGGATTGCCGGGTCATATGGTAACTCCATTCCCAGTTTTCTGAGGAACCTCCGTACTGTCATCCATAGTGGTCGTACCAATTTGCATTCCCACCAGCAGTGTGAGCAGGTTTCTTTTTCTCCACACCCTCTCCAGCACTTGTTATTCCTTGTCTTATTGATAACAGCCATTCTAACAGGTGTGAGATGGTATCTCATTGTGGTTTTGATTTGCATTTCCCTAACAGCTAATGAATTAGAGCATTTCTTCACATGTCTGTTGGCCATTTATATGTCTTCATGGGTGAAGTGTATGTTCAGGTCTTCTGCCCACTTTTTAATTGGGTTGTTTGTTTTTTTGTTGTTGAGTCATATAAGTTCTTTATATATTTTAAATATTCATCCCTAATCAGATGCATTGATTGCAAATATTTTTTCCCATTCGGTTGGCTGTCTCTTTGCTTTGTTGATGATTTCTTTTGCTTTGCTTTTTAGTTCGTTATAGTCCCATTCATTTATTTTTGCTTTTACTCTCCTTGTCTTTGAGGTTAGGTTCATGAAGTCCTCCTTGAGCTTGAGGCCTGTGATTTAGTACCAATCTTTTCTTCTATACAATTTATTGTTTTGGGTCTTATATGGAAGTATATGGTGACAGTACACAACTCAGATTCATTCTTTTGCATATGTTTTCCCAATTTCCCCAGCACTGTCTATTGAAGAGGCTTTCTTTTTCCCATTGTATATTTTTTGCTCCTTTATAAAAAATTATTTGCCCCTATATTTATTGGTGACTTCAGTCCATTTATTTACATTTATGGTGATGTTTGATAAATGAGGATTTCCTATTTCCTTCCTCCCTTTTTAATTTTTGTTGTTGTTGTCCCAACTCTTCCACATTTGTTTTGATTTTTTTGTTTCAAATTGAAGAGCTTCCTTCAGTATTTTATGAAATTCTAGCCCCATGCTGGAGAATTCCCTCAACTTTTGTATGTCTGAGAAAGTCGTTTTATGCCTCCTTCATATATGAAGGATAATTTTTCTGGATAATTTATTCTTGGCTGGAAGTTTCTCTCTTTTAATATTTTGAATATTTTATTCCATTCCCTCCTGGCTTGCGGAGCTTCTGCTGAGAAGTCTGATGATAGCCTGATGGGCTTTCCTTTAAAGGTTATAATTTTTTTAACCCTGGCTGCCTTTTTTTTACATCTTCAGGATAATGTGCCTTGGAAAAGATCTGCTGGGGTCCAGATAGCTAGGGGTCCTATTTTCATCTTGAATTTGGGGTTCCATATTTTTTCATAAGTTTGGAAAGTTCTCGTCTACTATTTGTTTGAGTATGCTCTCAGTTGAGTTTAGTTCTGCCTTGCCTGCTATTCCTATTATTCTAATATTATTCTTTCTAATGAATTTGGACAGTTCTTTTAGAGTTCTTTCAGTTCTTTTGACTCTGAAGCCTCTTATCTTCTTTCTATTTTGTTTCCATGTTTCAATCTTCAATATCACTAATTCTTTTCTCCATCTGGTTGGCCCTGTTTCCTATGGTAGTTCATTTCTCAGTTCTTTCATTGCATTGTTTGCCTCTCAAATTTCCATTTGATTTTTTTTTCATATTTTCAGTTTCTTTATTGAAATGTTCCTTTTGTTCACGGATTTCATTTCTGAGATCATTCATCTCAGTCAGAGTGCTCTGCCAATATTGTTTTAGTTCTCTTTGAGTTTTTAGAACTACAGCCTTGTATTCTGTGTTACTTAGATCATATATTTCCAGATAAGAGCCTTTTCTGGAGATTTTCATTTTTTCTGAGCAGCTTTGAATCCTAAGGTACTCATTGTATTTGATATGTTTCTCTTTCTGGACACGAGGGCTTTTCCCATGGCAGATATAGAGAGGTCTTTCTTTCTTTCCCTCCCCAGTTGGTATCACTGTACTGTGTTGCTATAGAGCAGACACTATGTGGCCCTGTGGCCAAGCTTTGGGATAGACAACTAGGCTGTGTCTTCAACTTCTGCCTGGACTTGGGGCCACTGCAGTCTGTGGCTGTTCTGCTTCCTGTGACAGCTCCCCTGGTCGCTGACTCCACAGCAACACTCATTCCTTCATCAGGGAAGCCGGGGTGGGGGATGTGGTCTTGGGGGGAAGCTTATGCAGGGCAAGGTGGGAGTGGGCTTCACTCACATTGGTCATGGCCAAGTACTCGCCTCCACTCAGTCTTTCTTCCTTCTCCTGAGCCTGGGTTTCACTCAGGACTATGTTTCAGTGGTTCAGCATTTCTGTGGCAGCCGGCTCTCCATTTCAAACTTGCTTAGAGCATACCTGTGGTCATGGCGCATTGCTGCAGCTGGAGGTCCGATTCCTGCCCAGTGCAGTTCCGATGCTTTGTTCAGCCTTTAACCCACCCAGAGTGTGGTGCTATGGCTGGGGCCCCAGTGCACTGCTGTTTGGTCCAGCTCGCCCATGGTCTCACCATGTTTCAGCCACTTTCACCTCTGCTCTTGTCACCACTAGGCCCCTCACCCGCCCAAGATTGTGTTGCTCCTTTTCAGGTGTCCCCTGCCTCCCCCCGGTTCCCTCTCTTGGCTCTTGGTTGGGTCACATGTCGCATTCTAAGCTGCATCTCTCCTCTGCTCTGCTCTGCTCCCTCCCTCTTCTCTCATTTGTCACCCTTTCTCTCACCTTCAGGTGTTTTCCTGCAGTGGGTGGATCTCTTAGCTAAGACTGTGCCATTCAGGGTTTCTCATGTTGGATCCTAGTTGTTCAATTGTATTTTCCAGGAGAGGTTTCAGGGATCTCCTTTTTTGTCACCATTTGCCTATTCCTATGTTTAATTTTTGAGAAACTGAAAAACAGTTTTCTGAAGTGATAGTACCATTTTATACCTGGACAAGCAATGTCTGAGAGAGCACATGCTCCTCATTCTCACCATCACTTGATGTTGTTAGTCTTTTAATTTTAACCGTTCTTCTTGTGAAGTGGTATCTCATTGGGGTTTTAATTTGCATTTATGATGATTAATGATAACACCTTTTCATGTACTTATTCACCATCCCTGTATCTTCTTTTGTGAAATTTATGTTAGAGTCTTTTGCCCAGTTTTTAATTTGGGTTATTTGTCTTCTTATTATTGAGAATGAGTTATTTGTATACAGCACTGTTCAGAAGGCATCCAGTCATGTAATATGAAAAATGAGGCACTTATGGCTGAAATTTTTCTGGTCAGCACTCATTCTGGATAAAGGGTTTTTGTTTAGCAACACTTTCTTCTAGTCTGAGGGTTACCTATTGATTTTCCTAGTGGTATCATTTGATGTACTGAATTTAAGATTTTAATGAAGAGATTTGGAGTTTAGTGTTGGGTAATGGCCTCTCATTCTCATATATCTGATGATGCTAGTTTTTTGTTTTGAAGATTAGTGGTATGCTGGTGGGCAAAAGGGTTATAACCACACTTTCCTTTCAAGTTATCTGATATTACATTGAAAGAAAACTTCTAAAGGAAAGTGTCTGGTAACTATGATTATGTTGCTGGTGTGAAGATTCCAGATACATAAAGTCTCTTTGAGTAGCAACTGCCAGTACATAGAAGAAGGCCATGTGAGATGAGCATGTTCTGTCCTGTGCCAGTCATGCAATTTCATGTTCCAAAAAGCTTTGGCGTGATCATGAACAACACAGTTCAAGAGGGGCCATGTGTTACATACTGTTCAAGTCAAGTCCTATAGACACTGAGGAATCTAGCCTGGAAATTGTAACACAGCAGCTGCTGCCAGCATGTTCTCCAAGATTGGATGCTAGGGTGCATAGTCCTTTTACATATTAACAAAAAGAAGGAGAGAGCAGAAGCCAAGAATTCCTCTTGGGAAAAGAGGCATCCTGTGATATTCAACACCGACTCATAACCTAGGTCTTGGGAGATGCTTTGAAGCTTCTTAGAATACAGAACAAGCTTTAAATAAAGATTAAGCTTTCTTTATTAGAGTTGGTGTGTGAACTCATTTACCAACCAATTCTGACATATCAGCTACCTAAAATGTTGCTTGGTTAGTTTGCTTTTCTACTTGTGATAGGTTTGATTTTAGTAGTAATCATAGTTCTCAAGTTCAAAAGCCTTCATGGTCTCTAATTTTACCAAGTCAATACTGAGTTCTGAGTTGGTTTTTGTCAATTCTTAATATTTTAGGGTAATATTTAAATTCAGGGAAAAGTACATGGAAGAACTTTTTATTTTTTAGTATCTAAACTGCTCAGAACTGAAAAAAAAAACCCTCATTTTTATTTTCACTTGTATACTCTGATTTTTGTCTAGTAATGGCTCTGAGCTCCTTGACTTCCCTGGGTTCTGCTTACATTCTAGCAATCTCTATTTAACTCTTTACCATTTGACCCTGCAAAACTAAAAATAATAATAATAATAGCAATGGCTCAAGGAGGAAATAGACATGGCTTAATGTAAAAGACAAATAAGATAGGGAGTCAGATCTCCCTTATTTGCGAAGAGAAAAAAAATAGGGACTTGAAATTGAGAAGACATGAAAATAAATGGCATTCCTGAGCACATTTTAAAAATTCAAGAGTGAAAAAAAAGCGTGGACACAAAAAACATGGTTCTGCCTTTTTAAAAAAGTTTCCTCTAAGAAGAGAATGTGAATTTGTTTTATTGAGACAAAACTCTCTCTGAATTTAGCTGTCATCTAACTACTATTTTCTTGCCATTTCAGGTAAACCTTTTTGTGCTGCTCTCTGTGGTGTGTGTCCTCTTAAATTTAGCTGGATTTATCCTAGGCTGCCAAGGGGCCCAGTTTGTGTCCAGTGTGCCCCGATGTGATCTGGTAAGCAGTACTAAAACATTGTGTACTGGGGGCAAACCTGGCCCATCTGGCTTTCCTGGGATGCTGCATGTGGCTAGCAATATCCACCACGAACCAGTGTCCTAAAGTGAAACCTGAAGTTGATAAAAGGAAGCTGCCTGCTAATCATTTTACTCAGGTGGTCAATTATTTTTGTTTTCCAAAGCAGGGGCCAACTCCAGAACCACAGTAATGTAAAGCATCATTAGTTAATAAATGGATGGATTAGGTGCTCACAATCAATATCTGTTTACTCTCATTTAAAAAGGAAAAATAAATATTGTCATAATACAGATCATCAGCCCTTTATCTACAACCTTTGGAGTCCAGGTGTGTTTCAGCATTGAGAGGTTTTCTAATTTTTAGAAGATAAATGTGTTGCATATACTATTTATTCTGTGGCACCCAGTAAAATCTGGGACCACGAATATAATGAAAACTTTTCAGAGCTTTTTGGATTGTCAAATTGTATATATGAGGTTTTGAACCTGTACCATCTCTGAATTTTTTTTCTAATTTTTAATTAGAAATATTATGTTATGTGTAGTACAACACACATAACATATTTATTATCCTAACCATTCAGTGGTGTTGAGCAATCCATCTCCAGAGCTCTTTTCATCTTGTAAAACTGAAACTATACATACTGAACAAGAGCTCTCCTTGCCCTCATCCTCCTGCCCATGGCCACTACTCTTCTACTTTCTGATTCTGTGAATTTGATTGCTTTAGGAACATGGCATCCTACAGCGTTTGTTTTATTGTGACTGGCTTATTTTACTTAGGATGATGTCCTTAAAGCTTATCCATGCTGTAGCATATGTCAGAATTTCTTTCTCTTTTAAGTCTGAATAATATTCCCTTGTACGTATATGACACATTTTGTTTGTCCATTCATCCATCAGTGGATGATTGGGTTGTTTTTTCCTTTTTGCTATTGTAAATAATACTGCTACGAAACGGGGTTTACAGATATCTATGTGAGACCCTGCTTTCAATTCTTTAGGGTGTATACCCAGAAATGAAATTGCCTGGCCATCTCTAAATTTTTTAAAGGATTTCTTAGTAGCTGGTATCTCCCTAAGACACAAAGTCAAAGCCAAAGCTAAATCCAAAGCCGAAAAAAAAAAAGAATTTTTAGAAGTTGTAGTAAATCTCGTTTATTGGGAACTTGGTTACAAGGCATTCTGACCCTTTCAAACCCAGCAGGATACAAGCAGAAAAGTCTGTCGCATTTTTCCAAAGGCTGTGATAAAGCCTTTGCAGTGACACTCTTGACTTTCCCAAAAAGGAAAACTCCTCAGGGACTCACTAAAAACCTGTTGCTCTTTCTTAGCAACACTTTACAAATTTTTGGATTTTTGTCATTTCATTACTTAATAATCTTAAATTATGGGGTCACAAGATGACAAACTTTTTTGGTTTTTAAGGCCATCTGCTATTCACCCTCATCTTGCCCTCTGACTGGCATAGTGTATATTGCCTGTAATTGAGCCCAAAGTTTGGGCCCCACACCTTCATGTCATTATCTAGGCTCCTGCCCTACTTTGTTATTTCTAACAATGCTCTCTCTCCCTGCAGAATTCCCTGTTCTTTACTTCTGTGTTCATCCAAGTGTTATCAGTCTTTTGAAGCCTCATTCCAAGATTATCTCCTTCAAGAAATATTCCCTGATTCCCACAGAAGATAATTTTTCAGAATGTCCTATCTGTGCATCTCTTAGGCATCTATCTTGTGTGTGTGTGTGTGTGTGTGTGTGTGTGTGTGTGTGTGTGTGTGTGGAGGCGTGGCTAATATATTCATTTACCTGTTTTCTTTCTTCTTCTAGGCTAGAATCCCCCTGAGGACACTGTCTGGTTCTCTATTGTCTTGGAAGTTTTGAGCAGCCCCCTAAATCCTCCTTCATATACAGAGAGTGCCCAGAAAAAAATGTTTGAACAAAGCTTGATTTTCCAATTACTAATCACATAACAAATTAGAAAGGGCAAAGAGGGTAGACACAGGCTGGAAGTAAAAAGTCACAATATATTGAAAGAAAATGGGGCAAAATTGTACCATCTGTTATATGCAAGACACTGTGTGAGAAGCTACAAAGAATAGAAAGAAAAGCCAGACATTGTTTCTGATCTAGAAGTTTATCGTGTAGCAAGCAAATGCTTGATCGTCGTTGGTGGAAGGAATGAATAAACGCCCAGCTGCAGAGAGCAAGGTAGACTGTGATTAGCTGTCAAGGTGAGACACAGTGCTTGGGGTGCAAAGAAGGGCTTGTACTCATGGGATAGGGAAGGCTACCTGAAATACAGGTATTTGAGATGGACTTTGAACAATGAATAAATAATGGGAGTGGGTAGAAAACCGCGAGAGCAGGGGATTTGGAGGACAATGGTGAAGGTTGCCTACTGGTTAAGTCTTTTGGAGGAGGTGATGCTCTCCTTTTCTCTCCCTCTCCATCCACTTCAGTCACTCCAAATCCATGGGAACAAGCTAGGAAGTTCCCTTTCTTGTTCTCATGCTCCTGTCATCTTACATAACTGTATGTATGGGGTCGGGTTATTCATAATTCATTTTTTAAGGAGATATATTGTATCTACTTCCTGCATTTTGTTTTTCTCTCCCTTAAATATATAGTAGAAACAGATATAACACCCTTTATTTCTTTTAACAGGTTAGTTCTCTCTTTTTTGTCTGTTTTGGTCTGGGTTTTATCTGTTAGAAACAGTGCGAGTAGAATGTCATCCTGGGTGTCCCTGTGGGGGCTTTTCCCTAAGTGGAGTCAGTTCCCAGGACAGTGATTATTCTTCTGCTTGTCATTTTTTGTTACACATTCAACCATTTGATGATTTTATTTATTTTTTTTTAAATTGAGGTAAAATTTACAGTGAAAGCACGTGTTTTATGTGCACAGTGCATTGATTTTTGACCACCATGTATTTTCATCTTGACAAATACACTCATTCATACACCCCAGACAAGATCCAGAACGTTTTCTGCACACTGCGAAGTCCTTCGGTGCCTCCTCTCAGGCAGGCTTTGCTCTCTACAGGCAACCACTATTCGAGTTTTTTTCACTGTAGATTGCTTGTGCCTTTTCTTGACCTTCAAATAAATGGAGTCATATGGTATAAACCTTTTTGTGCCTGAGTTATTTTACTCAACATGAAATTTTTGAGATTTATCATGTTTTTGTTTTTGTGTTGTATCAGTTGTTTGCCTTCTCTCATTCTCCTTTTTTTTTTTTGGAGAACCATATTTCACTGTAAAAAAAATACTAAATTATTTTATTCATTGTCCTGTTTCCAGTTTAAGGGTATTATGGGCAATATTTTTATATAGATGTGTGTGTGTGTGTGTGTGTGTGTGTGTGTGTGTGTGTGTGTTTAGGCCTGGTTTTATTTCTCTTAAGTAAATACATACCAGTAAGACTGCTGGGTCATGTGCTAATTATATGTCTAACTTTATAAAAACTACTAAGTAGTTTTCCAAAGTGGTTGGAGAATAAGTATGTTTAATTTAGAATGTATTGCCATTTCCTGTAATAAAGGGCTTCAACTCACATTTCTACCAGGGACCCTCAACCAGCAAGTGTTTCTCTCTCTAATGTTTTGCCAGTCTGATGGGGCTGAAGGGAGACTGCATCTTTCTTTTTAGTTTGCCATTCCGTAATTGCTAAACATGCATCACTGTTTTTTTTGTAAAGCTTCCCAGGAGATTCTAAGGTGCAGGTGTGGTTGAGAGTCATAATACTGGGTGATGGTGGGAGGGAGGGGGTCTAACAGCTTCAGGTAATAGTGTCTAGATTTAAGGATGGATGTTTTTCATGTAAGATTAGGGAGACTTGAACAGGTTTCTTGCAGATAGGTTAAAGAGATTGGTGAAAAATTAGAATAAGATTTTAGAAACATTGAGCAAAGGTGGGAGGTGAAGGATCAGAAACAGGAAGAACATTGAACACAAATGCACACTTGCCTAGAATCATTTTGTATAGAGCCCCAAGGCTGCTTGTATCAGCTAGGTATAGTAATTAATATTCATTATCATTTACATAATCATTAAACTTTCAAATAATCTTGCTTAAAGGGATTAACCTGCACTCGTCTAGAAAATTTTGCCATCCAGACTGGCTCATCCCAAATGTTTCTGTCTATTTGGATGTCCGGTATTGTGTGAATAATGCAGCCATGTGTGCAGCCCACACAGGCATGATCTCTCTCAATTGAATGCCTTGTATCAAGAATGGACTCATTGTGGGAAGAGTGTACTTTGTAAGATGACACCTCATTTTACCTGAGGGAGGCAGAATCCTCAGGTACGATCTTAAGGCTTACACAAAGTACAAGAAGTAGAAATTGCACTGTGCCATGTTGGAAAAAGTGAGCTTGATTCCTGTTTGGGGAGAAAAGGGCCTGTGTATATGAGCAAAATGGAGACACACTTCTTTGTTACTACTAAATAGTGTCATAAATATTGAAACAGGAAGTTCTCAGTTGGAGACTTTAAAGAAGGAAGCCTATTGGGACTAATATTTACCTGCTTAATTTAGCCCAGTGTAAGGATTGTTATTAATTATAGAAGAGTGGCCAAGAGAAAGCGAATGACCCGGGGGAGAAAAGAAAAGCTCCCCTGGCCCAGACCCTGCCTAGCGGAGTCCTGTCTGAATGGGCACGGTAGTTTTCCTTTGGAGCGCAAGAGTCTCGTGTAGATATTAGCAGCAGGATAGATCTTCAAAAATGCGAGGCAATGAAAGAAGAATTCAAATACAAACAGCCTTGTATCTTGGTGTATGTGTGGGTGTTGAGATAATCCCTGTGAACAAACCAGGAAAGGACAGAGACCAAATGGGAATAAATTAATAGATTATGGAGTTCATTGAGGCAACTCTAGTTTGTAAGACTTTGTATCAGAGGCAGAATTTACATCAAAATCTGGGCATCAGTGTTTGATGTAATAATGCATCCCTTTCAGTGTGGTTTACCAGATTTAGCAAATAAAAATACAGGACACCCAATTAAATTTGAATTTCAAATAAACAGCTAATAGTTTTTTGCTATAAGCATGTCTCATGCAATATCTAAGATATATACTCAAAAATAGCTTGCTATTTATCTGAATTCAAATTTAACTGGGCATCCTGCATTTTATCTGGCAACCCTACTTGAAGTGCCAGTGTGTAATTCATCTTGTGTTCTCCATCTTTCTGGCATAGTGGTTATCAGTCTTGAGATGTAGATGCTCCATCAGTCTGGGTCTCTAAGGGAATATAATGAGCGGAGTACCCTGTTGACCTGCAATGGACATGTAGTATAGTCATGAAATAACGTTGGTTGGTTAAGCCACTAGAATTTGGGGGCTGGTTGTTGCCACAGCATATCCTAGCCTATCCTGATCCAGACACTGCCTGACTCTGAATCCTGCCATATCTCATTTTGTAGGATTGGTGGTCCATGGTGTAGCCTGTGTATTTTTTCTTAATAATTAAATTATTGTTCTTCCTCTCTCACCCCCACATCCCCACCCAAGGTGGACTTAGGTGAAGGCAAGATTTGCTTCTGTTGTGAAGAATTTCAACCAGCCAGATGTACAGACAAAGAAAATGCCTTGAAACTCTTCCCAGTTCAGCCTTGTAGTGCGGTTCACCTTCTACTTAAGGTACCTCGAATGGATTCCAGCGATAAATATGCCACAGAGCCCCCAGAAAAGGCAGTTACTTGAAATATCCCTACCCTGTTACCTCCTTGAGATACACTGCTGAAAGCAGATATGAGCAACCCCTCATCAGAGACCCAAAGATGACATTGAACACAGAAAGAGCCACAGATTATTGTATGTCTCTCAAATATAGACACGGACGGCTTTCTTTGTAGTTAAGAACTATGAAAGCATAAAAAATGTAAAGGAGCCTAAGTATATACATATACATGTATGTGTGTATATATATATTTATGTGCACACATAAATATGTATGATGTAATTACACATATATGATGTAGCTTTTAGCAAAACTTTACACTGTGTGCCCACTGTGTCATTGTTTTGATGCTCCTTTTTTGACATAAATGAGTGCTGCTGCTATTCTAGGACACATAGACTAAGCCAGAAAATACAAGAGAAATTCAAGCACGTCTTGATTAAATGCAGGAACAATCATAAGCAAAAGAGATTAAAGACAAATGATCCCTATTGATGAGAAATACAAAATTAACCTTTATTAGGGAATTGAATGGAAATTGTGTCCTGACTTAAGACATGTTAGCCCAGTAAGTGACAGATCAGTTAGCCTATATACTTAGGTATATAGACTATCACTGACCGCTTTCTTTACGTCTTTGTTTTGAATTTATTTATTTATTTATTCTTTTTTTTTTTTTTTTTTTTTTCGGGGAGGAGGAATCTCTAAGCAGAGAGAGAAGCTGCCAGCTTTCTGGGTTATACAGGATGTAAAAATGGCCTTCTTTCTTTGGCTTCTGGATTTTTGGTAGCTGAGTCACCCCCAAACTTTCTGAGCCAGGACTTAGCTTGAGGAAAGCCCCGCTAAGGAGCCAGGACTGTGGCAACAGAAACTTGGAATTGCCTTTGCTGCTATTTTGAGATGTGTGTTTAGAAGAGAAAGCCCTGTTTATACTCAGGCAGCCTGTCCCTTCTGTTGTCCTAGTTGTGTGCCCCCGGCAGCTCTGCCAATAGCTCCTGAAATAGAATCAGTGGTCACAAATTAAGCAGCAAGCTGTCCTGGTGTGAGGCTCTGGGGAGGGGGAGACTGGGAATTGATGTCACTGGGGACACCAACTTCAGAAGAGAAACTCATTGCTGTCCTTGAAGGAATGTTTCCAGACAGTATTCTGATGCTTGCAAAAAGAAAAATTGTAGTGTTGGGTCTTTCTAATATAAGTTTTGCAAATTAAGAACTACACACTGTTGCATGAGAGTCATAATAATCATCAGCATTTATTTTGGCACTTACCATATGTATTTTCCATAAGTCTTGTATGTGCATTTTCTCATAAAAGTTGTCTTATTGGGACAGTATTATTATTTTTTTAAAAAGGTTTTATATTGCATTCTGGTCATGCCTTTTAAAGTACTCAAGAGTGTCATTGTTTCCTTGGTCTAGAAAGTCCTTTTCGCCTTGTGTGCCTTGAATGCCCTGACCACCACCGTTTGCTTGGTGGCAGCCGCCCTTCGCTACCTCCAGATATTTGCAGCCAGAAGATCCTGCAGCGTAAGTCCATGCAAGGTGCCACCATGACTGTATTCCTCCTGAGCCAGCTCACGGGCCCTTCTGTGTAATCCATTGCTTTTCTCCTCCAGCCTTTGTACTGAAGGCTATTGACTAACGGAGGTGCTGTTTAATTAGGATGACTCCCAGATTTCTGCCGAAGAAGTGGAAGAACACAGACGCATCCCAGACCCTGATGACTTTGTGCCGCCAGTGCCTCCCCCATCCTATTTCGCCACATTTTACTCCTGCACACCCCGGATGAACCGCAGGTATTATTCCTAAGCCCTCCCACCCACACACCAGTTCTCTATGGGGTGCTCGCATTTTTGAAGACTGAAGGGTCTCCAGAACTCATAGCGTGAGCTCTGACTTCTCACCAAAATCTAGACATACTATGTTATATTTTAGGTCTCTCTCTCTCTCGTTCTCTCTCTTTGTCTGATAAACTGCATGAAACCAAAGAAAGGTCAAATCTTGACCTAAGGATATGCTTCTTCAATTTCAATTAGCTTCCTGGGAAAACTGACACCCAGTGAGATAACTGCTGTAATTTGACATGATTGAGAGCTGCTCTTGCCCTGGAAACACTCAGGCCAAATCGATGTTCATTATAACACCATCAGCAGGTCCCCAAATCATGAAATTCTTTCCAGCCATTAAAAAGAGATGAATTATTAATTACTTCTCTCTGGTCTAGAAAAAATAGACACGATGCTTATTTTCTTTTTTAAAGTCTAGCTCAAAATTTGATCATCTTTTTCTTAACTCATAGGGATTATGACTTGTAGAATTAATTTTTGTAGAATGAAATGCCGCATACCTTCCTCTGATTGTTAGTGACTTCTAGAATTATAACTCTCTAAGAAATGACTTCAGTCATTCATTCAACAAAAATTTACTCAATCTGCTGCTCACTGTCGTTACTGTGCTAGGTTATTCAGATTAAAATGAGCTAAACTCACCTGCTTCCCCTATCAAGGCGCTCACAATCTAGGTAATTCAAAATGAGGGTTGTTAGGCTCACAGTAGAACTCAAAGGAAAGAATCTGAGTGCACAGAGGACCACCTACCCGGGTAGGTGGGCTGCAGAGAGTTTGAAGAAAGAGCCAGCCAATCAGGGTTGGATTCCTGAATGAAGGGATTTTAAACTGAATTACAGGATAAGTAAACCTATATTTAAGCTTCCAAAAAAGAATCTCTAAATTCTACAGAAAATGTCATTAGCTCTATACTCAGGGGTCCAGGAATTTTTACTTTTTAGTCCCTCAGGTACACGTGGAAAGCTGTCAAACAAATTTGGTGCCAGGCTTGGGGGGTTTTTGAAATCCTTTTTGTAACGCTCAGGGCAGCCACATAAGACTCTGAAAGAGGTCTCCAATGGGAGATACCAGCAAATGCTGTTCATGTTTTTTTTTCAATGTGTTTTCTTTTTGATTTGTCCCTCTGAGTCATACCTAACCTCCACCTCCAGGCAGAGGTTGAGATGACCACAAAGCCAGAGGGAGAATCAGCTGGCTGACAGGTGGGGCTGGGGGTGGCCTAAGGGTCAGCTCGACTTCCCTGTTCACGGAGTGGTGGACTAGAATTTTGAAGCTTCAGGGACCAGGACAGCTTCCCTAATAAGAAATGAGCCAAGGATTACAGGGCCCAGAGAGACATAGCAACAAACCCCATATTCTGCGTGTATATGACGGCACGTTTACTAAAATCTTAGCCCTGTCTCAGCCTGGATAAAGAGGGCACGTGGGAGGACAGTAAAAAAATGCCTGTTATTTCATAGTTGGGAAGAGAAATGCCCTCTTCCAGGAGAATTCCTTGGCTCTCCGAGGTTGTAGATGAGCACGGGTTGACCTCAGAGGAGGCCCCGACAGATGTAATTTCCTACAGTAACAGAAAGGGGACGTGACTCGCGGGTTTAAACGTCAGGCTGTTCAGGAGAGTGCTGTGACAGCCCCCTGACCTTTCCTTCCTCTTCTCTCCTCCGCCACAGTCTTGTTTAGCAGTGTGGGTATTCCACTCTTGGAGGATGTGTGTGCCTCCCTGGATTTGTTTCCCCAAGTCCTGAGACAGCCCCTGGCGAAATCCAGGTTGGGAGAAGACAAACTTTTCCTTAAGGGCATTACCATTCAGAACTTTCCAGAGGTGGGGAGGGAGACGAGGGTGTTAAAGGAAAACACCCATGTGAGAAAGACACTGCTTGGCGTAAAATACATACCTGGAGCACTAGCTCATATCTCCGATGGGTGAACACTCATTTTCTGAAATTCTACCAATCAGTGCAGCCCATTTTCTTTTTTAGATGGCTAAATTTGTTCTCCTTTAGATACATATTTTATCAAAGTATTTTTAAGTTGCACTGACATTGCTAGTTCTCATTATAAATCAACTTTGTAGACACTAGCTATTTAACCCAAATTGGTAATTTTCTTTCTCGTAAGCAGGCAGGCAAACTATTAACAAATGTTTTCTTAAAATTTCCACAACCAGTGTGTTAAGTGTTTTCAACACAGTAGAGCCTCCTCATTTCCTGTAAGTATTATGACCTCTCAGAAGAGGTTTATTTATTTATTTATTTAACTTCTATAAATATAACTATATTCATGCATTGCTATCTCCTTGAGAGAGGGCTTCTCATGTTACTCTCATAAACAGAACCTTGATTGCAATTAAGGCTTCTGTCCAAAGATGGGTCATCTACTATGTGAACTGATTTGTAAGTAAGCATAGGAGGGGGCTGCGCAGCCTGTCTCCACTACAATAGGGAGTCCCCCATTCTCAGAAGTGGGCTTGAGCCAGGAGTCAAAAAGGAGAGCCTCCAAACTATTATGTCAATGTGGACCTGGTTGTTCCATCGGGCACAACTGCTGTGGAAAATTGATGAGGAGTGGGTGGGAACCAGGTTGACCTGGGCATTTCTTGAAGGTGAAGACAACAAAATTCATCTATTTCCTTTCCTAATGAGCTTCAAAGCCCACCCTCAAGTGCAGCTGGGCTGTACTAGGGGCGGACGTCGTACCGCTGTTGGGTGGGGCACACCTGCTCCTCTCCGTGGGAAGCAACCCTACCACAATGTGCCCAGTGAAAAGGCACGGCTTCTTCAATACACAGATGAAGATCATTCTTTGGTCAAGGGCATATTAGTTGCTGCATCACCCTTGGATGAATTCTCAAGGCCTATTTGTAGCATCAAAGCAGAAGTGGTGTTTTGCATGGTCTGGGTCTCCTGTTCATCTGCAGTCCTCAGGAACGTGAACCAGTGAAGGTTTCCTGGAGACTTTGGGATGAACTTGAAAAAGCCCAGGCTCTGCAATCTCTTAAAAGGGTGACCCCGGTGGATCTATCATTTGTGAGCTTCAGTTTCCTGATTGACTTGCCATGTCACGTGGCTACAGAGAAGACTATTAAGAGATAATAGGCATAAAAAAAATCTTTCTAAAACTAAAGCTTAGACTGTGCTCTACCATTGTTAGTTGTCTGGTTTAAAATGTTCTTGTATGTATTACTCTTTTTGTTTTGTTTATATGTTTTGTTTTGTTTTGTTTTTGTTTTATTGGACTCACCCAATAACTACATTCACTTCACCAAATCTCTTTTATATCAAACAATTCCTATTACTACGTTTTCAACTGTTTTTCAATTTCTTGACATAAAGTCATTTCTCAAGGATCATATATACTAATTCAGAAATTTTCATTAACTCTTAAAATTAACTTAGACTATATCTGTAGGTTGTCTTTTCCTTTCTTGAAGTTTTTTTCAGTAACATAATTCCCTTGTGTGAACTGGTGTACTTAGACAAAGGGGTACAGGGTTCCTATTTAGAAAAGTTTATTCAGCATTTTTCCTGCATCACACTTATTGACAGAAAAAACTTAATTTTCCCTGAGGGTATCCTGTCATTTCACATGATCTATACCCTAATTGTTTTTGTTTTAAAAATACAGGTTAAATATGAAATTAGAAAAATGCAGCGTATAAAACTTCATGCTGAGCAAAAAAAAGTCCAAAAAAAAAGTTAGCAAAGAGAAGTCACATTAGGTGGTGAACTTATTTTACATCAAGTTGACAATGCACTGTAGAATTGTATGCCTGAAACCTATGTGATCCTTGCTAACAGATGTTACCCCAATAAGTCTAACAATAAAAATGAATTAAAAAAAAAAGTTACCATTATCTTGCTTGGATAGCTCCCACAGTATTTAAGATGTTTCCTATGTAAATCATATTTCAATGCAATTTTTAGAACCATATTTAAGTATATTTTGCAATTTGTTAACTGTCGGCCTCCTGTATCTTACTCTTAAGAAACATTTAGCCCTTAATCTTACCCCTACCTTATCAGGTAGCAGCTTTTCTATAACACTGATTCTTAGTAAAAATCTGGTCACTTTTTCCAGATATAACTGGAATTTAATTTTAGCCACCATGGCCCATTTCTGTTTGCAGTGGTCTCAGTCCTGCCTGTGCATTAGAATCACTTGGGGGCACTGACAACCTACAGATACCTGGGTCCCAGCAGAGGCAATTAGCGCAGAATTTCTAGAAGTGAAGCCTGGACCATGCATAGTTTAGAAACCTCCCCAGGTGATTCTACTCTGTAGCTGGGGTTGAGAGCCATAAGGGATCAGGAAAAAAATCTGCCAGGAGCCAGCAGACCCATTTCCCTCCATGGGTCCTTACTTACTCAAAGAAATAAAATAAGGAAAAACTGCAGAATAGGAAAAAACTTTCCTTCTGCATCAACTGTATTAGCATCTTCCCTTAAAATGAGACTTTCCTGGTTATTTTTATAACCACCATAGGAGCCATTTATTTTGCAGTCATTTTAGAAAAAATATGGTTGCCCCCTCTCCCCACACCCCACCAGTTTTCCTTCTTGAAGAGATCTCAGTAATAGTTTAGGATCTAAAAATGGAAGCCTTTTCTTCTGACTTGGTGGTCCGGAGAAAACCCTTTCTTCTCTGTGAGCATACTGTGTAGGTAGCTCCTGGGCTGGGACTATAATATAAAGACCACCAGGGCTAACAGAGAGGGGTGTTCACTTTGCAGGCAAGCGCACAGTAGGGAAGAAATGCTGCTAGAGCTGACTGAGAGGCAAAAGTCAAGGGTTTGTAAGTGCTAGAAAGGTGGCTTATGAGGGTTATGCTAATGAAGGATTGAAGGCTGGCCCTCTGGAGAGGGCAGAAGGAGTCCCTAGGGCTCATTGAATAAAACAAGTCGCCCTGTTCAGTGGGCAGGAAACTGTCTTTGGTCAGGCCCAGGAAGGGTCTGGATTCTTGGCGTTGCTTGGCATTCAGTCATTTTTAGTTTATGTCCATATTTTTCCATTTCAAGAACAGATGTTAAAGTTTTGTTACTACCTTTTTTTCCCCCTCATTCTCCAATACTCTGGGGCCTGAATACAGGTTTTTCGGTATTCTGTGTACTTTTTAAAAATAGAGATTTTGTTGAAATAGAGTATAGTTTCAATGTAATGATTCACTATTTGTACTCGTAGGTATTGCAAAATGATCACTACAATACGTCTAGTTAATGTCCATCACTACACATCATTTAAAAGCTTTTATCTTGTGATAAGAATTTCAAAAATCTAGTCTCTTAGCAACTTTCAAATATGCAATATAGTATTATTTGCTATAATCACCATGTTGTACATTACATCCCCAGAACTTATTTATGAATATTTTATTTTATTTTATTTTTAAATTCATTTTTATTGTTAGACTTATTGGGGTGACATCTGTTAGCAAGGATTACATAGGCTTCAGGCATACAACTCTACAGTGTATGAATATTTTATAACTGGAAGTTTCATTGAAAGGCACAAACTTCCATGTACTTTTAACTATCTTTTCTTTTTAAAATTTATTTATTTTCAATTCCTGTTGGTGTTCAGTATGACTTTATATTAGTGTCAGGTGTACAGCATAGTGGTTGGACATTGATTAATTTATGCAGTGATTCCCCCTTTCCCGATTCATCCAGTACCCGCTTGGCACTATAGGAAGGCTGTCCGGAAAAACATCCAGTCATCAATGCTGGTCTATTATGTTACATGGCTGGGTTCTTTCCAGACAGCCCTCATCTGTAGTTATTACAATGTAATTGGCTATTCTCTGTGGTGTGCTTTATATTCTCTTGATTATTTCATAACTACCAATTTGCATTTCTTAATCCCTTCACCTTCCTCACTTAGCCTCCCAACACCCTCCCATCCGACAGCCGTCAGCTTGTTCTCTGTATCTATGAGTCTGTTTCGGTTTTGTTCGTTTCTTTGGAGCCCATAAACAGAGGGTGCCTAAAAAGGTATACACATTTTAAGAAAGGAAAAACCCTATTAAAATCCTAATACAAGTCACGTTTGACTTCTGCAGTTGCAAGAGGTGCTCAGTGTGGTTACCATCAGTGTCCAGACACTTCTGATTACGGCCAACTACTGCTTGAGCAACGTTGACCAAAGTGACCTCTTGTATCACTTGCGCATGCTGTTTCAATTTCTTCCCGAAGTACTGCCAGTGTAGCCGGTTTTCTACGGTACACCCCATCCTTTAAGGTCCCCCCTAGATGGAAGTCAAGGGGTGTTAAGTCGGAAGAACATGGGGGCAACTCAAACAATATGCTCAAATTTCAAATGGTCTTTTGTTCCTCAAATGACAACTATGCTATTGCCATTTTCTTTGTCCGCCTGTCACATGGTAACACTAGCATTCATTTGATTAATGCCATCTTTTGAGCAAATGTCATATTGCTACCTTAATTCAATTCAACTTGGAAAAATGATACATAAATAACAGCTCTTAAAATGTGTATACATTTTTTTGGCACCCCGGTATAAGTGAGATTATAGAGTATTTGTTTTTCTCTGTTTGACTTATTTCACTTGCTATAATACCTTCCTGTATTTTTTTGTATTATTTTAAAATTTAGGGTTTTTTTCACCTACATTTGCACACATGCGCGCGCGCGTGTGTGTGTATAATTTTCTATGGACAATGTCAGCAAAGCTTGGGGCTTTTCTCGCTTTTTGATTTTTGTTTGTTTGTTTGTTTGTTTTTGCTATCAAGGGTTCCTCACACACAGAACAAGAACCACAGTGCCTGGCATGGAGCAAGCACTCAATCAGAGTTGTTGAATGACCATCTTTAATAAGGGTCACTCTATGTTTCCTCTTGCAGTATGCTGCTTTGTCTCTGAGCTATGCCATTGTCCTCTTTATTTGAAAAAATTTATTTATTATTTCAAATATTTTTTTAACAATATTTTTTTAGTAAGTTTGTACCATGAATCAGACATTAAGGAAACCCAGGCAAGAAACTTGTCATATACTAATGTAAGAAATAATTGAGTTTCCCTGAGTTCCTAGTTTTGTTTTGTTTTGTTAATCAAGGTGAAATTCATATAACATCAAATTAACCATTTGGAAATGCACAATTGAGTGCCAATTAACACATTTACAATATGGTGCAACCATCATCTCCATCTCGAGCAGTGCTTCCCAACCTGTTAAAACTTGTGGACCCCTTTTAAACCTATTTCTATAAATTGTACCCCTTGTTTTTAACACAGCTGTATTTAAATACACTTTTGTTCAGTGCCTATTTTAATGTAAAATAGTGAAAATGAGGTAATAAGTTAGGAGAGAAAAAATACTACACTAAAGGTACAAATCACAGATTTAATTTTACAATATTCGTAACAGTTAAATAATGATGATGATTGCCGCGACCTGTGCCGGAAAACAGGGAGAGGGGCGACGAGGAATGAAGAAAAAACACACAGACACAGACACAGATATAGATAGACCGGGTGGTTCTCTGCGCTCTGATGGAGACACAGAGTCCCTGTCTGGCAGCAGCACGCTTATCTTATAGGGCAAGAAAAACAGCAGGGGAGATCAAAGGTGCAAAAGCTGGAAAGTGTATCTCAACCAAGAGATACACATAGTGTTTTCCTCCCAGCTCGTTACAGTCCCGGATGACTACAGTTAATCACCATTTTGCCAATTAACCTTGAAGCACAACCTATTCTACTATTTTTTCTTGAGCATGTGAGCCATGAATCATATCTCAGATTACTCCTAGAAACCAAGCAGCTTTGCTCACAATGTCATATTTTTCTTTTCCCCCCAAGCCAGCAACCACATCCCGAGTAATGTCCTTGTTCACCCAGCTCTGGGCAGCCTTGCAAGACCCTTGAACTGTGGATTCCAAGCACACAGGTAGCCTTGCTGAACCTGCTTGCTCTAAAGACCTGGCTTCTGGTCTACATGCTCCCTGCAGATGATAAAGCATTTAACAAACTTAATTTATTACTACTAATAATATCGATTTTGCATTATCTAAAATGTCTGTAATAATTGTTATACAGATCACTGGCCGATTGAAACGTTGTTAGTGAGATCATTGAGCTTGCTTTGATGTACTAGTTTCTTAAAATCAGGCTCAAAAGGTGCAAGATACAGTCTTAAATATAGACTCACATTAAGCTTGTTGCAGTACTTATTTTCTATGAAGGTGTCAGAAGAAATAGCTCTCATCACTAGTTCAGTATTAGTAAATGGCAAGAGGTATTTGAGTACCTCACTGACTGTTCGTATTCCTCACTGACATCTACCCAGAAGGTAATAAGATGCTTTTTTTAAAAATCAGAATTTAAAGAAGAATCAGTTGAATGTTTGATTAACTGCTCTTTTTCATTGATTGATAGTTCACCTTCTTTGAAGAATTCTTCATTGAAGGGATCTGCAATCCAGTTTTCTTTTCCATGTTGAGGGAAGTACTTACAAAAGGACACTTTAAGACCTTCCAAGTGGCTTACAATATTCTCTTTCATGTTTTGGGATAGGTGCAAGTCATTCTCAGATAAGTTGTGCAGTTTCAAAAATTTCAAGTTGACCTCTTTCAATACACACTTTCCAAAAATCCAGTTTTTTCATCATTGACTCAATTTTGTTGGTTACTTTGAATATAATGATTAAGCTTTTTTGAAGTCACAAGTTGAGTTTGTTGCAATTTCTAGAAAAATATCTGATAAATATTCAAGACTTTGAAGCCAATCACTGTCCAGAAACTTTGGAGCAAGAGAGAAACAATCGTCTTTTAAAAAATACCTGTCTGGACCACAGGTTATAATCTACATCATGTTGTGGTTTTTTCACCATTCCTGTTTTCAATCAGATCCATAACTGACATACTTAAAAATCACAGACAATAATAACTGCATGTCAGTTATGGCTCTGATTGAAAATAGGAATGGTTTAAAAACCAAAACCTGATGTGGATTATAACCCATCACCACGTACTTCTCAACACATGTCTGCAGCTATGAGTACACCCACACCGGGAGGTAGTAAAAAGGTACATGCCTCAGATACTACACATAAGAAAATAAAATACTTTGAAGAGTATATTAAATATGAGTTTTCATTTGTAGGGGATGACTGCCCTGAACCTTTGTGTGTTTTGTGTGGGGAAATATCCAATGATTGGATTAAACCCTCTCTACTCATGCAACATTTAGAAACTAAACATCCTATATATAAAAACAAAGAAATACATTATTTTCAGTGCTTAGAGAAGCATCCAACTGTTACTTCATACTTGATGTCAGGAAAGAAAAACAATAAGAATGCAGTTGAGGCTTCATACCATATTGCTTATTGCATAGCTAAATGTGGTAAAAACCACACCATAGCTAGAGATTTAATTTCTCCTTGCATTAAGGATATTGTGTTTTCTATGTTTGGGGAAGAACATGTCTACAAAATCAGTACTATCTCTTTTTCAAACAATAGAATGTCTTGAATTCAGGAAATGTTGAAGCTGTAGTAGTCTAAATAGAATTAGAAAAAGTAAATTCTTTTTCATCCAGGTCAATGCAAGTATAGATTTTGCTGATTTATCTATTTTGCTTGTCATTGCGAGGTACTTGGTAGGAAAGGACATTGAGAAAAGCCTGTTGCTTTGTTACCCATTGACACAGCATACCACAGGCAAAGGTATTTTTAATGCAATCAATGGTTATTTCATTGAAAAGGACATTAATTGGTCGAATTGTGGTGTGTGCACTGACAGAGGCAAGCCTATGTCAGGTTGTTTTATAGGCCTATGTGGCCGAATTCAAGAAGTAGCTTCCCATGTACCATGGAGTCACTGCGGCCTTCACAGACAAAGTCTTGCATCCAAGCCTCTTCCTAGTGAACTGAAAGATATTCTTCATCAGTCTGTAGAAGTTGTAAATTTTGTTAAGTCATAACCATGAAACTCCAGATTATTTAAAGTGCTGTGTGAAGAAATGAACAGTATTCACAGCAAATTACTTTTGCACATGGAAGTAAGGTGGCCATCTTCTGGCAAAGTGCTTACACAGACTTGAACTCAGACATGAAATCCAGGTATTTTTTTAAAGACCATTGTTTCTCTCTTGCTCCAAAGCTTCAGGACAGTGATTGGCTTCAAAGTCTTGCATAGTTATCAGATATTTTTCTAGAAATCAAACTCAACTTGGGACTTCAAAACAGCTCAATCAGTATAGTCAAAGTAACCAACAAAATTGAGTCAATGAGGGAAAAAACTGGATTTTTGGAAAGTGTATTGAAAAATGTATTGAAAGAGGTCAGCCTGAAGTTTTTGAAACTCTGCTCAACTTCTTATCTGAGAACGACTTGTACCAATCCCAAAACGTGAAGAAGAATTTTGTAAGTCACTTGGAAAGTCTTAAAGTTGTCCTTTATAAGTATTTTCCTCAACCTGGAAAAGAAAACAACTGGATTTCAGATTCCCTTAAATGAAGAATTTGTCAAAGAAGCTGAACTATCAATCAATAAAAAAGAGCAGTTAATCAAACTTTCTACTGATTCTTCTTTAAATTCTGATTTTTGGAAGAAAGCATCTTATTACCATCTAGGTAGACGTCAATGAGGAATATGAACAGCTCAGTGAAAAGGCACTCAAATACCTCTTGCTATTTACTAATACAGAACTAGTGAAGAGAGCTATTTCTTACACTTTCATAAAAAATAAGGACTGCGACAAGCTTAATGCAAGTCTAGATTTAAGACTGTATCTTGTACCTTTTGAGCCTGATTTTAAGAAACTATTACATCAAAGCAAGCTCAATGATCTCACTAACAATATTTCAATTGGCTAGTGATCTGCATAACAATCATTACAGACTTTTCAGATAGCACAAATAAATATTAATAATACATTAAAAGTTTGTTAAATACTTGATCACCATTATCAATATTTAACTGTGTTACATATATTGTAAAATTAAATCTGTGATTTGTACTTTTAGTGTAGTAATTTTTCTTTCCTAACTTATTACCTCATTTGCACTATTTTACATTGAAATAGGCAGTGAACAAAAGTGTCCGTATTTAAAAACACCTGAGTTAAAAACAAGGGGTACAATTTATAGAAATGGGTTTAAAAGGGGTCCACGAGTGGAAAAAGGTTGGGAACCACTGCTCCAGAGCCAAAGGTCAGCATGCAGGAGCTACTGTACGTTAGGTGGCCAGTCTGTAGAACGTGCTTTCTGATGCCAACTTGCTTCTCCTAGGATGGTTGGTGCTGACGTCATTCCACTGCCGCATATATATGGAGCACGAATCAAAGGCGTGGAGGTGTTCTGTCCTCTGGACCCCCCACCTCCCTATGAAGCTGTGGTGAACCAGACTGACCAGGAACAGGTATTGTCCATAGAGTGTCTCTTGGGTATGTTGACCACAGCAAAAAAAAAAAAAAAAAAGTAGCCTATGACAAAGAGAGCAATGGGAGATCCTGCCTTGCAGATGTTTTTAAGAAGATTGCTGAGTCCAGAAGACACTTGAGTTTAATACCAACAATATTTCTTTTCTCTCCATGTCACAGGGATCTTCATTCCAAATGCCAGAAGGATCGGGAACTGCCAGGAGCCCGTTGGAACCTATCTGCATGCCAGTGACTCAAGGTAATAAGCCCATCATCACTGCCCAAAATTGTGATTCGGTAAATTAAAACATGATAAAATAGTGATCTGTATCATAATTTGTTGGAAGTCAGATATTTTTTGAAAGAATGATTCAAGTTACAGCTTTTCCAAGTGTAAAAATACTATCAACTTCTAGGGCTTACTAGTGGGAGTTAACATGTGAACAAAAATACAGATATCCTTAGAATCTTTTATAAATAACCAGACTCTTCACAGCGTTTTTATTTTCTCCTATTAAAATAAGATGAACTCTTTTGAAGGCAAAAAGTATTTCATTTATTGCAGGGTGATTTGCACTTGATCTTAGCCAAAAGGCCGAGAAGCGATTGCAGGATGATTTGTTGTGAGATTGTGCTATCATTTATAATCTAGGGCCCAGGTCGTGCTGCCTTAAGATGGAGTGATTTCTGCTTTCCAGTCCTGCATTAAATACTAGAGTCAGTTTATATTTATCTTTGTAGTTCAAGGGAACATTGTTACAGCTTTTTCTCTTTGAAGAGGTTTTAAATGGCCCAGAGAATTGTCTACCAAGATGGACATGCACATGGTAATAAATAATGGATCAACTTTTAGCTATTTTAGATGGAGGTGATTTTTCAGCAGCACCGTTTGGAACTGGGTTTCTGTTCTGTTCACCTTCCACAAAATTATGCAGCAGTGGTCTGTTTCCTGAGTATGTTTGTAATTCTTCCGTTTCTTAGAAAAGCTTCGCAGTCCACAACTCAGGCTCACAAATGATGTGATTTTATTTTCCCGAGCAGAAGTTATCCAATTCTGGAGTGGCTTTACTGATTCATATAATGGCCACTGGCTCTTTAACTTGGCTTTCTGGGAGTTACAGCTTGGCCTGCAGAAACCTCCTCTGCCTGCATTTGGTCTGCAGCCCACAGGGCAGCCACCTCACCTGGGCAGGTATTACCTTTTACTCAATCGTGCTGATATTGAATGGTCAGAAACTGTAAGAAGGCAAGGAGTCCTGTAGTCACACCAGGGTGCTTTTCTAGAGAAGATGCTAAACACCCTCAGAGAAAACTGACATTTGTAGCAGGGTTTCTTTATTTTGTTCTTGGATTTAAAGATTTGTTTTGTTTGTTTTAGGCCTGGAGGGGCAGTGTTTCCCATAGAGCTGGGAAATAAAAACCTACTGGGCCACCAGCCTAAGCAAATGTTGTTAACGGTATTACCCTTGCCCCAGCAGGTTTGGGCTCACAGGTGTTTCCTGTCTGACATTTTGAAGGCTGTAACTGGTGAAATAATTTTTTTTTCTCCTCTTAAAAAAAAAAAAATCAGGTGGGGACATTTCTAATACACCTGGAGAAGAAAGCGCATCCATTTTAACTCCTATCTCAAACCAGCTACGTCCTGCGAGAAGCTGGAGAGCCCTCCAGCCCCTGAGGACAAGATCAAAGAGTGACCCTGTGCTCCATCACTGGGCAGAGAGAGGTGAGGTCATTCCCCAGGCTTCCCGCAGGGCACGCACTTGCCTAAATGTGTCAGGTAAAAGCAGGTGGCTCTGGAGCCCCAGGTTCAAGAGATATCTTAAAGGAGGTTAAGAGGTCTTGGGAAAATAGGATATTCTACATGCATATTAAGAGTATATATTTTCCACGCCTTTAAGGCAGGTAGAGCTTTATTCCTTTTTAAGTCATTTTCATCAAAAGCATTTGCTTGCACATGATACTGTGGTAGGTTCTGCATGAAGAAAATAGTGCAGATCTAGTTCTCATTTCTGCATGCTCACAGTCCTGTGGGAATTAACATTCTCTCTCAAGGAAAATGTCAAAGGGATGTATTTTTTAAAATCCCCTCTTCTATAATTTAATATTAGTTATCTCTTTACTGTGTATGAGTAGATTGGATTACTTAAATGTGACTTTGTTTTAAGAACTTTGGATAGAGTAAAACTCACACTCCATCTCCCTCCCTCTCTGTTTTGAGTTTGTGTATAGATGCTATTTGAATTAATTTAATTTTCAAAAATTTAATACAACATTGCACCATTTTTCCTGAATATATGAATACTTGAATGTCTCCAAATATGTCTTCACTGTAGAAAATTCTAAAGAATAAAGGAAATAAAGGAAGAAAATGAAAACCTGTAAGCCTACCAGCACCAGCTTCTTTCAGTGACCCTTCTCCTCAGGCTCTGTGCAAATACTGTTCTCACCCTGCTCTCTCTGGGGCCCTGTGTCACCCGCTTACAGTCTGGTCCGTCCCTCTGACAGCCTGTGTTGTTTGCCGCAGCTCTGGACTGATCGTGTGGCACCAGAGAGAACACTCCTCTTGTCTCTGCTGTGGCTTCTGAGTGGGGCGGAGTCCCACCACCTGGGACCCAGCGTACCGCTGCAACCCCTGCAGGCCTGCATCCCAGTCCTCAGTTCCCCAGACCCTTCCTTCTTCACTGCGGGTCTCTGCCCTACCTGGCAAGCCGAGGACTTGAGCTGGCCACCTGCTTGCTTCGATGGGAACTAAGCTGTCTGCACAGCTTACAGAGACCTCCAAAATCCCTTCCCATTCTGCAGTGTGGCAGGGGCAAGGATGACACGTGTTGGAGACCTCCATTGTAGAAGGGACCAGGTTGCCTTCCAATGACTGTAATCCTGACTTTGTTCTCCCACACGAGTGTCTGTAGGGAGTGTTCCTGGAAGATTCTGGCTCTCTGTGATATGCACACGGCAGCCTAGGAGGACCACTGCTAACCCTTACTTACAGATCCTATGCCTACTTTTCTTCAGAGGAAAAGGATGCTCCCCTTTCTCCACCTGTTCTCCCTCGCCCCACTTCCTTTCTTCCTTGAATATCTAAATAACTGCTTACCAGGCCTGTATAAACTAAAATCTCCAGTGTCGTGTACACTGAAGGCTGCTAGCAGGCTGGTTTACAAATGTGGAGACCAGGCCTCTGTTTCACTTCACCCACTTGACAGTCTAGTCATGTTCGGCCAGCTGCTATGCCCTTGCTGAAGTAGGTGTGGAAATTAGAGCCTATGGCGGATTTCCCAGGTCTGCTTTTGACCTCAGGAATGATGTGTACTTTTTCTGCACCTAGATTCCTTTTTCTGTATAGTCAGCTGTAGAGAGCTGCCTCACAGCCATGGTATGAGCATTGATAATATAAGTCAATACAGTGTCCTTGAGGATGTTTAGGACAAAGGTACAGTCAAAGCAAACAGAGCATTCCATTCATTCCACAAGTCGTGTCTCTCCTCAGTCCCTCTCTTTAAGTGGCTCCTTCATCCTTCCCCATTGGAATGTTCTTTTATCGGTCAACCATGGGTTTTTTTTTGTTTTTTTTTTTTTGGTTTCTTTTTCTTTTTCTTTTCTTTTCTTCTTCTTTTTTTTAATCTGCTTGCCCTATCCATCCTCATATATTGGTCGTCACCCCATGAAATACATTCTGGCTGCTCTTCTCTACCGTTTGTCTTTACCTTGGGGGTTATGTTTCATGTGGCACAATAAAATGTTTTGAGGACATGTCCTATTGGAACTATAGTTCAGGAAATAAGCTTGTGTCATAGTGGTTGGTTTTGTTTTCCTTTTCCTTTTGCAAAATGAAAAGCAAGATGTGCATGGCTGTTGGCATTTGTCATGTGCTTTCCACACTGTTTAGTGGTCTCCATTGTTTCAGGTACAGGCATGTGTTCACAGGGGCATGGCCAATGGGTACGTGTTGTTTGTCTTTGCCCACAGCTGCCCCCGTGCTCAGCTGTGAAGCTGCAACTCAGACTGAGGGAAGATTGGATCTGGCTACCGTGACCTTGAGGAGGGGTTTGAGATCCAGAGCTTTGCGATGCAGACCGCGGTCTTTAATAGATTACAGAACTTACATAGACACCAAGCTGCTCGTGGCAAGGTTTCTGGAGCAGTCTTCCTGCAGTATGACCCCGGACATCCATGAACTTGTAGAAAACATTAAATCTGTTTTGAAATCCGATGAGGAGCACATGGAGGAAGCCATCACAAGTGCCAGTTTCCTGGAACAGGTAGTTTTATTATTCATATCTGGTGTGAATCAGATAACGCATTTTCCTGACAGCTGACGTGGCTTTTCTGATTTCCTGTGGTTAGGAGGTCTGTGGAGGGAGAGAGATGAAGCTGGAGCACTTTGTTTTCAGGTGTGTTCCCACGTGTTCTTGGCCCAAAGGAAGACAAACCCATCTCTTCCGGGATTGGAAACATGCCTGGGAAAAGAAAAGGGTGCAGCTTAGAGATAAAAGCAGGGGGTAGGGCAGTGTGGGGCACACTCAGCATTCGATTTCCCATGTTGAAAGTTGCCATTGATGTGGCGTGTTTTTTCAGCCCTTTGACAATGATGGACATGCATGAGCTTTAATATTGCCAAGATTCCGGGAGCTGTTCCTCTCCCATAAAATGTTCGGCAAGATACCTAAGCTGATAGGACTGAAAGGAATAAACACCTTTCCCTTTCCATAGGTTAAAATGCACAAGGCAATCCCTAAACAGAAACCAGGAAAAAGATGTAACTGGGCATGTAAATGATCCACTTAGGTGTCAGGTTTCTCATCTTTAAAGTGAAGGGTTGAACTGGGTGGTTCCTACACCTGTATTTCTGAATAAAGGGAATTTCCTTCTGATGAAAACTGGAAATGGGTCCCAGCTTCAATGACCTACTTTTTAGAAAAAGCAGTCACCTTTGAGGCGTTTACTCTGTTGCTCCATGTTCGTGGGGTGCGTGTTGAGAACATCAGTGCACAGTGCTCATGGTGTTTGTTACTTGGCTGTGCCTATGTGCATTAAGTGCCCAGCAAATACTTCCTGAGTTGAACTGGGCTGATTCTCAGGGTCATTACCAACTACAGGATCCTAGGTAAATTTTTGGGCAGATTGAATAAATCCCCTTCTCATTTTCCTTTCTATTCCCCCTTTCCATCTGCTGGCCTCTTCTAACAGAAGCCAGAAGCCACATTTTCTCCCTGCCCCTCAAAGGGATCCAGGGAGCATAAAAACAACTGGATTACTGGCATGAAGATGTACATGAACTGAGGACTCTTGTTGTCTGCTTTCTAACAGTGGTCAGCCATTGGTCTTGGGTCAAGCTCCAGTTAGTAGCCTGTGTAGGAGAGACATTTATATCCTGGTGTACCTGGTCTACACCAAATGTCATTCCCTGTCTTATACCCTCTGTCCACCCCCAATAGCCTGCTAAACAAGAGCAAGTATTTGGAGTCCCTTCTCAAAGGCTGCCAAGCTTTGGTGAGGTAAGAGCTGGAGCATCTGCCAGGTGGTTGGTGTGGACTTTCTATAAAGTCTTGCTCACTAGAAAATTGCTCTGGGGGAGAAAGAACAAGCTCTTACAGTCCAACAGAATCTATCACTACAAACATTTGCTGGGCCTTTGTGCACAGACTTGCTGAAGTTCAGGTACTGGGATTGTTGAAATCGGCTTAGTGCATTAGCTGGAGCCTTCCAGACTGGAGCCCCGTGGTAACATCTCAGCATGACACCTTCCTCAGACAGAAGGAGGCCCGGCAGGGAGAGAGGAACTTTTATTTCTGACTCTACCCAGATTTTGCACAGTTTTCGCTTTCTCTATATTCCTAGAATGCATTTTTAGATTCCCTTTAATTTTACTGATATCAAAACCATTGGTCCTGCCTTACGTATAACAACAGTTGACATCTATGAATGTTAGAATTTTCTTCTCAATCAGGAAACAAGGACAGGCCTTAAGACAATAATAGAATGTCAGCAAATTTAATGTCTCATCTCTTTGGGGGATTAACCTTTTAATGACCTTAAAATCTCAAAATGGTACAAATCAGAGAAAAAGTCATCCCAATGATTGTTCTATGATGTTGGTGGTAATAAAGCACCTGGGCTTTCCCCCGGGTGCTAACATAGATGTGACTGTGCAGTTTAAAATATTTGTATGTACTGGACAGTTCTCTCTTCATGATTCCAAGTTGAATGAGGAATTTCCCATATTTTTGCCATATTTACAAATTAAGTAATACTATGATATATTTAAAGTTATGTATGTGGCACATTACAAAAATTCATCAGCAGTAGAACCCTTCTTGAGAGTTTTTACAAGTTAATTGGCCTAGTTGTGATGTTGTTTATTAAAGAGTTATTAGCTCAATTAGAAGCACCACTGGTTGGGGTTGACATTTTATAAACTCATTACCTGGTCCCAATACCAGACCAATGGTTATCAAATTTTCAAGTATATTGGCATTGCTTGAGTTCTTCTTAAAAGTACAGAGGCCTGAGCCCTGCTCTAGACTCATGTGTTGGAATTGGTGTAGGGGGAGATGGAAAGTCATGTTTCTGACAAGTTCCCTGCTCCCCACCCCGCACCTTTAATAGAAAGACCCCAGTGAGCATCACTGGCTTAGACCACAGGGAAACTAGGAAAAAGTGATGAAAAGAATGTTAAATGTAAAGCAAGAAATTGCAATAGATGAATCAGTGAAGTGAGGCAGGTCTGCAGTTGAAACCATAGGAAATTTGGAGAATTTCTCAAGAACTTCAGAAAAGAGGCAATATGTTAAAAGTCTCTCTGGAATTTTGAGTGGGTTCTACTTTGGGAAAATACCCTTTTCCCCCCCCTCAAGGCAACTAAAGTAAACCCTACGTGGGTGGCTATAGGAGGCAGATCCCAAGACCACATCTGATTAAGCGTAACCTCTCCCCACCCTGTTTATTCTCCCAAAGGTAATGGCCCCATCCCAGCCCAGCACTTCCAGGGCCCACGGACTGCCCTTGCAGAGACAGCCTGGCTTGCTGCACCTGCAGAGCTGCGGAGACCTCAGCACCTTCGTCACGGTGGGGAGGCCAAGAGCAGAGAGGAGGCCCCGGCGAGCAGAGGCTGAGCGGCCACACAGCCTCATCGGTGTCATCCGAGAGACTGTCCTGTGAACCAGCGGGGCCAGGCCCCTGCAATGATCTGAGAAGCAGGAAGGAAGGCAGACAGGACCTGGAAAGCAGAAGCCCGCTTTGAGGGGAAGAATCCCCTTCCTCACCATATAGTTTTTGGGCTGGCAGTTGGGGTCAGTTCCCCCTGGGAACTCCTCTAAGTGGAGGGCACTTCAGAGGACATTTGTTTCCACTCTTTGGCTCCCCTTTCTGGTGACTGGGGGTGTTCAAGGGGGAACCAGCAGATTCTTCCAGGCTCATTTGGTTTGTCAGCGTATCAAGTTGGAGGCCGTGAGTCAGCATCTCTCCTTCCTCTGCCAGGTCCCCTGCCCTGGTGTAGGCAGAAATAGGGCTATTAAGTCTTTGTCCCTCACCCCTCATGGCTCTCTTCCTCGCTGAGTTCTCTGTCACGGGACAGATCTGCTGGGATGCTTTTGATATCTCCCTGCAGACTTGCAGTCAGTGAGAGAGGAATTGGCATGGAAGCAGGGTGATTCATCCCAATGTTCTGCAATCAACAAACCTCATCTTAGGTCATCCTGATATCAAACTCTATTTAGGAAAATCAAGAAATGTTTTCAGTGACAAATTGTGATGAAAGACATTTAGGGAGAGTATTCTTGTTGATTTCACTATTCACGCTTGCAAAACTAGGGACGGCTAAGGCAGAACTGAGAATAAAAATGTTTACTTTGGACCTCTGGGCTTGGTGTCCATTTGTGTATGCGGAGGTGACCACGCCTTACTTTTCTGAGGGTTTGGAACGTGGAACAGTGGTAGTCTGGCTAGGGCAGGCCGTCAGGCCACTTTAATTGCCACAGCTTCCTGTCCCCATGGATAGCAATGCACCTTTCATTCATTCAGCCAGTGCCTGGCTCAGTGACTTCATGGAGCTGCTTACTAGTGGGACCATGAGCAAAAGAACAGTAAAGTAATTACAGATTGGGGATTAGTGCTAAGAAGGAAGGAGGCGGTTGCAGAATGCTTCTTGGAGGAAATGACATTTAAACTGGACTTTGAGGGATAGGGAACAGTGTTTCAGGCAGAAGGAATGGCCAAAGCAAGGCCCCCCAGCACTAGGGGCTGTTGTGAAACAGCCCTGAGTGAGGGGAGAGGTAAGAGGAGCCTCCGGCTGGATTTTATGCTCACAATAAAGTACCGTGGAAGTTTTCAGCAGGAGTAGCTGACTTAATTTACCTGATCAGGAGATCAGTTGCACAGCAGAGATGAGTTTAGGTCAGGATGTGGGACAAAGGAGGTGACGAGCGGAACCGTGAGGTACGAATGAGAGGTCTGCTACCTTCACTGGGAACTGCCTG
The DNA here is from genome assembly GCA_004026885.1 of Lyroderma lyra. Classification (NCBI taxonomy): domain Eukaryota; kingdom Metazoa; phylum Chordata; class Mammalia; order Chiroptera; family Megadermatidae; genus Lyroderma; species Lyroderma lyra. The sequence goes on along the minus strand of PVJL010000620.1, from coordinate 182,453 downwards.
TGCTCCACGTACTGTGCTGGGGTTTTTGCACACGCTCAGTTCACCCGCCCACCAGCCTAACAGGTGGGAGGTGTGACAGTGCCCATTATACAGATGAGGAAAGTGCAGTTCAGTGACTCGCCCAAGGTCATGCAGGAGTTAAGTAGTAGAGGTGCCACTCACACACCAGCAGCCCATCTCCAGAAACCATCCCCAACCTCCCGAATAGCAGCGATTTGCCACTTGTTGTTTCTATGAGAAGGTGGTTGCTGAGACTTTGAGCTTGGCTCGTGGAAATAAAGACGGCCCAAACCCCAAGCCCACGAGCTGTGCCAGAGCGGGAACTGGCATGAGGTCAGGGGACTGAGTGAAGAAGAGGGAAAGGCCATTGGAGGTGTTACTGTGAAATGGCGATTTCCCGCAGTTTTTTTGTTTCTCAAAGGAAAGAATTCAGTCAAGACACAGTTTGCAAAAATATAGAAAAGTTAAAGTTTATTATAAAAAAATTAACAGTTAAAAAGTATACTCCTGGAGGTGGAGCGGGCTGACCCAAAAGAGGGAAGCAGCGCCCCCTCCATTGTGTGGGGGTTTTTGTGTCTCTGGGTGTAAGCTCCTCTCCCTCTCTTTTCTGTGGGGTCCTTCTGAGAGGGCCCACGCTGCATAGTGATATGAACTTGGGAAGCAGGGCCTCTGGTTACATAGGTGGGGCTGTCTCCCCTTTCAGTTTGAGAATAGCGGATAATGGGCCAGGACTCACTCCCAGATTCAGGGCGTCTGTTGATGTACCTCCTTACAGGCCAGCTCCCATTCCGACATTCCTTCTCTCTATCTTCTTAATTTAGAGGCAGCTGATGAGGGGCCGGGACAGCCCTCCCCTCCCGCTCACATCTACCCTTCTGCCCACTCTGTCAGGCACTGAGCTGAGGCGAAAAGTGGGCTGTGAAAGCAGATCCGGAGAGAAGAGAGAATGGGGGCTTGTCCACAGGTGGGGTCTGGCTCCCTTCCCTGGGAGCTGTGTTGGTAGTTACAAGGGGTCCTCAGAATGGCGTTTTCTCCATTCTCATCCACCTGTCCGCAGGTCCTGAATTGCCCATGCAAGCAAACAACCTTTGTATTTGCTAAGAAGTCCTCACTGTCAGCCTGATAGCAGCCCACTGGTGGCTGACCCACTTCCCTGGGGCAAGAACCCCTGCCCTGTTTGAGCATGTCTCCTGTGTTACAAGCCCCGTGCCTCACCCAGGCTCTCTGAGATCACCCCCTGAGCCCAGCCTAGTTGCTCTCCTCTGTTATGGCTGTGTATTTGCCCCTGACCTCGTGTCTTGGGCCAGGCCAGGAGCTTGCAGCCCACCAATTAGCCCCTCCACCCTGACTGGTGAGAGGAGAACTGGCCTTCCCCCACTGAGGCGTGGCTGGGTCTTTCGCACTTTTCTAGGCTTCTGGGTTTTTCCACTTCAGGAGGGCCTGTTTTCTCCCATCTACATCCCTTTGCACTTTCCCTTCTGAACTGCTTATCACTCACCTCCAGATGCCACACCAGACCTTACCGTCTGCCATGAAGGCTCAGGGAAAACAATCCTTAGGAAATGGTCTCAGCAATCCTTAGGAAAAGGCGGCCGCCAGCAGCAACCGGAAGAGGCTGGGAGAGCATGATGACAGAGGGCATCGCTTGACACATACAAGGAGGAAGCGGGGACCTGTCTCAGCTTTGAAGATTTGACCTTGCAGCCTGGGGAATGTGCCATGTAATTTCAATATCTGAAGGTATTGGTGAAGTTAGAAAACTAACTTCTATCCTGCTTTTGAGACTTCAAGAAATACTAAAATTAAAAATATACAAGGACTGTCCGGAAAGTATCCATCCATGTACTATAAAAACTAGAGGCATTTATGGCTGGATTTAGCCTTTGTATATTACATATTATAATATATTATAATATATTATAATATCTAATACAATATTTTATATTCAGGGTCCAGCAGAAGTAATGCCAGACCCCGTACGTGAATGTCTCCCAGAAGATGCACAGCAATTTGAACATTTCACCTAAAATGTCACCTAAAGCTTGAGTTTGATATTGTGATGTTACAGAATTACATGTATATGATTTTGTAATGAAAGATTTGGTATAGAGTACCAGTTCATAAAAAGGGGTGTTACTTATGCTGGCCCCTGTATATTTGCCTGGGGCAGGAACTTAGAGGTCAGGTGGTTCATCTCCCTGTTAGTCTGTGTAACATACTTTAGAATACTTTAGCGTTAATATTGTGATACACGTGTGCATACCTAGTTGCATATACACAGGGAGGGCACCGCTTTCGCATTTGGAGTACCTGTGGGAATATATGAATTATGGGCATATATGTCTTTTCTTTTAAATAAGAGTGAGGTGTCTCCACTTAAAACTAGAAACTTGCCAAAAGTTATCCCATGTGCTTTAAGTGCCTACTCCCAAACAGGCTCCCTCCCTCCCCCCCAACTCATCCTGTTTGCACATAAATTATGTGAGACGTCTTGCAATTTTCTTAGTCTTTGTACCTCCCTGCTATAGAATGTAAGGTAGCCAGTCAGGTAAGGACTAGATTGTGCGGTGAAAACCCCAGCCAACAGGGTGAGACTCTCAGCCTTACTGAAGCCTGAGTTAGGCATAAAAAGCGTGGGTCTCCTCCCAGTGTGCTTTTGGTCTCAATCTTGTTGTGCTGCTATGCACCCTTCTGCAGAAGTAAAAATTGTCTTGCCGAGAGATTTGAATCTCTGAGTATTTATTTGTGGCACCGCAGTTTTATTTCCAACATACTTTAGGAATCCACAGTCCCAGAGGTGGCGATGAAGCATTTCAAATATAGTTGTTGGAATATACCACAGGATTGATGGATTATCATGAGGGGTATTTGGAATAAGTTTTCACTGGTGAAGTAGGCGATATTCAAGATCAGAAGCATTGCCTCTGTACCAACAAGGTGTAAGAATCTGGTCCCTACTTATGAGATTGTCACAGGATGGATCAGGACACAGCCTACTCCTTTAGAAATATGTCAATTTTGCTTCATCTTGCACAAAAGCTGTGCATCCACATGTCTGAGGACAGAAAGTGGGACTTTCCCAAGCTTAGAAACTGTTTTGTGAAGACCTGCCAGTGCATGTTTGTGTCTGGCTGGCAGAATCACCCCAAGACTTGCTTTCTTTGGAACTTCTCACCTGATGATGAGATTTATAGGAAAGGTCCATGACCCCCTTAACTGCCTGAATCTGCCATATTTTCCACAAGACCCAGACATTTGCTGACTAACCACATTGGGTAGGACTAGTCATTCTTCCTGCTCAGCTGGCAGATGAGGAAACTGAGGCTCAGCACCAAGAGCAGAGCAGTGGCAGTAGAGCCAGTACTTCTGACTCCTGCATCAGGGCTGCTGGTATAGGTCAGATGTTCTCAAACTATTTGGGATGAAGGACCAATTTTTCCCCTTTCATCTGTCATGGACCAAAACCTTTTGGGAATTATAATAAACAGACTGAAAAATGTTGTAGGCAGCTTGGGCTGCTAGAACAGAAAATACCATAGACTGGGTGGCTTAAACAGCACAAACTTTTATTTCTCACAGTTCTGGAAGCTGAGAAGTCCAAGATCAAGGTACCAGCAGATTCAGTGTCTGGTGTCTGGTGAGAACTCTATTCCTGGCTTTCAGAGCTATGTTCCATTCTTTCTCTGTCCTCACATGGTAGAGAGAGAGAGGGGGAGGGGGGGGAGGGGGAGGGGAGGGGGAGAAGGAGAGAAGAGAAGAGAGAGGAGGGACAGATCTGTTCTCTTCATCTTCTTATGGAGGCACTAACCCTATCAGGGGAACTCCACCCTCATGACTTCATCTAAACTCCATTATCTGAATCCAGATACCATCAGGTTGGGGATTAAGGCTTTAACATTTGGTGATTTCCCAGGAAAATAAAATAATAGTAATAAAAGTGACATGTAAAATGCAACTCCCTTTTATTTGATTTTTTTTTTAGAGCAGTTTTAAATTTACAGCAAAACTGAGCAGAAACCACAGGGCTTCCCCATACATCCCTGCCCCCCCCCCCACACACACACATACACAGCCCCTCCCTCTATGAACATCCCCTACTAGAATGGCGTATTTGTTACAACTGATCCACCACACTGACATGCCATAATCACCCAAAGTCCATAGTTTACATTAGGGTTCACTCTCGGTGTTGTCCATTCTATGGGTTTGGACAAATGTATAATATATATCCATAATTGTACTGCCATACAGAATAGTTTCTCTGCCTTAGAAATTCGTCTGTGCTCTGCCTCCTCATCCTACCTTACCCCTAACCTCTGGCAACCACTGAACTTCGTTCTCTCTCCAGAGTTTTGCCTTTCCAAGAATGTCATATAGTTAGAATGACACGGTATATGGCCTTTTCGTATTGGCTTCTCTCACTGAGTAGTATGCATTTAAGGTTATTCCTTGTCTTCTCATGGCTTGATTACTCATTCAAACCCCTTTCTAAACAGTGAGATTAAATGATCATAACAGTACTTTTCCAAGTTAACATTTCAAAACACCCTCACTAATCTGAACTTGCTCTTTTCAAGGACCAGGAACAAAGAGTTCCTGGCCGGTCCGAGGCCCATACTTTGAGGGGCGGTGGTCAGGTTCTCACTCTAAGGGAGTTTCCCGGTTTCATTGGGGCCCAGTCTGTGTGGGAGGCCCTGGGGACATTGATGAGGAGGCCTGGGAGAGGGACACGGACAGACAGCCTTTCCTCTGCACCCTCACAGACAAGTGCACTCTGCACAGATCCAAGTTTTGGTGAGCCTGCCAGGATTAGGAAGCAGGGCAGAGCAAAGAGGCCGCCGCCACCTGCACCCAGCTAGTGCGACTGGGGACAGAACAAAGGAGCGCATCTCTGTCAGCCTCGGTGGCAGAAGAGAACAACGAAGGGAGTGAGTCCAGGGACCTGCACAAGGGCCTCTACCACTCGCCTCCCTGGGGCTTCTGCAAGGGAGGCCACATCCGGGTCCAAAAGGCACCACTGTCTTCTGTTTCTCTCCTTCTGTAGGAGCCTTCATCTTTTTTCATTCAGCGGGTTCTGATGGAATGACAGCCTACCAGGCAGTGGGCCAGGTGCTGAGGCCAGAGTGCTGAACGGGGAAGGGGGACAAGGAAAAATGATACAAACGGTACATGTGAAGTTGTATTTTTCTTGCCTGCTGCTGAACTGCTCCCAGGCTCCAATGGGAAAGAGGGGCGAGAGCTTGTCTTGGTTGACGTTGAAAACCGGCCTTATTTACCGAGCCTTGGTTCGAAGGGTCCCTTCCTTGTGATTGTGACAGAGGCCCTGGTAGGGATGCTCCAGGAGAAGCTATGCCGACCTGGGCTTGTGGCAGCCGGTTGTCACCATCTTAGGAATTGCTAAAGAAAAATTATTCTTGCAGCATAGGGAATATAGTCAGTAATATTGTAATAAATATGTGTAGTGTCAGGTGTGTGCTAGATTATGTGGGAGCATCACTACCTAAATTGTATAAATGTCTAAGCACTATGCTGTACCCCTGAAACTAATATAAAATAATGGTGCCTATCCACTGTAATTGAAAAAAACAATTAAAAAATGACTTATGACACCTGTTCAAGATGGGAAGGGAGACTTTATTCAGGAAGGAACTACTACAGTGGGGTTTTGCAGCAGGGGAGAGAGAGTGTGGGCTAAACTCTGAGTACAAGGACAAGTACAGATGCGTAGCCAAGAAGCAGGGTGTGCATCAGTGGGCGGAAGGAGACATCAGGGCTGGGGGGATTCTTGCTTGACCAACTCAATAGGACTTGTGCACAAGTCCAATGGCCGATTGGGAATGAGGAATTTGATCATATATTGAGTGTGTTAAAACAACAACAATAACAAAACAGCTCAAATGGAGTCACTGTCACTAAGTCATGTTACCAAACCAAAACTTAATACCTAACCTAACTGTAGCTTCCGCCTCCTCCAGGAATGGAATTTTGAACAAATCAATCTGCGTTTTTCTGTTCATTACAGGTGAGATAATCTGCCTGATGAGACCCCCTGCCTTACAAGGTCAGGTGACCTTGCCACTCTTTCTAATGTCTTGTTCTACCCTCTTTCTGCCTATCAAAATCTTCCATTTTGTACAGCCCCTTGGAGCGTCTTTCGAGTTGCTAGATGGGATGCTTCCCAATTCATGAATCACTTAATAAAGCCAAGTAGATCTTCAAATGTACTGGGTTGAATTTTGCTCTTTAACAAGGGTGATGATCAGACGTCAAGGGTGGGGCATTTTCACTAAACTGACCCAGTAAGATTACTGGTAAAATGGAACTGAGCAGGCCCAGGACTCAAGTTTTGGTCAATGAGAGAGTCTTTGTAGATCTGACAAACACCTCCTCTTCTAAATGCAAGCCTGTCACCACACCCTGTCCCTGGTCTCAGGCATGTCACTGTCTCAGCAGGAATGCAGTGTTTATTCAAACAGCTGACAAGATCCCTTGTACTTTGGCCTAACAAAGGACCTAGAGTCAAAATTCAGAATGAATCCCTGTTCCTCCCTTGCAAAGTGGTTGTAGGTCCCAAGTGTATGGAGGTGTTTCCAACATCTTTAGATACTGCGCATAAATTCTGATACAAAAGGAGCATTTCATGGTAGGGGTGGGAAGACAGGTCAGATAGGAAAGGATCCCAGCAAGGAGAGTTGCTGGAATTAATTTGTTCTGGTAGGAGCTGTTCCTCCCACTGCCCCATATGAACTCGGTGGAGACTAGCAGGGTTTCAACGATAATCATAAACCACAGTATCAGGTGTCAGGGATAGAGGCCTGCCTCCTTGTTTTATAGATGAGGAGCCCAGTGTACAGGGAGGCAAACTAATTTGTTCAAGATCCCACTTTACTCTGTCTTCTGCCTTCTGTCAAAACAGACTGCCTACTCTTCTCTGGACTGTGATGACACAGAATTATGGGAAGGTAAAGGAAACACAGGAACTCTCCAGGAATTGAAACATTAGCACCAATGTAGCATTAAAAATAGTAATAATGACTAACATTTACTGTGACCCCTTCTAGAGCTATCTTCTTAATTCAGATAATCTTCACAATAACCTTCACAATTCATTCCTTCTTATGACCTGACTTGACTTCTTCTGTCTGATTACATTGGCTGATATTGCTAGTACAGTGTTGAAGAGCAGTGGGGACAATGGACATTCTCACTTCAATCCTGATCTTGGGGGAAAGTATATGTATTCAGGGAGTTCCCTGATGGTGTAGTGGCTTAAGGCTTTGGCACTGGCACTGTCAACGCTGTGGCCTGGGTTCGATTCCCAGTCAGGGAGCTACCCACATACAAAAAAAAAAAAAAGTATATATATTCTATTATGTTAGGGAAATGTACATTAGCTCCTACGTTCTTGAATTTTTTTTCTTTTTTTTTGTTGGTTTGTTTTTGCTTTTTGGTGATGGGATATTAATTTTTTTCAACATCAGTAGAGATAATTATGATTTTTACCCTTAGAGTTTTTAATGTGGGCTGTGATATTAATGGATTTCTAATAGTGAACCAATTCTGCATTATTGAATCAATCCCATTTATTAATGGTGTATTATTTCCTTCGTGTGATGTTAGATTCGTTCTGTTTGCTGATATTTTATTTACCAATTTCACAATGATATTTGTGATTGATACTGGCCTGTATAATTCTTTATATCTGGTTTAAGTATTAGTGTTATAGTTCCTTCACAACATGAATTAGAAAATGTTCCTTTTTTCTGCTGTGGAATATTTCACAGAGCCCTGGGGCGCCGGGTCTTTGAAGGTATGGCAGAACTTGTGAGAGCATCTGGGCGTGGGGCTTTTGTCTGAAACAGCCCTTCCTAAACGTCTCTTTCTTCTGTGGAGCGGGTATGCTTACACTTTGTAAATCTAATGGGGATCCATTTTGGTCATTTTTATTTTTCTGGGAAACCATCCACGGCATCTCATTTTTCAATTTTATTTGCACGAAGTCTCGAGTCTCTCATGATTCTAAATTACTTTCTTCTGTTCCAATGGTTATTTCTCCTGTCATTCTTTACTTTGTATATTTTTATTTTCTTATTTTTCTTGATCAAGTGAGCTAATGATTTGTTTAGTTCGTACATTTTTAAAAAACAGGATGTTCATTAATGACTTCCACTGTTTATTATTTCCCATTAATTTCTGTTTTCATCTGTATTATTTTCTTTTGTGTCCTTTTTTGTGTTTACTTTGTTCTTTCTATAGTTTTTTGTTTGTTCATTTATTTTCCTTTGTTACTTCCAGTTTTATATTCCACATATGAATGAAGTCATACAGTTCTTGGAAATGCACTCTGTGCAGGTGACATTTCCACATGCATCTGAATGAGATGAGGGTTAGCCACATGGGTGCTGGACGAGGGGACGCCCAGGGCAGAGGCCCTGAGGCAGGAGCGTCCTCGCTGTATGCTCAAGGGGCATTGTGGCCGGATGGAGTGAGCGCGGGCGCGGTGGGCGGCGGGTGTGGCCGGGATGGAGTGAGCGCGGGCGTGGTGGGCGTGTGGCCGGGATGGAGTGAGTGCGGGCGTGGTGGGCGGCGGGTGTGGCCGGATGGAGTGAGCGCGGGCGCGGTGGGCGGCGGGTGTGGCCGGGGATGGAGTGAGCGCGGGCGTGGTGGGCGGCGGGTGTGGCCGGATGGAGTGAGCGCGGGCGTGGTGGGTGGTAGATGAGGTCAGAGAGGGAGCAGGGGACCAGACCATTCAGGGCTATTGTGAGGCCCTTGAGTTTAGTCACGAGACCCATTTTGGAAGGACTTGAGCAGAGAGGTGGATGTGATTTTGCCATGTTCACAGATGTGCTCTGGTTGCTGGTCGGAGAGGGAGGAAGGGAGAGGAGAGAAAACAGGAGACAGGAGGCTGCTGTGACATTCTAGGTAAGGATGATGGTGACTTGCTCTAAGGAGTGTGCAATTCAGATGTGGCTTCTGTCACATCTACTTATGACCAGGAGGTGGTGTCTCTGACTTAAAACAAGAAAATTTCTACCACTTTTGTAAATTTCTAACCAATTGGTGACCATTCTCTGAACAAACACTTGTGTTATATACCATGTGCCAAAGACTGTTAGGCCTAGTGGGAAAGAAGTAAGACAGACAGTCCCCCTGCACGTAGCACTCACGGACTAGCAGGGAAGAGAGACAGATAAAAGACACATTACAGAACAGAGTGCTACATGCCCCCAAGTGCTGAGGCATTACAACGCAGTAAGCACGTCGTTCTAGGAGGGGGAATGGAGGGATTCCAGAGGCAGGAATGGGGTGGCAAGCATTATAGGTAAAGGATGAAGTCGTGGTAGTGGCAAAAGCTGTATTTGGAGGATAGTCAATATCCAGAAGCAGTGAGGAGTTGCAGAAAATGAGGAAGGACGAGAATTAGAATCAAGCCTGCAAAGCCTCTGGAATGCCATGCTAAAGTGATGGGACTTGATCCTGGAGGCACATTGAAGCCCCTGAAAGAGCCCAGAGGCAACAAAGAACATGGGTTGGGGTTGGAGTTAGAAAAAACTGTAAATGTGAATTTCTGCTAAGAAGTTATTGCTAATGCCATTAGGAAAGATTCAGGATTTAAGAACAAAGATAATAATTGCAGGACAATTTAAAATAACAAGAAAAAAATTAAAATTGCCCTACTGTCTAGTAAGACTAAATTATTTTGCATTAAAAAATTTTAAATTATATATGTGAAAGAATAACATAATGCCATTAAAATGTTTTAAAAGAATTCTGAATGGCACAGGAAAGAATTTACTTTGCAATGTTAAATGAAAGAAGCAGAATCTAGGAAATATAGTACGATGCACAGCATATACAGTCTGAAAAGAAACACGCCAAAGATTCACAGTGATTATCTCTAGGTACTTAGATTATGTGTGATTGAAATTTTCTTTTTTCCTACTTTTCTAAACTTTTGAAAATTTTCACGCAAATAAGCATTACTTTTATTTTATTTATTTATTTTTATTATTATTATTTGGCGGGGGGGGCAGTTCCCTTGCTGGGAATTGAACCCAGGCCGCAGTATTGAGCACGCTGAAGCCTAGCCACTGCACCACCAGGGAACTCCCAGCATTAGTTTTATATTCAGAAAAATCAGTTATACATAAAGATTAAAAATTGATTTAAAGTAAAGACTTACCTAATATGATTAATAAAGGTGGCCATAACAACCTGATTTAGAGGACTTCTTTGGAAGCAGAATTGACAGAACTGGCTGGCTAAAGGGATGTGAGAGAAAGGGAGAGAGGCGAGTATCAAAGATACCGTAAGCATCACCTCTGCAGTGCCTTTTCCATGCAACAACCAGAGCAATCCTGTTAAAACACATCAGACCAATTTCCTCCTCTGCTCGAACACCTCCAATGGCTCCCACTGGACTCAAATAAATAAATAAGTAAATAAATAAATAACCAGAATCCTCAGAGTCACAAGGCCCTACATAGAAGTTTTTGCCCCACCTGGCTATCTCTGACCTGCTGTCTTATCTTCTTCCTCCCTCCTCACTCTACTCTGACTGCTCCGATTTCCTCACTACTCTGAACACGCCTTCCTGCCTCAGGGCCTTTGTACCTGTGGTCTCTCCTCTTTGTCTTGTCCTCTCAACTGCAAGTCTTGACTAAAATGTCCTCTTCTCAGCAAGAACTTTTCTGGTTATCCTCTCCAAATTTGTGACTCTCTGGCACTCCCATCTTTGCTTAATTTCTCTCCCTCCCACACATCATGGCTTAATATAAGTATATATTTTACTTCTTTAACTTATTTGTTTTTTGTCTCTATCATTAAAATATAAATTGCAGGAGGGCAGGAATTTTGTCTATTTTGTTCATTGCAGTCTCGCCAGCAGCTGGCATAGAATTAATGCTAAAGAAATGCTTGTTGATTGATGGAATGACCATCATCTAAATAAAGAACCCAACGTTCCATTTACCACCAAAGACCATCAGATTTACCATTGGTTAGTAAAAGGCATTACATGGCTAGACTTCTTTCAATAGTAAGTTCTCTTGGTACATTTGTAGTTCATTTTTAAGAATTCCATTTCCACATGATCTATTTATTTATGTGTTTGTTTCTTGGTTTTCAGGAACAACGTAACTCTATTTGTAGCTAAGAGATTGGGGGGTGGGGTGGGGGGAAACAGAGGCTGGAACTCTGGGAGGAGAGAGTGTAGGGTCACTGCTGCTGTTTCTCTGAGGGCACACAGAACGACTGACCCTGGTGTGCTAGCCCCAGCGTTTTGCCCAGGACGCTCTCGTAGCACCTGTTCATCTGATTCTGGCTGGGGAAGCACAAGTCCAAAAGAGATGTTGGTCTTTTCTCCTTAGGGACTTTCTGGGCATCCATATCCAACATCTACTGAGAAGGCAACTCCAGCCTAATGTCAACATACCAACAGGGTGAGCTGTGGCTGTGGCTCCCTGGGTGTTCCTTGCTACTGGTCTCCAAAGGCGAACAGTCCCAGCCCAAGAGAAACACCACCTCCTGTCCAGATTGGCTAGGACCCCCAAGAAGCCAATGGGAGCCACTGCACTGGCTGGAAGGTTCTGGAACTCTGGGCAGGGCTGGTGGAGGCCCTCTCAGCTCTGCCTATTTTTTTTTTTTAAACAGATGTAACTATAAGAACGGAAAGGTTTTATTTCATGTCCCATCCTCACCTGCCACGACCACCACGGAGAGAATGGAAACAGAGGGGAAGCGACAGGGAATTAAGAAAAACTCACACAGACACACACACAGACATAACAGATAGCAAAGCGGGGCCCAGGTGGTACTCCGTGCTCTGATGGAGACACAGAGACCCTTCGGGTCTGCAGTGGGTTTATTTTATAGCCCAAGAACAACAGGGGGTGTAACTTCTTAATTGTAAAACAATGTTGCTGACCCCCATCCTTTCGTCGTGAGTCAACAACTTCAGGATTCCTCTGTCCCGCAGGCCATGGTGCTTCCCTCCTGCCCCTTAGCCAGTTGGAAACCACGTCCTGAGCGGTGTCCTTGTCCACCGAGTTCCCGGCAGCCTTGTGGGATTTGGATTCCAAGTGCACAGGCCGCCTTGCTAAACCCATTTTCTCAATAGACCTGGCCTCTGCTCAAACGCTGCCCACACTCACCCATGAGGTGATAAAACAAGGGAACACCATTTCACTATTTTCTCTTTTACTAAAGAGACATGAGAATAATGGAGGCCGTGAGCACTGCACGGGGAGTGAATCTGGACTGGGCCAACCCTCAGACTCATTTCCTTCCAGGATCAGACTCCTAGTTGCTGTATTCCATCCTGCCCACCAGGTGGCAGTAGACTATCACAGATCGATCCGGCCATGAGGCGGGGCTGGAGAAGGCCAGCGGAGCTGGGCACACCATGGAGAGGCCTGGCCACCTCTGCCTAGGGCCAGTCTGATTGTGTTTCTGTGAGAAAAGCAGGGTGCAGGGCTGGCTCCTAGCACTTACCTGCCACGGCTGGGCGCTGCAGCACGTCTGCTTTACCGCATCTGTGCTTCACAGCCCGGCTCTCAGGTAAGCAACTGCTGCTGTCCCCATTCTTCAGATGAGGAAATGGAAGCACAACGAGGAGACTAAGTAACTTACCCAAAGCCTTAGTGCTCGTGAGAGCCGAAACAGTAAGAGAAGCAGTCCCCGTGCAGTAACCATCTGCAGCCACACTGCAGGGGCCTGTCCTGCATTGTGCACTCCCAGGGCACGGCTGCTGTCTCTAGCTGAGCCCTCCACCTCAATTCCCAGCATAGTGGCTGGTACCAAGTCATTCTCAGAAGTTGAAGGAATGGACTAAGGAAGTCTGAAACCTCCTTAGGGTGAAAACGTAAGCTGGCACTTAACAGCACAGGTAGACTTTACTTGGGCAATCCTTATAACTCTTCTTTAGTGAAAAGTGAAATAAATGAAAGAAAACAGAATCCCAGACAGACTTGCTGCAGTTCTGGACTGGATGGTTGGCCAAACCTGACTGTAGCCAACCTTTCCTGACAAACTGTGGAGTGACTGTAATCCCCAGGACGCCAAACGTCCTGCTCCTGTCCTCGATAATAGATGTAGGTGGCTACAGACTTACTTCCTTACCCTCCCTCCACCTCATGACCCTCCCCACAAGCTCACTGTAGATGACATCTTGTGATGAGCATCCTGCTGGGTATTCTAGGTACCTGGGGACAGCCAGGCCACACCTCTGACCATGTGCCCCTGCAGGAAGAGCGGAAGGCCTTGCATACCCAGGAAAGTGCAAGACAGGGTTGAGTTGAAATCTCCACTCTGGTACTTTGGGCAAATTACCTACCACGCTTCAGTTTAGTTTCTTCATCAATAAAATGAGGTAATATCTACTATGTAATACTGCTGTGCAATAAAATGATATAACATATGGAGATCATTTGCTTGGCATCTTAGTTGTAGTCAAAGAAAGGTAGTTCTCATTATGACTGTTAGTGGCCCTGATCAGCGCTTGTCAAACCCTGTAAAGTGTATTAATATTGGAGAATGTCCAGTGAACATGTGAGGTAGTTGAGTATAAACATTGCTTTGCGTTGTTCACATTGAATTGTGTGCATGCTGTAGTTGGAGATGTCAGGAAGCCGGGCAGAAGCCTACCCTGAGCCCCATCAAGCCAGTGCCCCGAAGGGGCCCTAAGGCGACACCCAGAGTGCACCTCTCTTCTCATTTCGTCAAGGCAGGCCACCCACAGAGCCTGCCGGTAGTGCTGTGGCAAACGCCCAGCAAGACTTGCTGACATTTTGATCTCTTTGTTTCCAAATGTGCCATAAAAATACCATTGCTTATTTTATTAATGACTATGTGCAGGCCCATTCTCCACACGAAAGCTTAGGAAGCACCCGTGCAGACTAAAGAAGCTGGACTGGTAAGTGCTTAACAACCAGTTCTGGGGAAAAATTAATGTGAGTGTGGTGTGTACACACACACATACACACATTATAATTGTAACTGATATAAAGGATGTGTAGCACACAATTTACAAATAATAAAATACATAATTATCAATAATGTAAGTGCCATATACTTATAACTTCATTGTGACTTCATTAGTTTTCATAATTCTAGCACTAAGAATAGTGTCACAAAGCCAGACTACAGAGAAATGCTTTATTATTACCTGAACCAGTGAGGCTGTCACTCCCATCACGGACAAGTGAACGTAGCTCTGACATGAAAGTTAGCTGATCGTTTCATTTATGTTAACAAGACGAAAGTGAGAAAACCAAGATGTATATCAGAACTTCACTTGTTCCTCAGGGATGCAACTTCTTTGCTGAATTAGACAATGGTTTTTGGATACTAAAAAATTATTTTCTCAAGGTTTTGTGCTAGCCACCATGCAATGGCCACAAACATGGAACTTTTAAGTTTAATCTGTATTATTAACATTTTCTCTGTCACTTTCTTAAGTCTACACAATCAACGAAATAATAATCAAGCCCTGACACCAAGTGTTTCCCAACATTTGTGGTGTAAATGCTCCCACCTCGGCCAGTTTCGAGCGATCGCTATGATGGCACGGAAATCAGCGTTAGGAAGAAATACGCAGCAGCAGATCGTTAGCCAGTGTTGCCATCGTACAGACACAATAAATAGAAGTAACCTGAAGAGCACGCATTAATAGTAAAATGTAATATATAATTAGGTCGCAATTGAGTTTTTATTATTACCTTTGTTTTTTAGACACTTAGGGAATTTTAATGATGGCTGTGTTTAATGACAAAATTCCTGAAACTTTAAGAGTGGGTTCTGGAGATCAGTGATTATCTGGCTCCAACACACTGTTGGCTAGAGGCACCCCACACCCAGGACAGGCCTGCCTCCCGGGATGCCAAGGGGCAACTGCGGCAGCCATGAGCGTGCGGGGCAATGTGAGGGGCCTCCAACGTCAGATCAAATTGTGTGGTCATCCCCTCAAGATCTATGGCCCTCAGAAGTCGTTGGAGCCTGGGGAGGCCATGAGCAACCCCAAATTGCTCTTTCTCCATGGTGTGTTCAGTGTTTCCTCTAACAGGTGAGGAGCCCGGGGCCATTCTGGAGACAAGACAAGAAGTGACTTTGGAGATGTAGAGGAGAAAGTCACTCTGTCACCCCCACCCTAGGGTAAAAGTTATTTTTCTTCTGGTTTTCCTTGTGAAGTGACTTGTGTGCTGCCCTTAGGGACTGGAGGTACAGTCCCTAAACCCCCAGACTGGGGACACCTGAGCTCAAGTCTGGACCCTTATTACTTAGCAGCTGTTCGTCCTTGGGACAAGTCTCCTCCCAAGTCCCTGAGCCTCCGTTTTCTTATCAGCAAAATGAAGATGATGTGGGTGATTGCTGTGAGGACCCGGGTGACTCAGGGACGGAGAGGGGTGGACTCCACAGACCTCGGGGTTCGTCCTCTCAGGGGCTGGGATTGTGTTTCCAGCACGGCAGCTCTTCATGAGAGCAAACTCAATATGGGCCTAGAAAACGTCCCACACTTAGACTCGCTTTACAAAAGGAGTAAGGTACAGCTGACAAAACCCGGGAGTGGGGCCGAGTCTCAGGACTGTGTGTTCTCAGCCAGAAGCAGTCGGAGGAGAACAAAGCTGGAGTTATTGAGCGGACTTTCCCGACAGTGCTCCCCCTCTCCTCTGTCCCCTGTCCGTCGGGGGCTTTGATCACTGTGAACGACGTGCACTAAAGCGTATCATGGGGCCTAGACAGCAGGCAGCTGCAGGAGTGCGTGAAGACGTCCATGGAAGGCGTCTTCTGGGTGTGGCAGGGCCGGTCTTCCTTGTAAAGAAAAGTAGATGTGAACTCCCAGGGCAGGCAGCAAGGAGAAACAGGAAACTGTGAGCACAGAGTGGCACTAAGCTGGTCACTCGCCACTTCCCACCTCAACGACATGGTGACCTGCAGGAGGAGCTGACTGAATACACACCTGGCCCAGGGCCCAGGGAAGCTGATTGGATCCGGAGGAGCTGCTGGATGGTCACTGTCCTGAGCCAGCAGTGGGAACCAGGAGCTCAGTGACACTGTGTCTGAGCTCTAACAGCACCAGCTCTATGCTGACCTTCAGTGCATTTTGTCCAGCACTTCATGTCTGCCATCCAGATGTCACTCAACTTTCTCTGGTGGCCACCCCTACCGAGTAATCAGGGAAGGGAATTCTGAAAAACAAAATTCCAGCTTAGCTAAGTTGACACAGTGGAAAGTCATCACACCCTTTTGGCTTCCATAGCACCAAGTCATTGTGGATCCCCTCGCCATGCTCTTCCAGGCTCCTATGCTTCTGCATGGGACGTTCTCGCCATGTCACCTGGCAAACTCCTACAGCACCGTCAAAACCCAGCAGAGACATCACCTCCTTTGAGGAGAATTCTGACACTTCTCTTTCAGGACTACTTCTGTACTTGGTGTGTTGTTAACGACGGCCTCTGCTGCACGTGCTAAGTGCTTCCAGGGCAGAACATCGACTCGTAAATGCTGGGCCCAGCTGTGCCTATGCTACAGGTGAAGAAGAATTCTTCAGAGTGGTTAAGTGACTCACTAGGGTCACACAGTGAGAATATACATGTAGTTAATAGAATGTAATAGCAGAGTTGTAATTCAAACCCTCGTTTGTGACTCTCTTTCCAACGATAACCCACTGTGACTAGAAAGTTGGGAAAACTTGGTCCTTGCTTATAAGAAACTCTGTTTAGTGGAGGGGAAAGAGCTATACTATAGGCAGCTGGTGAGACTGCCAATAGGAGCAGAATGTGGAGTGGTTTCTGGGGAAGGGAACTAGGGCAGCAATAACGCTGTGCTTCTCCAAATGGTCCCCTCCGTCCTCTAGGCCTGGTTTCTCCCAGCCTAGCAAAAGGGACCGGGAATCAGCAGTTACCTGTGCTCTTCCGCCCAGCTCTCACAAAGACACACAAGGCTGAAACCACAACAGTGTGCTCAGTCCACCTCCAGGCTACTCCTGGGCTTGGCCAATAGGAAGATGAGACACCCTCTCACCCCACTCCTCGTCGTGCCCCTCCCCTTCCTTGCTGTCTATCAGCCGCCGGGATTGTACAAAGGAGCATTAGCTTGGGAGCTAAGGAGTTAGCTTCGAACTGACTGCTTACTGTGTAGCTTTGGGCACATCCTGTTTAGGATTTTAGTTTTCTTATATGGAAAACCAGGGACCTGACATAGGTGGCTAAGAGTCTTCATTCACTTAACCATTTGGGATTCTAAGGTTATCTGGAGTTGCCTTTTCTCACGTTGCTCCACCCGACGGCGCGCTAAATCCTAGCTCGTGCCAAATTGGTCCCCTATTGAAAGGGATGATTTAGCTATGTGAGCTCAGAGGAGGTGATGAGTGTGAATTGAGCATAATAAAGTGTGTGTGTGTGTGTGTGTGTGTGTGTGTGGCACCCGGAGTTCTTACAACCATCTACATCTACCACTACGTCCACCCCTCTCTGTGGTAAGGGCAGTGCCACCTGGGGGGACAGACACCATGCACAGGGGACAGTCATCTCCCACAAGGGGACAGTACATCTCCAGGGGGTTTGCTGAGAGGTGCCAAAGAATAGGCTTTACCACCAACTGCTGCTCCCACCTCATCTTGGTGATGTAAGAGGATCATAGAGGGGTGCAGCCATGTGGGGGCCTGCAGAATTCAGGAAAGTAGCCATCTACTCCCCTATCCTCCCAGTGGGGTAAAGAGAGAAAAGTGTATCTCTTACCCCATGCCAAGAACCACTTGTGAAATTCGGGTGCCCCAGTCCTTCCCCAACATAAACGTGGCTGAGGGACTGGCCCAGTGGGAAGTGCAACTCTATTGTTGGTGGGGACCGATGGCTCATAGCATGGCCAAGTGGGAGAGGGCTAGGGGTGCCTTACCTTGCCCTCTGAGGGGTGAAGAAGATGGACACCTCATAAATTTGCTGACTGGTGAGACTGTGGGCTACAGATTTGCTGGGAACATAGCTCAAGTTGAACTATGGAGAACTTTGGACTGAGAGAACATCTGAAGAATGGGACTGAGGGCTTGAGGAACCCCCAGTCAGGAAGGGTCACTCACCGTTTGCTTATATTAGAGCCCCTAGTCAATGAACTGGATTAGCAGAAGGACCCAGACAAGGAGACAGGCCCATGACCTAAAGTTGTGAAATCACTATCCATCTTCCATCCACACCATTAAAGGAGGCATGCAGAGAGGGAGGGAGGTGGGGGAAAGCAATGCCGCCTCCCCCCCCCCCCAACAAACACAGCATAAAGTCTAGCCTGGGGGTGCGGCAGCTTTGATTGACTAAAAGATTGAGGTTTGCAAAAGATAAGAATCTTGGAAGAAAGAATTATAAGAACCAAGAGAGGGAAATGTATAATCAGTGAGTGAGGAAACAGGGCGCTTGGAGAAATCAATGGAAGTCCTTGACCTCTCTGTGCCTCAGTTCGTCATCTATAAAATGGGCACAATAGTGACCTCTATCTCTTGGCACTGCTGTGGGGACTAATTGAGTTAATCTGTGTACTGTGTTCGGAACAGTGCCTGCCACGTAGAATATGCTATGAAGACTGGCTGTTAGTAATTCTTCAAGTTGGAACTTCCTGTATCAGTGAGATGTATTTTCTCTCCACTTTACTCAACAGCAGACATCTGTGTGGTGAGATCTTCCTTCTCTGAGAGGGGGCAGCTCTGCATCCCAGGGGTTTTGGCAACTGTTGGGTGAAATGATTTCTGGTATTTAATACGGCCAATGCCACCTTATGAGGCAAACTGATGGCCAGCTCACCCCATAAGGGGTGGGCCCCTATACCTGAAAGGAATGCTATCGTATAGGTCAGTGGGTCCCTGTTCACTGCCTTGGATTATGCAGCTGTTAACAAGCCTGTGCCACGTTGCTACCTATATCACACCTTTCCTCTCTTGTGGCAATCCACTGTCCCGACTGGTCCGCCAGTGCCCAAGACTCCGCTTCTGCCTATGAGTTCCCTTAATAAACTGGATGTAATTCTGGTTGTCAGCCTCTTTCTAAAGCTCCAGTATCTGACCTGGGAAATTTTCACAACAACTGGGGAGCCAGCCAGGGGATGGGAGGAGTGGGAAAGGGAAAAGAGGCATCTGAGGGGGAAATGATAAGTTGGCCGTTGACCTCTGCGTGGGGATTGGTGGCCTGCGTGCTGGAAGCTGTGTCATGTTGCCTGAGTACCAGATGCCTGGAAAGCACCGCTCTGCTGGGGCGATGGTTTGCTGAGTGTCTCTGGCTCATGGTGGTAAGGAAGGGCAGATCCGGGCCTCTTTCTGGACAGTTGTGTTGGTATCTGACAAACTTTAAAGGCCAAGGCAGAGCGTTAGGAAACTCCAATTAAAAAAGGATGTGCTTTTATTCACCTCCCTCTTGGCTACTAACTTAGCTGAGGTTGAGGAACAAGATATCACATTAGAAACTATAGCTTGTCTCTTTGTAAAATTGGGACGAAGAAAGTTACAGTGGCACAGGATACAGGCCGTAGTCGTGAAGCCAGAATGGGACGCAAAAATCCTGGAACCCTTGGGAAAGGTGACGGTGGACTTTCTACACGCTGCCTGAAGACTATTTACATAGCCCCATCATATACCATGGCATGGTGGCCCAGCTTTTGTCACTCTCCCTTCCGGACCTCTGTGAGATGAGCTCATTGTGTTCCACGCCTTTCTAGGAAACTCTTGATTCCTTATGCCATCGCATCTAAGACTCAGAATGGACAATCAATCCACAAAAGATACAAGGCCCAGGAAACCGTAAAATTTCTTGATGTTATTTGGTAAGGTAAGAGTCATAGATAAAATACAAGCAGCTCCTATTTTTCAAACAATAAAAGAATGGACTCTATTAGGAAACCTTGGTGGGGCCAGCAACTGTGAAAGATATTTGGGATGGACTGCAGCTCCCTGGACTGGGTCTCCCTGTGCTGCACATCCCCACCCATTCTCATATTTCTCCCCTTAGTAATTTGGAAGCAGATGCTTTGGCCCAGATTTAAAAACCTTGGTGCCAACACAAGCTGCAGATTTAGCCCCCTGGGTCCATCCAAAAATGTGGACATTGAGGAGCAAAAGCAGGTTGAAATATTGCAAAAGGAGTGGGTTTATCTATAAAGTTCAGTGATATTTCAACAGTTATACAAGATCACTAAGGTTTGCTCCCATTTACAAGCAAGAAAGCATTCTCATCAACCTGTGCATATGCATAAAGTTAACAACCCAGTAACAGATGGGCAAATAGATTATACTGGCCCCTCACCTACGAGTGAAAGCTCAAAGTATGCTCTAACCTGTGTAGATCCAGGTATTGAAGTTTTTCCTTGTAGACTGGCAAATCAAAAGGCAACTATAAAAGCATTACTCACATTAAGAATATGCGTGGATACCCGTGCAGGATAGATAGGTGATCCAGGATCTCATTTCAGAGGACATGGTGTACAACAATGGGCACGAGACAATGACATTGAATGGAGGGTCCATTTACCTCATAACCTTCAAGTCGCAGGACTATTGGAAAGGAAAAATGGTTTTGCTGAAAATACAGATCTCACTGTTGTTAGGAAAAGGCTCCTTGGCCAGGTGGACGAAGGTGCTCGAGCCGGCCTTCATTCACCTCCATGCTAGCGCCACAGGGCTTGTCACGCTGCTGACAGATTGGAATGCCTGGGAAGCCTTCAGGCTAGACAGGCATGAAAGTAGAGGCCTCATGCATCCATGCCCAATGAACCCTACAATTTTGAACCCTATTGTCACTGATGCCTGGCCATGACACACTTGATTGGGATTTAAGATGAAAGGTGTCAGCTGGCTGGGTTGGGTGTGTTTTGCCACAGAGTGAGGAGTACTCAGTCCTCCTAAGTTTGGTCTCCTATTCCGGCAGCTAGACCTCCAAAGGCACTCTGTACATTACAGGTGGCCAATGAAATACATAGAGGTACCCCAATATAAATCTTGATGTGGCAAACCCCCCTTCCACAATGACCCTTCAAGTGACTCCAGTGCTGGGTCCCTCAGATGGATATACCTGGCGCGGGCTGCCTTGTCAGAAGCCTGCAGCTGCTGCTGCCCTGACCACCAAAGATCAGGCTTACTTTAGAAGGAGACGACCTCCTGCACTGGTTCCAGCTCAACACCTTTTTATTTGGCCCCAGCCTCTTGATTTTTCTGCTGTGGTCTTCAGGTGACGTGCTTAAAACCAACCTCTTCCTGCAGGGACCACGTTCATGTGCTCAAATGTCCATTCGATGTGCAGGCAAGCCTGCTTGATCCTTCTGGAGACCTGTCCTCGCACTGGTTTGGTTCTTGGGGCTTCCCGTGGAAATGACCTCTCCTTGCTCATTTTGTCATCATTGTTATCGCTCTTCTTTTGCTTGCATGTGATTATAATGCTGTTGTGACCTTTGTCTATGATGTGGACAGCTGATGTCATGAAAAGTGACATCTATGTTCATCCACCCCAGAGGCGCAGGGCCCATTGTGGAAGACGGGGTCACGTGAGATTGTAAGAGCCAGTCATGAAGGGTGGAGCGCCAGGCAAAGTGCCTCCCGATGCTTAATGTGACCTTCACCATCTCACGAAGCAAGCTGACTGCCAGTCCGTGCCAGGAAGCACAGAAAGCAATGCTCTTGCACAGGTAAGGGGGCACGTGGCACACTGCCTTCCCTTGTGCAGTTCTCAACAAGCACGTGCCAAGTGACCACATATATCAGGCCTCCGTGCCCTTTCCAGGTGGAAATTTACCTTCTCACTGGTGCCCAAGACTCTGCTTCTGTAAGTTCCCTTAATAAACTCTTGATGTGATTTTGGAGTTGTCAGCCTTGTTCGGGTCTCCCGGCTCCGGGACATTTTCACAATAGCAGCCTCAATGGCCGGACCCTCCGGGGCTGTGCCCGGGCTCCACGGGGAAGACAGGGCAGCAATGTTCACAGAGTAAAAAGCATTAGGGGCATGTTGCTTTAGAAACAGGGCCGATACTCTGTGTTGGGGATCCAGTGGCCTCGGCATGCCCCTAGCTTCAAAAAGGGGAATTGCAAAGAGCGTCAGAATGTTCCAGAAACTCCTCAGGAAACTTCAAGTACTCCCTGCCTCCCCCAAGGCATAGCTTCCCTTCCACTATCCACTTACCCAAGGCCACCTGACCTCATTGGAGAATTTTGGAGGGGAGGTAACTAACTTGTTTCCCTTCCCTCACTGGGAAATCCAGAGGGTTCCTTTCTCCCACCCAGTGTGCTCTACAGAATGGAGTATCAGCTGTAACCGCTGATAAAGCCTAGTGTGCTCAAAACTGGGTCCATTTCACAGACTACGCCCGTGGAGCAAACTCCTGGGCTCTGGGATCTGGGCATCCAGCAGGATGAGCAGGAGGTGGTCCGTTGGGAACAAAAGACAAATTCTGTCCCCCGCCTGGGTCCCATTCTGCCCCACCCTGGAACAGTAAGACACTCAGTAGGAGCCAAGAAGTGAAGTTCTTGTTTATTGTTGCAGCAACTCTTACAGACATTAGCGTTCAGTTAAATAAAGATAACATTAAACACATCACAATCCCCAAAACACTACGGAGGGGAGGGCGGGCCGGCCCAGTGACCAGACTGTCAGAGGAAGTACATTCAGTGGGTGTGCAGGATCCACATTCCAGGCTCATGTGTATATATACTTTATTTATATATTTATTTATATTTATATATAGAGATCATTGAGTTTTGTGTATACAAAGAACAATATTGTTACAAATACAATACTATACGTCTCCCAAAGCTTTACAATAAGCTCTATTTCATCCTCTTTACAGAACAATAGTACAAGTTCATACTCTAGGGGCTGTGCTGAGTAGGTACAAGAAACTTCCTTCTCACCTAGTCCTCCCGTGCTGCCTGGATGGAGGGGGATGGAGATTCAGGGTCCTGTATGTTCAAGTCAGGGAAACCAGGGAAGAAGCAGACAAACATAAACTCAAACCAACAAGTGGCCTCGTAAGTGGGAGAGTGAACACAGCTAAGGGGAGGTGGCCCTTGGTTGTAAACATTGGTAACAGCCACACCCCTAGGTCAAGGGACCCAAGATGGGCTTGTGGATGGGTTTCATCAGTGTGGAGATGGGGGCATGGGGGTGACAGGAGCAATGGGGAGGTAGTAGGTTACTCTGGGACCCTCTGGGGCTGGTGTGGATGGGTGTTCATAAAGCAGAGCTGTCTGTAGGGGCCCTGCAGTCAGCCCCACGAGGGGTCCCAGGTCCTGCAGAGCCCGCTCCAGTGAGGGGAGGGAGCTCCAGTCATTGGTCTCTGGTGCTTTCTTCCTCTCGGGAACCTGAGGCTGATGGTGGCTCCTTGAAATATTCGAATCTGAGAAGGCAGAAGTGGGGTGGGTTCTGGCGCATCCTGGTTGGACAAGGACGGGTAGATGAATCTGGTCATCTGTCCCCAAAGCTGAATCATCAGCATCTCCTAGCTGAGTGCCGAGAGTGGCTTTTTGCTGGGGCCGTGTAGGATGCTCTGTTCATAGCCTTCCCCACGACACGGGGTATTCAGATATTTACACATATAACAATACATACTGGGATGTCAAGGGATTGACCACCACTTTCTATGCGACTTTCAAAAGTGGAGCAACTAACATTTAAGAGCCTGCCTCCTTGGTTAACCAAAGAGAGATTAACTTGCTCCATCCAATGAGACCAGAGGGAAAAGACTACAGTTCACCCTGGTGACCTTGTAGCAAGCGCCATACACATGCGTTATTTGGGTGGGAGGAGCCACTTTTATTACCACGAAGGTACGTGGTGAATAAATAGTTTTACTCTGAGGCTAAAATATGTGGGTCTTCTAGGACAGCTTATCAAATTGGCTTTTTTAGCACCTGTCAAAACTAAGATTTTTGTGCAGGAGCATTACAAAATGTATTCTTTCTCCTCTCTCCTTGGAGTGAAGACACTTCATTATAATTATTATATTTGGGAGGCTGCACAGGGATGTGCTGGTGGAGCTCCTGTCCCTGGTCCATCCTGGCAGAGCCTCTGAACAGGTGCTTGTGCCAGCAGCCCGGGTGGTCACCCTGGGGGCAGACAGGCACAAGCCCTCTGATGACTGCCCAGTGACAGACTGCACTTGTGTTTTACTCCCTCTCTTTTTGGTAGAATAAAGATGAATTTATGACTCTAAATATTATCAGACACTCTACAGTTTCATAAAGGGAGAACATGGAGCCACGGTTCCTGACTATCCATCTGCCAGCCCCCTGGCGAAGAGTCGGCCCTCTCCCAGAGAGGGTACTTGGGCAGCACACCCCTCTTCCTCAGGGCTTGTTGTGCCACAAACTGAGAGATCAGCTGCTGACACCTCTGAGGCATTCACTTCTCCTGACTCTGAGCAGAGAACCTCGCATGTACAGAGATCTCAGAGGGACTGAGGGCACACAGCTCTCTGACGTAAGTCTCCTGCTCCTAATCTCTGTGCGTTCACTTTTCTGCTTGCTCCCATCCCCCCGTTCAGCTTACACTTACTATCACCCAGCACGTGCTTGCGGAATTCCCATTTCCATAAACACAGCATAAATATCTCAGATATTTATGGAGAAAAGGGGCTATATTAATATTATAAAATACACTAGTTTCTCTTCCCCTTTCTCTGCTGAGGTCATGAATGAAACAAAACAA
Organism: Lyroderma lyra; assembly: GCA_004026885.1. Taxonomy (NCBI): domain Eukaryota; kingdom Metazoa; phylum Chordata; class Mammalia; order Chiroptera; family Megadermatidae; genus Lyroderma; species Lyroderma lyra. The sequence goes on along the minus strand of PVJL010000620.1, from coordinate 157,788 downwards.
AAACCCAACCAAGCCACACCCCATCCACATGAAAACAAAATGCTCTTTGGACCAAGAATAAGTAAAATTGGCTCAGAATAATATTACTAAAATTTTTGCACTGAACTGAGATGGAACCTATAAACATGAGACATCTGATAAAAACATGTAACATTCGACACCAATCAAACTCTCAGGCCCGTGAGGCAGCAAGACGATGTTTCTGGAATGCATTTGGGGATTCTTAGGTGTAGCTTGAGGTCAGCACTGCCCCTTTAGTTTTGTGGTTTATGTACTTACTCTTCTGGCCTTTCAAAAGTCACATCCCACCTAGAGGCCCTGAGCAAAAAAGAAAGCTGGTCCTGCCTTGGGCCAGGAATTATACCCACGTCCTTATCGTGAAGGTGAGCAGTCCCACCGCCCAGAATCCCTGTGTATTTGAGGCGGGAAGGGGGTGAGGGGAAAACACTAGGAGAATGCTTTGAGCCAAGGTGGCCATGGAGGGCCAGGCCTCAGCCCAGAAGGGGTGTCTCTCTCAGGACAGGGCTGACCAGATCTCACCTGCAGATCTCACCTACCCGGGGAAGGGGCCTCCGCAAAGGTGATGGGGCTTTTCTAGGGAGTCTGTGTGCCTCCTGGGGGGTAGGGAGGAGGGAAGGATGATATACATGCAAGTGAGTCCATGTGTACATCTGAGTGAGTGAGAATAGAGGAAGGCAGAGAATACCTGCCAATGTTTATCTAGCGGTTTGTGACCTCAGGACAACCTTTGGGAAGCTACAGATGTTCCAGTGATTGCCGACAACGTGGTAGCATCCTTGTCCAAGACAGTCCCCCTTCTATCCTTGGGTTAGGAGGCTCCTATTACAAAATGCAATTATGTTGAAACTGAAACCAGCTACAGAAGCATAAGGCTGGCAAAGAAATTCTGAGTGGCAATAACGTATGGTGCCTCAAAGTATATGGTGGGCAGGGCGTAGCCTTAAAGACATGGGCTGGTCCCATTACTACCATATTCCTACAAGTGGACTCGAGCAGCACAGAGATCAGTGACTAAATCGTAGGCACAGCTGAAACAGCTTCTTTGCTGCCCCTAGGAGCTCCCTTCTGAGAGGTCTGCGCCTCTTGGGAAGGGAGGATTCCCCTTGGGGAGTGACAGCCTTCCTGGCCCCCGCTCAGGGCCCTTCAGGACAGTTGAGTCCTAAGCAGATACCAGGTAGATACTGGCTACTCTCCATCTTCAAAGGAGTACATACGGAATTTCCCAGGTATTAAAAAGAAAACTACAAACTGGAAAGAGACAGAGAACAAAGAAGTCTTTGTGGATTCTTTCCTTCCTGTGTGAGACAGAATGCTGGGCATGAGAGGGAAATGTCTCAGTGGGTGCACAGATGCAGCACGAGAAACACAACCATGGGTGAGGACAGCCCTCCATGCACGCTGCCAGGCAGGGGGCGCAGACTCAGATGTAAACGGGCTGCTCCTGGGCCGTCAGCAGTCTGTACATGGCAGCCGGCATGGTCTTCATGTGGATCTGAGGGCAGAAGTGCACGTCATCAGGGGCTGAGGCTTGGGGGCCCAGGGCTGGCGGGGAGAGGCAGTATTTCTCACCATGGGGGGACTTGAAGATACCCACCCCAACCCTACCACTAACAGGGCCTGACCCAGGTGGCCTCCAGGAAGAGTGGAGTCTTTACAGGCTTTCTAAAAAGTTAGGGGTGACAGAGTAACAACAGGAAGCAGGTAAAGTTTATCTTCCCAGCCGAACGCTCTTGCTCTCACCAAGCCTTCCCCACACCCCCAAGAGAAGAGGACTGGTAACAGGGACGTAGAATGGCTGTGGGGTTCTCACTGCTTCTGTCTATTCCCTCCTTGCAGGTGGGGTGGCTTTGGTAATCAGCCCGGGACCAGACCTTGTGGCCTAAAGTCGAGTCCATGCCAGGGAGACTCCTCTGGTGGCCTGTCTGTTGATTATACTTGAATCTAGAATTTAAAGCTTCCAGGCACATTTGGTGAAATTCGATGGGAAAAATGGAGAGAAGTGGGCAGCCATAGAGAGATGCTGCATACATCTGACAGCTAAAGAGCGAAGGCGAGTGTTTTTCTTTTCTTTTTTTTTAGATTCCACAATAGAATTGAGATCAAGTGGTATTTGTCTTTTTTCTTCGGACTTATTTTACTTAGCATTATACCCTCAAGGTCCAAAACAAACTCACAGACACGGAGAACAGATAGGTGGTTGGATACCAGAGGGGAAGGGTGGTTGGGCGAAAGGGGTGAAGGGGGTCCACTGCGCGGTGACGGATGGTAACTGGGCCTCTGAGGATGATCACTAGGTAGTACAAAATGTACAGTGTAATATCATACACCTGAAACTTATGTACTTAAAAAGTAACTTTTTAAAAAAGTGAGCGAATCATCTTAAGAGTAAACGTGACTTGATCTCATTTCATGGAGAAGCTCTCAGACAACGTCTCCTTAGTGGGTTTAAAATCTGGTTTAAGGCAGACTATTCTGGTTGTTGAGGAGTGATTGGGATTGGGAAGGACACTTCCTTGGAAGCCTAGTCAAGTCCCAGGTGAGTATGAGGTGAGGGGCACCAGAGGACCCTGGACCCCAGACCCCTTCCTACCTCCCCCACAGCATTGGAGAGGATGTGGACAATCTTCTCGTGTGGGGTGGCGACCACACTCTGTCCATTGATTTCAATGATCCTGTGTCCCACGCGGACGCCTCCTCTCTCGGCTATTCCCCCTCGCATGAGGCTGCAGATCTGTCAGAGTCAAGGACCAAGTTACCCCTCATGGGCAGGAAACTGGGTGGGGGCAGAACACTGTCTTTTCTGGAACCCTCTGCCCCCAGCACCTTCTTCTCTGAGAAGCTGCCATAGCTAGGCTTTGAGAATTTAAATCTCTCTGTTTTCACAAGAAATAGCCTTCTGCATGCCCACGTGGCCACCTCATGCATGCACTTTGCACGCAGCACGGCACTGGACTTCACAGACACCGAAGTCTGGCTATTCCTCATTCCAGCTGGGTCTTGGGAAAAAGAGCTGTTTGGCCCGTCAGAGGGTTGCCAGTGCTTTTCACTGCTGGCCTATAGAGCTCAGGTGAATATTATTTCCCATAATCTCCACTGAGACTCAAATGTCAAACTATATAATGCTAGCAGCTACTTTTTAGGGTCACAGGGAAAGCGGAAACCCCAGTTGGTGTCCCACAGGGTGGCCTGCTGGAGGGGAGCCGCTCCCTTCAGCTTTCCCGACTCAGTGGGCCTTGCTCAGACTCCCAGCTCACAGAAATGACGACGTGGCTGGTTTTTGTCTGCTGGGGCAGAGGCTGTCGGAAACGAGCCTTCATTTTCTCATTTGGAGGGCTCTGGGCTTTCACACCACAGGGTACAGTCACCCCACCTCACACACAAAGCAATTGGAATTTTCTGGAAAGCATGTTTTGAATTTATGAAGCTGACTTTTCACTACAGGTTGTGCACATTTAAAAGCCTATGCACAAGAGACTATGACATCTTGTCACAACCCACTTCCTGTGTTGGTGATCACATAGAAACCTTCCGCCTGTCATGTACTCCGGCTCAAGCATTCCTTAGGGGCTACCTGTGCTTTAAATAAAAGAGAGGGCCCCAACAGTCCCACATCTGTTATATAAAAATCCTTTGTTCATATATGAACTTTTAATATTATCCAAACATGAACAAAGCAAACAGGAAGTATAAAGAGATTAAAAACTATGACATCAGACCAAAACTTGGAGTAACCCAGACTCCTCTCCAAAAAGCAAATGAGGCTATGTAGGCACAAAGAATAGATGAAGTGGGATGGATTTTTCAATTCTGATTAGAAAGCTCAAATGGGTATTTCTAAACATTTAAAGATACCTGGAATAAATTTCTGATTACCTAAACTGAAATTTAAGTAGGAAAAAGAGTAGCCTTTTTCTGTCTGGAAAGATGAAAGCAAAGAGAGGAAGGCATATCGAAAATGGGTAAGATCAAGGTTACAGATAAAGGACAGATTTTTCACCCAAACCCAGAATGACTCTGAGTCCAGAAAGGCAAGCAATAACCAAAAGGAAGTGATGTTAAGTGTGGAATATCTGTTTGGGGTGAAGAAAAGGTTCTGGATGAGATGTGGTGATGGTCACAACACGGTGAACAGTTACTGCCACTGAGCTGCAGGCTTAAGAATGGCTCCAGGTCAGCAGTGCTCAGCCTTCCTAATGCCACGACCCTATAATCCAGTTCCCCATGTTGTGGTGACCCCCATAAAATTATTTTCGTTGCTACTTCATAACTGTCATTTTGCTGTTATGAATCGTCATGTAAATATCTGATATGTGTTTTCTGATGGTCTTAGGCGACCCCCGTGAGAGGGTCGTTTGACCCCAAAGGGGTCAGGACCCACAGGTTGAGAACCGCTGCTTTAAGTGGTTCATTTAATGTTGTGTATATTTTGTCATGATAAAGAGAAAAGGGAAGTCTTATTTTACAGGAGATATCCAAGTGATAAAAATACTCTGTATCCCCAAAGTGCCAACCGAGGTTAAAGAGGCAAAGCACAGATCTGTCATGCACAACAGCCTGGGCTGTGAGCTGGAATCACTGGGTTGCTTTGAAGCCTAGCCCGCCGGGCTCCACACCCAGGCTTGGGGAGCAGCAGCAGCTCTGCAGGGGCTTTGCAGACAGGATGGGGGCAGGGAGGCAGTCCCTCAGAGCCAGAGGGGAGAGAAGCCCTTGCTGGTATATCCCAAACTATCTCAAGCTGGCAGCTGGGAGGGCCCCTCTGCACAGTCACAGAGAGACTTGGGCTCGGGAGATCAGGGCTCTGGGAAGGGCCCATCGTTCCTCCATGCACAGGCACAGAAGTCTCTGTCCACCGAGGAAGCTGAGCCGCCTTTCTCCATTCATCCTCTTCTTTGCATCCTTTCAGGGGACTGACCAGACTTAAAGAACGAACAGTGCACCACGCTCTTGTCAGACCTGGGGAAGGGTTGTGGAGTTGTACTTACGATTCCGTTCTGGACGCTGAAACCCAGCTGGTAGCGCAGGTCTGGTCTCCTGATCAGCACGGTGGTCACCGGAGGACACCTCACGATATTCAGCTTTACCCGGGCCTGATTCTTCAAGCCCTGGACAGTGAACAAAGCACAGGGGCCGTGGCCGTGGGCCACCGAGTCAGACAGAACGGACCAGAGCAGACAGCAGCACCAAAGGCAAAGGAAGTTCCAATGAGACTTTCGCTATTCCACCAACTCCCGAAGCACCCGCCGTCCCGTGCTGGACTGAGCTCAGGGGAGAGGCCGCCGGCTTTACGGGGAGCCCTTTCATATCTTCATTTGGGGAAATGGGCTGTATTCAAGGGGTCTGAATAAAGTGGTCATCGTGCAATTAAGAGGAAACCTGCCACGTGTACTTTGTGGCTTGAAAGATGAAGGGTGCACCATATATCTCTCTTGGTCAGGAGACAGACAAACGGGAAACGGAGTTTTTCTCTGAAAGGCGAACTCGAGCAATTCCTCCTCTTATAACAAAGAACATCTAATTCATAGCCACTGGCTCCATTCAATGAAGCTTGTTTTCTGTTTCTGACATTCATGCTTCCCTATTCTCTTTGTCTTTTACAGATTTTATCAAAACTCCCACAAGCACCTGGAGGAAAGCAGGCAGAGGACAGGATGCCACTCACTGAAGGCCTCGTGGGGGGAATGAAGCAGGTGCAGGTGGAGGAGGAAGACAACAGTAAGATGTGGAGACTGTCTCCAGCTTCCTGATCCCTACTAAGATGCCCCTCCCTGTCAATCAGAATGGAAGGCAGAGGGAAAGGTGGTCTCCAAAGAAGAAAAGGGTCTTGGTCTGGCATTAGGGCCTGTTTAGAGAGCTTCCTCCACCCCACTCTGCTCTAGTGTATGCTGAGCACAGGCCTGTCTTCCCGTCCCGAATGTGCACAGCAGTGACCAGAGTTCCAGAAAATCATCACAAAGCTATGCCTTCCCTCACTCAGGCAGGAGGTTTTGCTCCTACAGGTCCAACCAGCAACCTGTGAGCTTCACCCTATGAGGAGGGTGCCGGACAAATGGGATTCAGCCCTGGAATAAACGTCCGTGTCCCAGGTCTCCTGGAAGCTGCCTGCTCTGCCTCAGCTAACTGCTGTGTGATGGACTCTCCAGACCAAGTGGCCTATAACAGGGAGGTGCTTTCCAACCCATTTCAAGTCATGGAACTCAGAGAAAAGAGAATAGTTTTGTACCCTGTGGTAGGTAAACAGACCACAGAACTTGTGGCTGAAGGCCTTGCTTTGAGAGTTGAAGTGGGGAGACCTCAGCACTCTTGCAGGAAATGCTTGTCCCACTGGCCTCCCATCTAGTGAGGCCAGCTGACAGTGGAACAGCTCAAGGTCAGCCACGAGGTCAGAGGGGAAGGGGAGAAGGGGATTGCCTCTTATTCTATAGACCAAGCTTGTCCAACTCGCAGCCCCGGGGGCCACATGTGGCCCAGGATGGCTTTGAATGTGGCCCAACACAAATTCATAAACTTTCTTAAAACATTCCAAGAATTATTCAAGGAACTTTTTTTTAATTTTTAGTTCATCATCTGTCAGTAGTGTTAGTGTATCTTATATGTGGCCCAAGACAATTCTTCTTCCAGTGTGGCCCAGGGAAGCCAGAAGGTTGGCCACCCCGGGGAGGTCCGCACTGGGGTGGTGGTTGCCCTGCTGAGGCCTCTGCTTCCCTCACAAGCACCTCGCCCGGTAGAGAGGTGAAACCCGAATTAGATGACTTCAGCGCCAACACAATTGTAGCACGAATGCGACTTAGGCCTGAGTGGCAGAAGTGACCAATGGACACCTTTTGTTTCTAAGTAATTCAGATATGATTTAAACTTTAGATTGAGGGATGGACTGTGCCTCCCCCCTGCCCCCCCATCGTCTGGCTTTGTTATGCGTGGCTAACAGGTATATACCAGTGGTCTCAAAACCTGCAGCAGCGGAAGGGTCTGGCTACTTTTATTAGAATGCAGTCTGGGCTCCACCCAGACCTACTGAATCAGAAACTACAGGGGTGGGACCCAACACTCTGTGTTAACAAGTCTTCCCAGTGACTTGATACACACTCCTAGCCATACACACCCAATTTTGAGAACTGGTGTAGATGACTACTGCAGAACAAGAACTCACCTACACCCTGGTAACTTAATTTCTCCAAGGGATGATTAGAGCCAATGATGTCCATTTACTACTCACACCAGTGGCCAGTGTGCTCTGTGAAAGCAGGGGCTAGCAATGATGGGGTGGGGGCGATGGCTGTGGGAGAGTTGGTTGGCCTGATGGCCAGTCGGCCTGCTGCATGTCGGTACCATGTGTGAGCACCCCTAAGATCACTGTTCCACAAAGCCCATCCTGATGATGAAACGAGCCAAACTACCTGGCACTGAACACCGACTCTGGCCAGATACTGATTTGGAGTGTCAACAGAGCTATCTCCTTCGACCTCCTCAACAAACTGGCAGTTATAATTATGCCCATCTCATAAAAGAGGGAAGTGAGGCCCATAGACACTAAACAAACCACCCCAAGTCACCCACAGCAACAGTCAATCTCAGGTCTCCTGTCTTCAAACCCTCAGCACCAGGCACAGTGGGAAAGTGTCATCCATGAGCAAGGCCTGCTCAACAGAGAGGCTAGAAAGAGCAACAGAAGAGCGAGCTTGTGCCTCCACGTCCTTTATCCCAACCTTACATGGCGCTGTTTTCAGTTGGCTTTTCTACATGGTGAGAGCTCTTCAGGCCTCCTGCCACTGGCTTCCCCACTGCCTTTGAGGATTTCCAGTTTGTCCTTTCCGTGTGTGCATTTTGAGGGGCTCCATTTAACTCCCACCTTGAGCATCTTGGCCTGTTTCCTTGTTCTGAATCGCTCTCTTTTCTTTGGGGTTTGAGCCTCTCAATGGCTGTAATACGGCTTATGGTACCAGAATCTCCCTTTGGTTTCTAGAACATCTCTGGGAAGCTTCTCTGGTTCAAGAAATGATTTCAAAGTGGAGCAATGAAAGGATGAGTGGACAGTGAGTGTCCTTGGTCTTCCGTCGGACAGCAGGTCATTGTCCAAGCTGACGGGGATGCTTTGGCTCTAACAGCAGGGTTGGTAAAGAGGACTCGGCCATGTTAGGAGACCTGGGCTCCAGTTGTGTTCCTGCCACCACAATTCCAGGGGATCTTAGACACTCTGCTGTCCCCTCTTCCACCTCAATCTGTTCATTGGCAAAACAAATGCTTCCATCCACTGTCTCTTCCACTTCTGATGTCTATGATTTCATTTCTTTTCATGCTTTACTACATCTCAACTGTTATGCTTAGAAAATACCTATTGTTAAAATTAAAATTAGGCTTTTTTTTGCAAAAAGAGGGGGTTTGCTCGAAGTGCTTCTGATTTCTCATTCATTTAATCAATAAATATTTATTAATCATTTGTTATGTGCCAAGAAATGTGTTCGGCACTGGGAGTGGGTGGGGCAGGGCATCTGAGAGCTCAGGGGAGGGAGGCAGCACGCATGACAGGGCAGCCAGAAGGCTTCAATTTCTTCACCTCTCTCTCCACAATCATACCATGAGACCAGGAATATGCAGGAAATAGGAGCAAAGAATGCTGAAAACAGGGAAATAAGTTAAAATCACAACCCTTTAGACACAGCCACCTGCTTTAAATGCTTACAGCTATTAACCGCTGGGATTACTTAGGTATGTTTGTGAAGTACAAGAAAACCTTACAGAGCATACTGAAAAGCAAGAAAATGACTATTTTCTCAATGTTACCTAAAAAGTTCACATTGGTCTGGAGGGTTCCTTCCTTTTGTGTGAACTGATTTAAGGTGCTGGATTTGTCTCTCAGTGAAAGAACTTCCAGATTGGAAAAAATGGGCTGCACAATGAGGCTTGGAGAGATGGCAATTTGAAATGACCAGACCATGCATTTGCTCTGCTGCTCCTAATCAGTGCTTCAAGTTGGATCTCATTATCCTCTATTTCTGAGCTACCTTTTTATTGGAGATGCCAATTAAATAAATGGTCATTTTTGTCCCCATGACAACGGTGGAATGGTGCTGCAAATTAAGAAATCTGGTGGGAAGGGAAGGGTAAGGAAGTCAAGAGGGGAGAGGACAGAAGCCAGAATGGTCTCCATGGCAACAGGAAAGCAGAACCAGGATGGTCCTGTGGAAGGAAGTGGAAGCAGTACTCTAGTTTAAGAAAGAAAAAGAATCAGGAGGGCAGGACCATGGAGACAATGAACAAGCAGACTGCTAACAAGCTTTGCCTACCAGTTATTATGCTTTGGGAGTTATGACAGGAAAAATAAGAGCTAGGGAAGAAAGCAATTAAAATAATACCTATAACTCATTTCTAGAAATGTATTCTATTTCCTGTAACTAGATGGGGAAAGGTCAGTATGCATTAAAGTGACAAGACACAGAATACGTGGTTCTAGACCCTTGTTTCTCAAAGCACAGCCTGATGACTGGTGATGTCATCACCCAGGAGCTTGTTGAAAACGCAGAATCTTACCCGAGACCTGCTGAACCAGAACCTGCATTTTAACGAGATCCCTGGGTGAATCAAATCGAAGTTTGTGAAGCGTTGATTTACCTGGATGAGCGTTGCTTGTTAATTCATTGCAAGGCGCACTAACAGAGCACTGAAATAAGCACTGCTAATACAAAACCATGAAGAAGCCCAGAATGTTTCCTGCAGTGTCCCAAGGTGGTGGGGGAGGGACAGTGTTTGCATCTGCTCAGGTGTAGGCAGAAAAGGGCGTGCTGTCCAGAGAATTTAAAAATAATAGTAAGACCCACTAAATGTCTTCATTTGGTACAGCAATTCCAGCTGACATCAGTGGGGCCAGGTGGCACCATGGTTGGGCCAATCACATTTTTCCCTTTGACAACCCTTTGGGCACTGAGGAGGGGCAGTCCTGCCTGGGGCCTGCCCGCTGAGTACTTCTCTGCTGGGGAGGCCACAGAGGCACTGGTTTTGTTACCCTCCACCTTCACCAGTTGCATCTCTCTCACCACCATACAGCCTTTTAATTTTCTGATCCCATAGAGACTTCATTTACAGACATCAAAAGTCAGCTGCTCACGCAAACAACCTTTTCCCATTAGGAAGTTGCTCAGACAGTGCTGATTGTCCTCTGAACGAGCTTTGTTTCCACCTGTATGTGTGACCCACTGTACAGGAGATGAGTCCCCGTGGGGAGCCAGGGGAAGTCAGTACTGCCCTCATGGGTCCCAGCCTCCCTCATCTTATCTGTCATCTCCTACAGAGGCAGGGTGTGGTGGAGAGGGGGATCTGGACTTGTGTGTCAGGGGCCAGGGAGGGTAGTTCCTGGGTGAGTCATTCAGAGTCTCTAATGACTCATCTGTGAGTTGGGTGATTGCCATACCCCTACCCCATGAGCTGTCTGCCGTGACGAGGTGGGGAGGTGACTCTGTGAAGGGCTGGGCACTGCCTGGCAGTTGGGTCATGGGCCCTGGGAAGCAGCCTTGCCAGTCGCCATTCCTACTCAGGCCCTTCACTCAGGGTGTTCCTCTTCCGGCCCCTCCTCCCCCAGACTTTCCAGACCCAGATCGAGTCCCCAAGAACAGTCCTCCATCGACCTTCCTCTCCCGATTTCTGTCTCCCACATCGGAACTCTATACTCCGAAGGCAGGCCTTCGCGCCCCCAGCACGGTGACATTTGGGCTCTCCTATGCACAGGAGGGTGTTTAGCAGCATCGCTGGCCTCTAACCAGTGGATGCCTGTACCCTCTTCACCTCCCTAGTTGTGACAACCCACACTTGTGTCCAGACACTGCCAAATGTCCCCTGGGGCTGGGATTCAAGACCCCCTGCCTTAGGGGATTGTCCACATTACTGAGCTGAGGACAGTCCTGTTGAGGCCGAGTCTGGGCTTAGTGGGAGAGAGTGCTGTGACTGGTCAGTGATGCCTGAAATGGGCAGGGTGTCAGAGGGTGTTCATAATGACTGGACTGCAGTCACACCCCAGGTCATTTCAGGTCTACAACAGAAGCTGATTTCCCTCACTTTCAGGTACCTTAATAATGCTCTGGCAGGTGGACAGAGGCAGGCCCACCAGGCTGGTGCCATTGATGGACATGATCTGGTCCCCGATATTCAGCTTCCCCGATTTCTCTGCAGGCCCTCCATGCATCATGTTGGCTATGATCACGGTTGGCAAGATGGATCCCCAGCCAGACTCCACAATCACCACACCTAGAATTTCCCCCTTCTGCTTCTCTATGAAGACCTGAAAGCAGAAAAACAGAAAGCCTGAATCAGCAACCGTCGAGGGCAGCGACAGAAAGCAAAGCACGTCTCCTCTTCCTGTCTTGCTAGTGACAGTTCCCTGAAGGCTGTGACCCAGCAGAGTCCAGCACCTGTGTGCCCCATGGCACTGGGGTGTGGAAGGGACAATGTAGCCCAGGCCCAAACTCGCTTTTGTAATTCTTGTTCCACAGTCTTGACTTGACTTGGCAACATGACCACGAAGGGCACCATGGGTTTTTCTCCCACTCTAGTGCCCAGTGGGGGTGCGGTGGGGTGGAGGAGACACTGTGTAGGTGAGAGCTTTGGGGGGGAGTTACGGTTTCCAGAAATAGCTGTTGGATTCTATGCGCTAGTTCCCTTATTCTAGAGTACTTCACAAATTCCCTCCAATATTTAAGATTCTTGAGTTAAAAATAAATAAATATACATTGCAGAAATACTTCTCTGCAAGGAGAAAGCTTAGGAAAAATTTAAAAATAAGCTAAAGTGATCATAACCAAACCATTGGAAATGTAAACAGGAAGACCATGCTCTAGACGGGTGGGATTCTTTGTGGCTCTCCCTGGGAGGGCAGAGGAGACAGAGATAGTTTTGGATGCCTGCCATCCGGTAAGGTTTGCAGAGACACCACAGAGAGGAGGACATTTCCGGGGAGCACCCAACGAAGAACGCGCATGTGCTTGCTTACTCCTATTCACAGACACGTATGCTCAAACACATACTGTAGTAGTGACTGTTGGGGTTTGACCCTTCACAGAATGGTGTCCCCTTCCCCTGGCTGCTGAAGCTCACAGCTGGCCCCTACACTGGGGAGTTTCCTTTAGCCAAATGAGAGACAGGCTTGCTGTGGGCTGAAGTGTGTCTTCCTCGAAATTCATGTTGCCGTCCTAATGCCCAATGCCTCAGAGTATGGCCTTATTTGAATATAGGGTAATCAAGTTAAAATGAGGTCATTAGGATGGATCCTAATCCAATATGACTGATGTACTTAAAGAAGGGGAAATTCGGACACAGAGACATGCATAGAGGGAAGACAACGTGAAGACACAGGAAAAAGACAGTCATCTATAAGCCAAGGAGAGAGGCCTGAAACAGACTGCTCCCTCACAACTCTCAGAAGGAACCAAGCCTGCTGACATCTTGATCTTGGACTTCCAGCCTCCAGAACTGGGAGATAATAAATTTCCATCACTGCAGGCATTCGGTTTGTGGTACTTTGTTATGACACCCCAAGCACACTGATACCCCTGCCTCCCATCCAACCTTGGTGTCAATGATTGATTGGTGCAGGGTGCAAAGGCTTGCCAGCTCCCTTGGCCCAATGTGAGACAAGTTTGTCTTGTGATATGTCACTCACAGCTTCTCTGTGGACCAGGATGAAGCTCATCTCCAGTGAGCCACATTCCTCCTTAGAATCCCCACTACTCTGCTGCCCACATTCTTTTTTCTGAGTGCACCCTCCCCCAAAATCCCCTGAACGAGAATCCCGGTCTCAGGCTGTGCTTCTAAGGAACCCAGAGTGCCCTAACATAGAGTGGATAAAAAGGTCACTTTCTCAAGAGGGAACTTTTTGGGTCACATCCAACCTGCTCAGCTGGACTTTTAAGCCTTCCAGTTCTGACCCGAACTCAATGTTAGCTTCTTCCTGTCCCTCCTAATGTACCCCTTTCTACAGCCACACCACCTTATGTATGGCTCCCCACACCATTCCTGAGCTTTTGGACCTTCATGCTTCTGCTACCTTGGCCCAGCCCTCTGCACGCCCCTACACTTTGCAAATACCCAGACCTCCACGAACTCCTACAGAGCTGGGTCCACAGCCCTGGGGCCATCCTGCAGGAATGCTTAGTGTCTGAACCCCCTGCTTGTTCCACTGGGCCAAGCACAGGTGTCTTCGACTACTGCTTGTACCAGCACTGTCATTGCGCCTTCTCCGTGTCCTTTCCTAGGCTGTGGGCTTGGTGAGGGGAGAGTGCAGGTCCTGCCTGCCTCTGGAACTCACCCCAAGTTTGGCTCAGCATGGCTGGGTGCAGAGAGCATTCACCTCATTGCAGAGGGCCCTCCATTGCAGTCTTTTAACCGCAGCGCCTCATGCAAGGGGAGCAGAGATGAGCCTGCGCTCCTAGCACTGCCCTGCGGATACCTCACCCTTTGCCCCACTTCCCGGCCCCCCACTGCTTGGGGCTCCTTCTGAGCCACTGCCGCTGGGGGAGCAGCTTCAGGCAAGTACCTACATCTTTGCAGTTTTCCGACTTGGAGAAGTGGATCAGGTCATCGTTGTACATGTCCTGGGTGTTGAGCAGGTCACTATACTCCTTCTGGCTGAGATCTTCGGGGTTAATCCCATTGGCCCTGAGGAATTCCTGGTATGCCACGCTAAAAGCCTGTCCTATGGACTGTGCAATCAGCTGGGCCTAGACAGCAGCCAGAGAGGAAAAACGGAGGTCAACAGGGCGGCTCTAGGGGTGGACAGCCCGGGCCCATCAGGTTTACGGAGTCCTAGGCATCAGCTCGGCCAGTGGGTCTACGTGGGGCCTGCCAGAGGTCATTTCAAAATCAGTGGGGACATTTTTTATTATGACAATAACCATAAGGTAGCTATTGGCAATCAAAGGACAGGAGTCATAGATGCTGGACTTACAGCCAAACAAAGCACAGACCTACACAATGATGAGTCATTCTACATCCTACACAATTTTCAAATATCCAATTGGACATTCACATATATGTAACCCGTGGGTCTAATTATCTGAGTCCAGGACTCAAATTTGTGTGAAAATGCAAAGACTTTAATTGCACACATCCAAAGTTCTAAGAACAAAGCTACCATGTAAATGGAGAGAATGTGATATTTCGTATTATCCAGCACTTTACAGGAGCATCACGACTTCAGAAAATCGTCAGCATCAGTACTGCTCGTGATATCAGGGCTGCCAGCAATTCCATCACTATCAGCCTGCGCGTTTGCTGTCCTGTGGGTGAATTTGTGTGTATTTGTTTATCTACTCACTATCTATTTTGCTGGTTGCCCTCAATTCAAAATGTCAAATACAAAGTGTTTACAATATTCAGTTGACCGTGTTTTCATATTCAAACTTACTAATCAAGTATGTATAAGTACCTGATGATTCCATTATTCCTTCTGGAGTGGTTGGGACCAAGCATTTACATATTGTCATAATGTCACAATGTTATTTAGCTTCCTTCTTTTGGTCTCTCCTTTGTGTTATATTTATGACAATACTTAGGTTATTTTGTAGAAATGTTTTCAAAAGGGGAGGTTATATTTTCTATGAATTTCATTTTGGGATAGTAATAGAGCATTTATAAAATATTTATTGAGAACTATAACCTAGTCCAACCCTACATTTTGTAGGTGAGGAGACTGAGGACCAGGGACTCAAAGAAACTGCTCAAGGTCACAAAGCTCACAGGGTGGGAACTCTGCTTCCATTGTTCATCCTGCTGCACTAGGCTTTCATAACCTTTCTCTGCATTCGTTCATAACATTATGAATTGGGGTAGCCAGCAGCAACCAAGCACTTCTTACGTGCCTGCATTGCAGTCAATGCTTTACAAGGACCATCACATAAATCCTCAAATTAAGCTTGTGACTGATGAAAACATGACTGGCCCACAAGCCCTCATACTAAGCTGTGCTTCAGAATTCCAAAAAGTTTGGATTTTAGAAAGGTAACAGGGTGCATATATAATACATTGTGTAATAACCCTTTTAGGGCCTGGGGAAGTGTTCTATCAACAAACACAGTGATGTTGCTGCAGCAAAATTTATAAGATTCATCTTAAGCTGGGCAAATCCTATAAATGGCCTCATGGCGGTTCAGGGCAGGTTTATCAGCAAATTGACTACAAAGATCCTTTTCATTTCTCAGAGCTCTTTAGACTTTGGAATTGTGGCTCTGATCCTGATCAGTGAACAGATCAGGAAATGGAGATTGGGAGGTTAAGTTGTATACTCCCTGGGAAGGGGTTGGGGTTGGGGCTAAATCCTTGCAGACTGATTTCAGAGCCTACCTGCCCCACCCCCCATACAGGACTGCCTCTCTGTGAAATTTGGATGAGTAGAAAAATAACAAAACAAAACAAAATGCCTAGAGTGATGTTTTAAAAGCATAACTTCTACTCCAGGGGTATCCATTGTTTTGGCTTCCCTGGGCCACACTGGAAGAAGAATTGTCTTGGGCCGCACTAATGATAGCTGATGAGCTTTTTAAAAAAGTCATAAAAAGCTCATGTTTTAAGAAAGTTTATGAATCTATGTTGGGCCGCATTCAAAGCTGTCCTGGGCCACCTGCAGCCCACGGGCTATGGGTTGGACTAACTTCCTCTACTCCTTTTCCCACCTTCTCTAGTTGTTGCTAAAAACAGCTAGTTAAAAGTGACAATAGTACTTTCTGTGTAGCTGGCTATGGGAAAAGAAATGTTTAACTTTTCTCACTCTGAGAATCTAGTGACCTCACGTGCCACTAGTCATATCAAGTATCACCGCCTCGCATCCTGTTGTAAAACTGGAAGGGACTGAGACATTGCTTCAGGCATCAGAGGCACAAGTGGACACATGCGCTGAAAAATACATGCCTGGGGACTTGCTGATGATCATACATGGAGGTACATGGTGAACCACAGCCTGCCAGTGTTTATGCAGTATCTCTCACAGTCACACAGCAGCCCAAGGAGGGGGGCACTGTTATCTTACACAAGCTAAGTGGGCACACAGCTGGTATGTGGAGGCAGGATTCGTACCCAGCTCTCCCAGGTCTGGAGCCAATGCTCTTCTTTTGTCCTCTGCTCAGGAAGCAAAGGAGTAAGTTTCCTAGGTCCACACTTGTCCTAACTCTTGCTTCCCCTTCTTTCCTCATCTTCCTTAACAGGGGCCCCAAGGAAAAGAAACACCTTTTGGGGGCTCCAAGCCAGATGAAAGTGGCAGAGGGATCCTCATACCAACACATGTGCACACCAGGAGCCTCAGGCCTGGTGAGCAGAGCTAACCCCACCTTTTCACTGGCCTGCAGGACACAGGAGGCTTAACGTTTTAAATTTAACTCTTTTGAAACTCTCCAAGAACCTTCTAAAACTCATTTTTCTCTCAGTTTGCAGGTTTGGCCTCAGTTTTAAAGGAATAGCAGAGAGAATGGTGGTGAGAGGCACTGCACGCTCTCTGCCATCCCACCAGCCTTGTCCCGGAGGCCTTCTTCTAGAGAACCAGACCAGCAAAGCATGGTGCAGGAGTGTAAGGGCTGCCTCCTCCTCTCCAGGGCTGCAGCCGTGCCAGCTCTGGTTCCCCAGAGAAAAGCAGCTTGCCTCTGACTCCTAACATGTTGGAGGCAGGAAATTTACTGCAGCTAGATGAACATTCTCCTGGAGAAAAAAAATGATCTCTTTTAAGGAGCCAAGGCTATCACAGGTAATTTTCTTCAAGTAGTAAGAGCTCTGTGCTCAATGTGAGAAACAGAGCTTATTCCACTGTGGCAGGAGGAAAAATTAGCACTGTTGATGGCACTGACATGTCCCTCTCAGGGGGTCTGCAGTTCAAAACCATGTGAGACTGTGAGTCCAGCCTGGAGGGGAGCATCCGAGGCTTGCCAAACTTTGGGAGATGGTCAGTGCTAACACAGCTTGAAGCCGCTGGCCTCTCCAGCAGTTCCAGGCACAAGTGGGAAGGAAGGCTGAATGGAAGAATGGGCCCCATCTGTTATATGTTGATTTGTTAACCTACAGAGATGGGGATTGGGAATTACTGGCTTTGTGACAGGGGAGCGGCTGGTTTTCATAAGGACTGAAGGTCAGTGGGTGGATAGGAACAGAAATTCTAACTTCCCTAACTGCCCCCAGGGCAGTCCTGTACAACTGTCCTCCCACGTACTCTGGTGCCCAGTGATACCTGCTCGGGACCCCATGGGTCTGACTGAATTCTTACCATTCTTCTCTCATTTTAAAGTCTCTAGCAGCTTGGGCTCCTTGCCTTTCCTCAGCTACAACAGCAGGGCCCTGCCTCAGGGCTTTTGCACTTGCTCTCTCCTCTGCCTTTATACAGATCTCTGCTCAAATCGCACCTCCTCAGAGAGGACTTTGTTGATCATTCTACCTGAAACAGCCCCTTTCCCTCAATCCCCAATCTAGTTTTATTTTTTCTTTATCAAACTTCCCATTACCTAATTTTATATTAAGTATATTTATCTTCTGTCTTCCTATAACCCTCATGGTGAGTGCCTTGTCTGTTTTACTCAGCCTTATATCCCTAGCACTATAACAGTGCCTGACACATAGTAGGTGCTCAGTAAATAATTGTTTCACAAATGATTCAGGTTCTGAGAAATAAAAAAAGAAAAACTGGACATCCAGAGGCAGCTCAGGTGACCAGAGGGCAATCAGGAGAGGCCACTCTTACATCCTCAGACTCGAAGACGTGGCAGATCATCTTGTACTGTCTCTTTCCATCCTGGGATGGGTGAGAGGCTTCCACGTTCTCTTGGGAGTTGGAGCGAGGCATCCGCCTGCGGGCCATCAGCACAACGATGTTCCCAATGTCTGCAATGTAGGAAATGGTCCTCAGAGGGTGGTCCATCATTGTCTCCTGGAGGGCAGAAGGAAGAGGATGATGCTAAGTCCAGTGCAGCAACTAATGACCCCTGAGAGAATCTGCCACCCCACAGACCAGCCAAGTGTGGTCCACATGCGGCGGGGCTCCAGGGGGGCTCCAGGGCTCACTGCAAAGACCCTGCTGGCAGATTTACACATACCCATCCAGGCCTGGGGGCAATTCCCTTGGCTAATAATAACCCGGGAAGTGGTCTGTGGCAGGTGAAAAATAATTGCAATATTTTACAACCAGTAGACTCGCTAGTGGGGAAGGTTATAAGATAAAAAGTCTACACGGGGTGGTTAAATTTGGTTTTCCTATGTGGGTGATTTTAAACAAAATTTCTTCAAAGGCTATTCTGTTCAAGTTTGTGAATTTTCTGATAAAACTTATGGAATTATTAGCAAACAATATCCATGATTTATTTTTTCTTTGGCTCTTTAAGAAAACAGTTTCAAGGTCTCCCTCCCCTATCTCCCCCAGCAAGCACTGCAGACACAACCTTCTTGCTTGTACAGAAGCCAGCATCTGAGGACAGTGGCTCTACAGACATGGGCACAGTCTCTGAGTTGCCATGCTGCTAAGCTTCTCCCCTGGGAAAGGTGGAAGCCAGCTAATACCTGGGTGTCAGCATTCAATACTTTGATTCTCTGCGTAGAAATGAAGAGATCCACTTCAGTCATCGGCTGAGATTCGCCTTCAGGGGCCTGAGAAGAAAAATGCACCAAGGGAAAGCTTAGTACATTCCTCTGACCCCAGTGCATGGGAGCAAGGTTAGCTCACACAAAGAGGCACTGAGACACAGTCACCAGAACAGCAATGCAGACTCCACAATTAGACTGCCAAAGCTGAAGAGAGCTAGCATGTCCAGATTACAGGGGGAAAGGCAGGAGCCCCTTTGTTTCTTCCCCTCTGGAAGCAGTAACTCGCTGCAGGAGATTTGGCTCTATGAACAAGGACTGTGAATGGCCCTTTCTGCAAAGGTTTCAGAGCCCAGCAGATTGAAGGAATAAGGGCAACTGACTGCAACCCTAGGACCTAGGCAAAGTCAGAGTCTGCCCCTGCTCAGGTAACGGGGAACGACGTTTATAGAAGGTGCAGACAGAGTCATTTGGATGCAGTTCTGGTGAGAGGGTCTTCATTTTCACAAACCAGCACAGCGACACAGAAGCAGTACCCTGAAGCCACCCCATTAAGAAAGAGCCCCAGTGCCTCAGCACCCCATGGGTAGCTCATAAGCACCCAGAAGCTCCACAACCCAAACAGCACCATCAGTCGAGTTCATTAGGGCTTAACTCGGCATGTGTGTGGTTATTAGCGAGTTTTCTTTTCTTGCATCCAGCAGTCTGACAAATCCACAAATCAAATATGACGATAATTGGACAGACCCAAGTCCCTGACACAATAATGCTCCTGAACGGTGGGAATTTTCACACTATCGTACGACTGATTCATTTAGCATCTCCAATCTGCTCCCTGCCATTCCTCTGAAGTGAAATGACTCATGAGCAACAGAAAACAGCCACTTTAGGCAACTGACTTTTAAGAAACGTTGGCTTATGGGGCGGTTCAAAAAGAAATCTGAACAAAAACTTGCTGGATGCAGAAAACAAAAACACGAAATAATAAGGCAAAACATAAACAAATGAAAAGAACAGGCACAACACCAGGCGGATGGTTATTGTACTGCACCTTCTTCCTGCTTTTGGCTAATTTCTGGGCCATCTGCTTAGCATGGAACAAACAGAGACAGGAGAACAGTTAGAAAATAATTTACAAAGACTCAAAGTTGAAAAGGGAATTGACAAACTAATACCAATAGTGGTATAAAGCATTCATGTGGGAAGAGGCCTGACTTAAAAAAAATCCCACCTTGCAGACAATGGATTTTTCTAACTCAAAATTTAGTAGATGGCAGGGGCAGGAGAAGGAAGGGAATATGTTGAGTCACTTCTTTTTTTTTCTTTTTATTGTTAAATTTATTGGGGTGATATTGGTTAGTAAAAATTACATAGGTTCCAATTCTACAATACATCATCCATCATCTGTGTGTTGTGTTATGTGTGCATCACCCAGAGTCAGTGTAAATCTATGTTTTCAAAGAACCAACTTTGGTTCTGTCGATTTTCCTTAGTGTATCTCTGTTTTCTGTTTCACTGATTTCAGTCTGTAGCTTCATTTTGTTCTACTTTTTCTGGGCTGAATTTGCTGATTTTGTTTCTTCTAGCTTCTTGAGATGAAAATTTAAATGATGGATTGCCAAATGTTTTTCTTTTCTGATATATTTATTTAAAGCTATGAATCTCCCTCTAAGCACTGCCTTAGGACAAGTTTTTACATGTTGCAATTTAATTATCATTTCATTCAAAACATTTTCTAATTTACACTGATTTCTCCTTTGAATTATTTAGAATTGTTATTAATTTTAATACATTTGAAGATTTTCTAGTTATCTTTTTGTTACTCATTTCTGAATTAATTTCACTGGCTCAGATAATATACTTTGATTTCAATTCTTTGAAATGTGTTGAGTCTTAGCTGTATGGCCCAGAACATGACTGATCTTGGTGAATGTGTCATGTAAACTTAAAAATAGATTCTGCAGTTGCTGGGGATAGTGTTCTATCAATATCAATGGAGTTCATTATGTTGGTTAAGAGTATTGTTCAAATCTTCTATGTGCTTGCTAATTTTTTTTTTTTTTTTTGGTTCTAATATTTACTGAGAGAAGTGTGTTAAAATCTCCAGCTGTTACTGTCAATTTGTTCATTTCTACTTTTGTCAATATTTACTTTATCCATTTTATAACTAGTTATAGGGTGTTGCCTTACAACTGCAGACCTGTCTGTCCCCTCACGCATTCCCCATGACATCCTAAGGCAGGAGCTAAGTGTGGAGGCCCCGGGAGCATAGAATGTCTAGGAGACAGAACTAACACTCTCTTGGGGGTACTGTTCTTCCTGCACTCGTACACCTCACATCACCCTGTATGGCCCCGGAGGATGGCTGGTTGGTCAGTGACGGGTAAGATTCATCAAGGGAGGAACAACCTAAGACAGGCACAGTCGCATAGGGGCCATGAGGAGAGAGCTTGGGCTCTACAGAGGTGAGGCAGAACAGAGCCTCTCACCCTCTCTGAGGTTAATTTTCTACCCCTCGGCTGCCTTGTGTCCTATGCTGCTCCCATGGTGACCTGATAGAACTATATCTGTCATGCTCCAATAGGAATGACTTAGGTACTGAGTCAACCCCCTGGGGTGGTTTCAGTACATTGAGTCCTTGGGGCTATGTATATGCGTAAAGGCACAATATGTGCTGGACCACAATGGGGACATTCGGGAACAGCTATAAGGCATGATAATCACAGACCTTGGAAAGAGGAAGGTTTTACCTCCCCATACAAGTTTCACTTCCTCATTCTATCCATCAATAAAAGCTATGCCTTGGCCTGATTCTGGGCTCTTTCAGTGCTCGAGGCTGGAGTCCCTTGGCCCCGCTTGTAATATATTTTTGGCTACTGTCTTGCATCACTTTGCACCGCCCTTTCATGTTCCCACTGCTCCTGTCATGCTGGACTTGACAAAAGGGTGTGTACATATTTAAAATGTTTGTTTTCCTATTAATCTGATCTTTTATTGTTGACCCTCTTTATCTCTAGTAATACTTCTTGCTTTAAATTTGTGTAATGTTAATATAGCCTAAACCTAACTAGAAATAGATGTAATAAGTAAAGACAGAGTTGATAAAAGCAGAGACTCTGGGGCTGAATTTTTTAAAACTGAATCTTGGCTCTGTTATCGAACTAGTTGTATGACTTCGAAAAAGCCACTTAACATCTCTGTGCCTCAATTTACTCATCTGTCAAATGAGCATAAAAATAGCATCTACCTCAATAGGGCTGTCCTGAGGATAAAATGAATTTATGAAAAGCTCTTAGAACAGGGCCTGATGCATTATAAGCACTGTCTTTGTATTGCTGTTATAGGATTATAATTTACCTACATTAGGATCCAATTTCTTGGCTTTTAGTAAGGCTTGCTATAAACACACTGATCTTATATGAATAAGGTGAGTCAGTGGCCAAACCAGAACATTGTTGTGGTGATGAGAGTTGGGTGGTACTCACCTGGTACAAAACCTCTTTTGCTCTCAACAGCACATTTCTATTTCATTAATGACTAAAATGTGTTGTCAGTACTACCTCCCTGTGGAGAAGCTGGATGAGTCAGTCAGCTCATCTCCGATACACCTAGGAAACTAGGGCAACCCACTCCTGCACAGCCACCTCATAACTCTTAAACTGGTGGTGACGGCAAACAGTATGCTCTAGAAAAGTCCAAAGGCAGCAACTGCAAATGTTATCCTAACTGCTGTGCATGACAGCATTAGTACGTTTGCATCTGAGCAGTATACTGAGGCTCTATACTGATGTGTGCCACATCACACATTTTCTATGTGGAATCAGAGAGTACTGCTGAGGAAGTTCTGACCTGTGCCAGTCATAATCCTATGATAAATTACTGCTATGAGATCCTAACATTTGTCTGTTTTCTACCACCTATCCCGAAATGATATATGAAATGATACGGCAGTAACATAAGAATTTACATTATTTTTGGTATCAAAACCAAACAGCTATTGGTCAAAATTCTTCACTCTAGGGAACAGTGATCCAAAAGGGCCCTTTCAAAGGAAAACAAGTCTGCCACCAATGGAATGCCCAAATTTCGTTTTTTACTGGTACGAGTGATGAAGAAGAGGGTCCAAAAGGCAGACTGACTTTCATGAACGGCATCTTCGATAATGTTTATAAAGTTCAAACTATTTTATTCACTTAGAGAAATGCCACCTTTAAAGTTCTTATGATATTCAAGTGTCCTGGAATAAATTATAATTAAAAATTTAGATATAACATTGTAAATGGTGATAGAGTTGGAGCCAGAATGAGAAACCAGAGCTGCAGAGAGAGGCCTAAGAGAAGGCATAAGGCCAGCATGCACCTTAAAGCAAGGAGTGACAACATCCATTTAAATCCTCATGTTTCATGGGGTTGATTATGGCTTATCATCCAGCAGGCTCTGTGCAAGGACATAAACAGTGGTACTGTCCCTCCATCACTTGATCCACAATGTGTACTGAGTGTTAACTGTTAAGACTCTCTAGGTTATTCATGCTGGGGATCCTTCTGACTATTCTAACTTTTCATTCCTCGCCGGACAGGATCCTTTTATGTGTTTCATGTCTACTAGTGTAAAGCTTACAGCAACCCTATGAGGTAGGCACAACATTATTTTCATCTTTCAGAAGAGGAATCTGAGGCACAGGAAGGCTAATTAACTTGCCGAAGGTCATACAGTTGTTAAGTGGCAAAAATAGAGATCCAACCTGGAAGTCTCACTCTCTATTCCAAACTGCTAGCTGTGTGATCTAGGCAAGTGTTTCATCTATAAACTTCTGTTTGTCTGAAAAATGGGGTTAATAATACCTACCTCACAGGATTCCCCACCTCTCCATTTTGAGGTGTAAATGAGATAATACATGCAAAAGGTCTGCTATAAGTGTCAATATCGTTTATATCAACTATAGACTTCTTCAAGTCAGATGGGGAATCACATGGCTGAGACAAAGCTACACTGGTAGAAATGCTAATTCTACAATTAGATCATAATTCCTGACACTTAAAGAAAATCTTTCCATAAAAGGATGGAAAAAATCTGATCTTTTTTGACATACTAGTAAAAACAGATATAAGAATTCATTTGATAATGAATAATCCTTACAAAAATGCAAGGACCAAAAAATGTCAAAACATCATTTGTGAGCTAATTCCATGAACTTCACAAATGTAGAAGGAATGGAAACACAGCATACTCTGCATGGACATGAAGCAGCTTCTACGGCTCAGGTAGGGTTCAGCAGGTAACCCCATCTTCCAGTTGAAGCATGGAGATACAGTGGGCAGAGAGGATGACATGTGAGCTAGCTGCACTGGCTCCAAGTTTGCTTCTCTAGACAGGGGTCAGGCATGATTTCCATTGTGTGTGTGGGTGTGGGTGGGTCTCTAGCTAGGCTGCTTTAGAGACTAACATCATGAAGGGCAAAACTCTCTCCAGAAGTTTCTCCCAAAACATGTCCCAGAGAATTCTAGCAACAAGACTTTAACAGACATCACATGGTAATTATGCATTCTCTGTTCAAATACGTAGGGGAGCTTCTGGTTAAAGTGAATGAAATCTCTTTAGAACAGTACTTCTCAGAGCCTTTAACAGGAAAATATACATGTATGTGGCAAATATCCAAAAAGGAGATGTATTTTGCAGCATTTCTTCAGCTTATTTGCCAATAAAACCCCATCAGTGAGAATCACTTGGCTTGACTGGAACGCCACAGAGCAAAAGTTGGAGAGAGATGGTCCACAATGCTGGGTGGTCCACCCTTCTTGAAGGCAGTGGTTCCCAAATTGTAGGGTACAACAGAATCTTGGAAGGGCTTATGAAAACACAGCTTCCTGGGCCCTACCACCATGAGTTTCTGACTGGGTGGGTCTGAGAATCTGCATTTCTAACAAGTGTCCAGGTGCTGCTGCTGCTGGGATCCCAGGGACTCACTGTGAGAACCACTGCTCCAATACATTCCTAAGTGATATGGGAGTTTTCTGGAAGGATATGATTTCTTCTCAAACATGATGAACAACAAAGGCAGAAAGGATACATTAGGAAGGGTTCAGATATGATAAAAAGAAAATTTAAAAAAATAGCAGATGCCTTCTAATTCTGCTATTGCATTCAGACACACCTTATCTCTTATATTTTGGTAGGTGGGAAAGCCTTTTAATTTCAGATTCCTCAGCCTGCCTTGTATTATTGATACCTCAATTCTCTTCGTGACTCCCTTATCAGACTACATATTTTCAAGGTCAAGGACTGGGTCTTGGTTAATTTTTATCTCCTAAGATGCCTATCACAGGGTTCTGCTGAGGAATGGTTTGCTTTCTGAGCCAAATTCCTTTGTATTTTTCTCACATTAAGAAGAAAATACTAATGTGGCTAAACCATAATTCCAAATTCTGTCCCCATGTGCCAACTACATCTGTGAATTCTTTGCTAAGTTAAGAAAGTCACAATTTTTACTACTCCAACTGTAAATACAAGATTGATATTCAATTCTCGTAAACAATTGGTGTTACATTAATGATAGACACCACAACTGATGAACAGAACATAAATAAAAGACTGTTGTGAAATGGAAACCTAGGCTTCAGGTTCAGTGTTTGATCAGAGCCAAAGGACCACAAACCCCACTTAAGGTGAGGTCGGTCTCACCACACTCATCGCATCCACCCATCAGAGAAATGAAGGTGGAGCAAAGAGGGGGCTAAATGGGATCCCCGTGGCGAGTGAGAGGGAAGAAGGAAGCTGAAATGAAAGCAGGAAATCCCTCTGCCTTTGCGGAGGTAAGAGCACCAAGGCAGAAATTGCTCACCAGTTTGTGGTGAGGATGCCGCTAAATGGATTTCCAAATAAACCCACAGAGCTCTTTTCCCTGCCTTCTTGGCTGGCCACTCCGAAGTCTGTAGCTACATCCTGCTCTGAATCTCTCTAGAGGTGACCTAGAAAAACTCCTGAAAGAGCAGCCCCTCTTTAGGGAAAAGAATGGCACCACCTCCTACAGAGAAAGGTCTCCTGGTACACGGGGGTACCAGAGTGCCTGCTCCCCTTGAGACCCTTCCAACTGATCTGGAGAAATGCTCTCAGCCCCCTGGCTCCCTCTGCAGGTGATGAAGTCTCTGTGCGTGTTCTGGGAGGTGTGGGAATAAGCCATGGGGGTGAAGATCGCTGTCTCCGCTCACAATTTGAGAAAGTGTCAGGCTGGTTGTAAAGGCAAGCAATCTGGGGGGCATTGAAATGGAGGTAAAAGGAGCACAGGCAGGAAATATTTAACGACAGGCAACCGTTCCTTCAGATGCAATCGAAGCACACGGTAAAATGATACTCGTAAATGAAATGTAACCCTTTAATCTTCCTACTGTATACTGAATTCCTTACTAGAGTGATTTGCAGTAAAAATAAATACGGCTTACAGATGGCTACGCCGCTCTAGGCAGGTCTGAAATGGATTTACAGTCAGATAGCCTCTATCCTGCTTGTTCTGAGCCACAAAGCCATCTAATTTCCTGTTTAACTGACCAGTGGGACATGTGGACACCAACCCTTTGAAGCTTCAAAGTAAACGTTCTGGTTTCTTACTAGGAAGCTGGACTTTGACGCAGGGAAACAACACCCTCAGGTACCGCTGTGGCAATCGGAAGGCATACAGACGTTCCTTGGGGTTACCGTGGCTTCGGTTCCAGACCACCGTAATAAAGCAAGTGTCCCCAGGAAGGGAGTATAGTGAAGGGTCTTGCCTTCCATTTGTAAAACAGACAATGTCTATGAAGTGCAATGAAGTGACATGTAACAAAACACGGTATGAGTTCACAGTGCACCCGGCTCTAGGTGACATCTGGTACCAGATGCTGTAGTCTGCCCTGAGCACTGCTTTATGCTCAGGCGATGTATCTGCTCTCCCCTCCAGGTCATTGAGTACTACATAGGTGTCACAGTGGAAAGACAGAGAAACTCTATGTGTAGGTGTCGAGGATCACCACTCAGGAGGCCAGTAGGCAAAGTGGCCAGAATAAAACTTGAAGCTTAATGTGTCTGAAACCTGATGGACAGAACCTAGGAGAAACTAGTCTCAAAGCAACACAGGTTTTGGTCTCAGGGGTCTTCAGTACTCTTTTGGGGGCAGACTACTGCTTTGTTCTAAAAGATTCACCTAAATGGGCCCTGGGAGGAGGTGCTGGGGAGGGGCTCCCTGGCATTTTGGAGGAGATAAATCTTTGTTGTATAGCACAGTCCTGGACACTACAGGGTGTTAAGCATCGCTGGCCCACAAATGCCAGTAAAAATGCCTCCAAACACTGTGGCAACCAAAAGTGTCCTGCACCCTCTTCTAAACACCCATTTTGGAGGTGGTCCCTGCCTGTCAGAGAACCAGTGGGTGAGGCCTGCCAGGTCCTTACACTCCCATTGACCCTGGGGAAGCTATCAGCACCACTAACCTGGGGAACTAAGTGCTGTGTTGAGTTAAGCTATGGTACTCCATGGTTTTGCTGCCTTAGTGATAGCCAAGCAACCTGTGTGAGCCTTGAACTGACACTAGCCCCATCATGCAAGTGCATGATGCCCTAGGCCTAGATAATACGCCCCAGAGTCACAGACAAGAATAAACTCCTGATATGACTCTCCAACAGCCCCTGTGATCAACCGTCTCCGGCCTTCCCCTGATGTGCCCCTCTCTTTTAGGTTTGAATTGACCAATCTGGCCTTAAGATCGGGAACCCCAAAGCACTTCATCCATGGACCCTAGTAAAGGCATTTGCCCCAGGTCCTACCTTTCTCTCTGCCGGCACTCTGCCTGACCTCCCCATGTGGCCCCTTTAGAACTTTCTCTGGGATCTGTGAGTAATAACTTCCCTTCTCTTGTGGTCTTTTGGTCATCATCTGGCACCCCAGGGCTCTACTTAAATGTTAATTTAGCACAATCATAACATGCTGTTCAGTAATCAGGGAACTTAAGGAGTCAAAACTATGACCCTAAAGATCTTGTTTTTAAAGTTCATTGTTCTGGATGAAACAAGATTGGAAGGTGCCTGACAAGCAGCTGTTCTCTCAGAGAGGGTTGTGTGTTCTTGCTTTGAATATTGTGCCTGGGAGATTGTAAATTAAGAAGACAGTGGGCAGATGTGGTACTATTAATGTTACCTCTTTATGATAACGGGTGACAGTGAAAAGGAATTAGGTCAAACTTGGATGGGCACCTCAACGGGAACCCGACCTTCTACTGCTAGCATTCCTTAATTTGAAAGACTCAGAAGGTCTGAAGGTCATTCTGATGTGTTTTCATGGAGCGGTCCTGTTGGGAACCAGGTAGTAAGATGCATCTCTGTGGATGGGGCGTGGGGGACTTTCCTTGAAGGAAGTGGACCTCCTGTCAATCATCCCAAAAGAGGCTAATTTGGGGAGAATACATGAACACCGCAGAAGTGTACCTGTTAGCCACAGGGTCTCGAAGGCACAGAGAAAATTTGGGCAGCCCAGATAAAGTGAAGGAATGGGTCCCTGACATGTAGGGAGACACTGGTAGGCCCCTGTCAGTAATCTTCACGTCGGGCTACCTTTGATGCAGTTATAAATTACTCTTTGGTTTGGATATCCCAATTCCTAAAACTTCAGTATTATTTCCAAAAGTTGTAGCATTGGCTTACTATGCTATGAGGGATAGTTAAGGGAAGGGTCAGTGCTGAGCTTGGGAGAGGAGTGCCGCCTCTAAGCATACAGAGGTTGTAGGAGCAGTGAGTGATTCTTAGAGGACCTGGTGGCAGAAGGAAAGGAGAGTGCTTCATGAGGAAGCAATGAGAGGGAACTCAGGGACATTCACACAGCACCCTGGGAAACAGCAGAACAACTGGCCTCAAAGTCATCATAATTACAGCACCAATGGCAATGTGATCTTGTTTAATATCCGTGATGTGGCAGAGCCTGAGCACGGGAATAACACAGGAATCAGCTCAGCTGGGGCACCAGAAGCACCACCTCTGCTCTGCAGGTCTCTGTGAATTGCTGCCACTCTTCCCTCCAAGCTCTCAGGTGGTGTTTCACCTGTCAAGGCCCCCCCTCCCCCACCCCGCACTCCTGCGGCACATAGTATCTGGCACCCTGCGTGTTCTCTGGCTTATTTCAGTCCCAGTTTGTGCTGCTGAGTGTGAGGGTAAGGATCTAAATATAAATTACCGTTTTTCCTCCAGCATGAGACCATGCACAGCCTTGAACACCTAAGTGCTCAAGAAATACTGTTTCCTTGATGAGAGATTAAAAACTCCTCAGTTCCTGCCTTCTACTCATGCTTTGTTCTCATTCCACACTGCCACACAAACATGGAGGAAACTTAGGGATGTGTGAGTGAGAAGATACAAAAAAGGGAATGGGTTATTGAGGAGGGAATCGATTCTGACCAGGTGAAACTGAACAAAACCACTTCTGGAGCATCCTAACTATTCCAACTTGCCTTGAATACCTGGTTTTGGGTTTCAATGATGATGCTCTCCCTGTGGCTCCAGTGTGACTGCCCAAAGGTTCTGGGTGCCGGTGGCACTTAATGACACTTGAGTGACTTGATGGCACTTTAAGTGTCCCTGTAGTCCTGTGTTTGTCCATAATTCTAGTTGGTATGGGCCTCGTGGAGGTTCTAGAGCACTGCATTTCCATGGGATCAAACCAGTTCTGGGTGGTTCAAACAAGTTATAGATGATTTAAACGTGATGAAAGTGATTCTTCCTGGATCAAATAGGCTCACTCCTTCTAAATCTTAAAACACATTCAAATGGGTTGGTTGACTGCCTCCAACTCGCTTACTGGGTTAGTCTTGCTCAGACTTGTTGAGACTACCCAGATTAGATCTGTTAGTTTCACCCGAAGAAACACAGTTCATTTTAGCTCAAGCAGGATCAACCTGTTTGAAAGCAGTGGGACCTATTTTAAACCACACTGCAACAAGAAATGTTTAAGTCGCGGTTCTCTAGCTGTCAGTGGACACAGAGTGACACCTCTCACACTGGAGATGTGCTGTGCAGAATGAAATTCCTCATCACACCAACTTTTCAAAGTTTATGATCACAGGTACTTTTTCTCAAGACTGGACATTAAGAACACCAAAATATCCCGTATTTATACATAAGGACTCTAGTACACTCTGAAAATCTTTTTGCTGTTTAGAACTAAACAGCAAGTATATGTATAAGCATTGGCTGCAACACCATCTCAGTCCAGTCTCCTCTAAACTGCAGACTAGATACATGAGGTGCAGGGGTGACCACTATGGACAGCTTGGGTGCCCACCTCTGCCTACCACCCGAGGAGCATGCACCCCCTCTCACCTTGATCCTGCTCACAGCTTCCTGGGCCTGCATCATGCGCACGTTTTTGGAGGGAGTTTTGTCAGAGAGCAGCTGAGTGGAGCCAAGATAATTAGCAGCAAAAATTATTCCATCGATTAAGTCTTCGGGGTCACAAGGCCCGGGAACTGTAACACACAGAGCCATAGCAGTAAGTGAAGCCACCCCGAGGTGGGGGTGGCTACCAAATCCCTGGCATAATACCTGTCCCCCAGCTACTAATCACTGGCCCAGGGGGCCCCAGACCCAGGACCGCTGAGCCGTTGTGTCAACCTGCTGGGCTAAGGCCTCTCTCTGTGCCTGTCTTCTCTCACCCTTCATTTTCAAATAGTTGGAACAATTTTTTCTTAGAATAACTTACTTCACCTGTGCCATTTACTGTGAGAAATGATGTGAATATTTATGTAAATACAAAACATAAAATTCAGTGAAGGATGTTGTTTCTCCTGTCAGACTGAGCTCTTTGGGGACAAGGACTATGTCATAGTCACCTTTGATTCTCATGTCTAGTCAGCGACTCTCACCCAATGGGTATCAAACATTTGCTGGCCAATGCTTAGGTAAGCAGTTCCTTGACTTGCCATGCATTCATATCTCCTCAATTTCCATTTTATTCATAATAGGAGAAACAAGTTTTATAATTCAGAAACCTGGAATATTTGTTTCAGAATGTCTGGATCCCCATAATAGCCTCTGACCCCAATTCTGGGAGACAGATAGTGTTATCCCAAAGCTGTGGAGCCATCCAGCCAACACTGCTGATTTACAGACCATCATGTTCCTGGCTTGTGTCCATAGATCAATTCCAAGGAATTGATCCTAACCATAAAAACCTGTCAACTCTACTTGAAATTAAGACATGTCTGAGACTAATACATAACTTTACAATAGATGCACTAAGAATGGCATTCCAATTTTGCAATGAAAACACGTATCTTCTTTGGCTTGAATGCCATATGAGGGGGCACTCTCCCCCCAAAAAACTGAATTATCTTATGAAGGGCAGGACCCTTGTAGAACAGGCTTCTACTGCAAGGTGAGTGTTCTAGGAGCCCATCTGCATGAATGTACCAGCTGGCATTATGAGAGGCTGCTTTCGACTTCAGCGTACGCTTTTTGGAGACTCTTCCAATGTGTTTGCCCATTACAAGATGGGTGATTGACACAGACAAGTGCTGCATGACAATGCACCTGTCCATACCACGCTGAGTGTTTGTCTATTTTTGACCAAAAACAGCATGACCCCTTTACCACCCCCCCCACCCCCCCCCCAATTTACCTGATCTTGCCTTGAGTGACTTTTTTCAAATTTCCATGGATTAAAAAAGCCCTCAAAGGGAATCATTTTGCAGATGTGGAAGAGGTGAAACAAACAAACAAAAAAAACAGCAGAAGCACTAAAAGGCATCACGACTGATGAGTTCAGAAACTGTTTGGAGGAGTGGATAAATACACAATATTTTTTATAAATAAATTCAGGCTCTTTTTGGGTCTCTCATCAAATTTAGGGAGACTAAAATAACATTTTAACTCAAAGTTAAAACTTCAGGGTCTTAAATTAGATACTTTGGAAACAATTTGCTTTTTCCTCCCGGAGAGCTAATATGAAATGGTTTTAATTTTTATCCTTAAACATAAAGCTCATCTTGAACTTAAATCGCCACTTTCCATGATAATCTATTTATAATGGTTCAGAGTTAAAATAATTTATTCATTTTTTTCTAAAAGCAACGTGGTGGTTGAAGAAAAAAAACAACAATGTTTTAGGAAAGACCTTTATAAAACATCTGTGTAGTAATGAAATAAGGAAACCCATTCCTTGTCTTATTCTCCATCTTTCCGGGAGAGACTTTAGGACAAACACCTAGTGGCACACAGCCACACCTGCCTCCCAATAATTTACACCCTTCTCAACAGCCACGTGCTTCCTGCTTTGAAACCTTCAAAGATGTGACAAGGATTTTGGTTATTTACAATATGTAGTTTAGTCGTATATCAGGAAAGCACTAGTTTAATTAAAATGACACATAGAAAAGTTATTAAATAAAATAACAAGTTTGGACCCACACTATGCTTTTTAAAAAGTAAAAGATTATCATTCTTCTATTATGAATTCCTGTAATGGATGTACAATGTTACTTAAACATAATTATTTTTGCCAAACAGGTATCGAGAAAAAAGATCTCACCCAGGATAGCAACATTTTTAAATGTTTCATTTATTTTGTGAAAATAAAAAAATGTTCAAAAAAAATAAAAATTAACCACCTCTCTACAGGACTTCCAATATCATATATTCAACTCTGATTTAGCTCTACTCACTGAAAAGGGTCCCTCTTCAACTGTAGTAAGTGTGGATATGCAGATATGTTTAAGATCAATCCAAGTAATACTTAAAGGACTGTGTAAATGTCAAGCAGTCAAGAGGCAGAAATATTGAACCTAAACAAATTATACATTTGAGATGTAATCTTAGGCCCTTTATTCTTCCAGGGAAATTGATTATAATCAAATGTCACTGTCACCATATCATACCCAGAAGAAAGTGCCCTAATGTCCTAAGTTCATTTTAGACTCAGATGTTAGTGTATTATTACAAGTTTTAAAAAATGAAAGTTATAATGGTATGAAATCAAAGAATCACAGGTTTCATTTTGGCCTTTTGGATGTGTTCTTCCTTTCAGTGATGCCTTTGTGTTTTCCTGTGGGTGAACAAGCACACACGTTATATCCTCACCCTCGTGTTAATGCTGAACCTGGAGATTGGATAAGAAGAATAGTGTTTCCAAATTTTCAGAAACTCCCCAGTGCTCATGGAATTTTGGAGCTTCAGAAAAATGGTGGAAATAATTTTTAGGTTACTCAAGAAAGAAGCCTGAGTAACTGAATTAAACCTTTGAGCTTGCCCTGGGCTTCAGGCCCAAAGGTTCATGAAGGTTTATGAATCCTGTTAACTCATTCCCAGGGAGTGTGACACATCGACTGTTTACTCACAGGATCCAAAGACCAGACATGGCCTCAAATTGATGCCTCAGCCTCCGGAAAATCCTCCTTCAAGGAAATGACAATCCAGCCTACCCAAGAAGTCATACGTCAACCTCCTAGTAGCAGATCAGTGTAATCTCCAGCTAGGGAGCACCTCTGTGTGAATCAGAAATAGGTGCTCCACTTGTATGGCTTGATCTCAATCTGGCGTGCCTAGCTTGGGCTGAGTTTTGATCCCACTAGGCCTCTTGGCTGGGTATCCTGGTGTCCTGAATGACCTGCACAACAACTGTGTATGGCAGGCAGCCCTCCGTAGAGCACAGGGAGAACTGTGGAGTCAGATAGCCTGGCTCTGCTACTTGATAACTGCATAATTTGGGAAAGTTGCTCACTCCTTCTATGCCTTGGTTCTCTCATGCACAACATGGGGATAATAATAAAACTCGCTTCACAAGATTGACGTGTGGATTCAATTCATTATTACACAGAAAGTGCTTAGAACAGTACCTGGCAAAGAGTAAGAGCTTAATAAATGTTACTATTACCAGCTCATCCAAACAAGAGAGTAAGCGACAGGAATTATTGGGAAAGCCTTTTCCTTTTAAATGAAGAAGACCAAAATTTCTCCCTTAGTTAAAGCTCATTCCCACTTAGATCTCCTTGACGGATGTAAGAGGTATACTGGACTACAGGTAAAGAGACTTACTGGGGTTTCAGATTCAGTATGACCATTACTAAGCTAGGCCAAGTTCCCTCACCCCAGCCTCAGGTCCTCATGGACAGAATCAGCAAAGGCAGGGAGGAGGATATTTCAGAGGCTTACAGTCATCGTTCCTTTAGTCTAAGATTCTAAGATCATTAAGACTGAATTGACTCTGGCCTTTCTTCTCCATTATTGTCTTCTAGCCCAGTGCTTCAAAAACCCAAAATGCTAAAAGATTCATGAATGGTTCAGTGCTCGATATTTCCTTTTCAGCTCTTACCTTCCACGTAGGTTGGAAATGAAGCCAAGCTTTTTCTTGACTGTAATTAAGACAAAGAAGTTTCAAAAAGGGCAAAGAATGATGAAAAAATGCATCAACATAACCATCCATGCAACACATGAAAAATAAACACATTATCAATGGCAGATATTAAGTAGTTGGCAACCATTCTTGGTTACAGAAAGTAAAGTGAAAGTAAAGTATAAAGAAACATATGCATTTCTTACTAAAAGTTACTCAAAGCCCAGAACCATCTATTCATATTTTAGATAATCTTAAAAATCCTACATTCCACAGAGAAATATCTGTCAGCTTAAATATCCCAGAGACCAAAATTCAAAATTCACAATAGCAATAAAAAGGGCTCAATTTGTATTCTTAAGAATCTGGCGGCCTAGTGGTTAGCATTTGGCGCTTTCACCATCGGTCAGGGAACCAACCCCTCCCCACCCCCCAACCCCCGCAAAAAAAAAAAAGAATCTGGATTTTTAAGTGAAAAACTGCTGATTAATAAAAATCACCAAAAATAAGATTATATGCTGAAGTTAAGAATTCCCTGGGATAGTTTTATTTCACTTTAGGTCTTTGCTTACAGTGATCTCTCACTGTGCTAAAAATGTTGGCTAGAGTTTTTATACCTTCTTTTCATCTATTACTGATTTATTTTAGTTTAAAAAGTCCTATGTAATCATTATGTTTTATTTCAAAATAAGAACACAACAAAGGAGCACATTAAAAACCCTAGAATTTCTTATATGAAGTAATACCTTGGAGGAACCATCAGTCTTCCAATAGCACCACTGGAAATAGATATGATCAACTAGAACCCTTCTAGAACCTGACTGAATGGCAGTTTAAATGTTTGCTCTCAGAGAAGCAATACTTACCATCAGGTTCTTTTCACAAATGAATGTCTTAAAGATAACTCTGAGTTGCCTAAGAGTAGGAAATTCATTCCTGCTTCAACCAGTAATGGAATTTATAGCTGATCTATCTGGGGCAGGGTGATGTGAGCTTTGCAGGAGAGTTGGAGACCTAATGTCAAAGACAAGAGTCCTTAAAATGGGCAAAAAGTAGGTTTTGCAAGGCCAAGGTTTATCTTCAGATAGCCTAAAGATTTGCATTGCTAAGAATGTACTAGGTGTTAGGTGATCATTTAAATCATTTTTAGGAAAGTGGTACCTAGTAGAGCATAGCTATCCAACAGGTTGACTTGAATTGAGGTTATACTCTGAGAAGCCTGGTGGCCTGGAAGGGTGAAGGTCCCTGCATGAAGGCTGAGATATCATGGGAAACAATTCCATATCACAGTACTTTATACAGTATTCTTCACTTGGGAGACGGCAATGGCAAAGGAATGATTTGTTAGTCAATACTTGCACAATGTTCTAAAAAATAGTAGTGATAATTGTTATGTGAAAAATTGGAGGGAGCTGAAAATATCTAATTTTAGGAATCAAACTCAATTTGGGACAATGACAAGAATTCAAACACCAGTCACACAATACACTGCTCAGGGCAGCTTGTCAGCAAACTGTGGTCGATGTGCTCATGGGATGAAATGGCTCCTCACACCAAAGAGAGTGAGTTTCTGGTTTAAGAAAGGATCACTTTTAAAGAAACTGAAGACTCAAGTCCACCAGAAATAAAAGGTTAATGAATTCATGGAAAAATGCACACCAAGTGAAAGCTAAGATATGTGGATAGGAGGAAAGAGAACTCCAATTTCAATAGTGTTTTACATTAATTTTACTTTCTATTTATCCGACTGAGAAGACAGGCTCAGTTGAATACCAACAGCCAGTCTCTGGTTGCTTTAACAATCCATAACTTCAGGATATGCAGATGGAAGCCAGCTTCTTCATAAAGGCCAAAGATTTTAAAATTATTATTCTCCAACCATCTCCCTATCTTTGTGCTAGCTACTTAGGGGCCTGGGGTAACAAAGGTTTATTTTGTTTAACCAAAATGGTTAAACCTCCAGATACATTCAAGAAGCCAATTCAGATTTCCTTGAGCTATGAGGATAATTATCTGAATGCCAATCTCAAGGACATTGTC
The DNA here is from genome assembly GCA_004026885.1 of Lyroderma lyra. Taxonomy (NCBI): domain Eukaryota; kingdom Metazoa; phylum Chordata; class Mammalia; order Chiroptera; family Megadermatidae; genus Lyroderma; species Lyroderma lyra. The sequence continues at coordinate 121,857 of PVJL010000620.1, read as the reverse complement.
CAGATTTTAGCAGAAGCTACAGAAGAATTACTTCAGTCTAAAGCTCTAAAAACTCTCATTTTATTTAGAGCCACAATAGAAGGCATTTGGTACATTCACTTGTTTTCTACTCATGAGTTTATGACAGGCTTTCTTTAGTCTCTGTGGTAGTACATTTTGTTTTAAAAAAATGCTTTGTGAAATGAAAGAATCTCTAATTATTACACACAAAGATGATTTTCATCATTATTTCTAAGGATATGCAGAGACATGTACCATGTCCTGTAGGAACTGAAAAGCTAACAAAATTGCCTTGCTTACTATAACTGATGAATATTCCGATGTCTGATTAGCCCTTTGTTTTCTCACATGTGGACAGAGATAAACATTGGTTGATCCTTAACATTCAAAATGTAATACAGACACATTCAAGAAGATAAAGGCCAAAATCTTTGAGATTTTCTAGGAGGTCACACTAAGCATGTGCAGAACCTGGAGGCCTGACAATTGGAATAACGACACACAAGCTACCTTGTCCATGCAGTGTGTGACCTGCAGGCACTTTTCACCCCCAGGACAGCAGATCCTGGTGTTAAGAGCCTGGGCCCACGTGCACACTGGATTCAAATCCTAGCCCAATCAGTTGTGAGCCCTGGGACCGTAGGTAAGTTATTCAACCTCTCAGCTTCTTCAACACATGAAGACAATAATTCCTACCTCACAGAATTATTTTAAGGATTAAATGAGATACAATCTGTGATACGCTTGGCCCAGTGCCTGAACATTGTAAATGCTCAAGAAATGGTAACTCATTACTGTTGTTATCATTGTGGCTGTCACTCTTTTCTTCTTGCTATTTGTTCTCACCTGTCCATGTACTGCGAATAAAGTATAAGGCAAAGTTGTGGGATGTGGGGGCAACAGACACTGTGACCTCATTCATTAGTCCTGTTCCTGTGGCCTAGGGTCTGAGGATCAAGACCAGAGGAAGACAAAGTATATTTCAAATCTAAATTTTAATGTTGTTTCAGAGAAAGTCTCTTGACGTTCATTTGGTTATACATTTACCATTAAATATTCACGCAAGGGAGAAGTATATTTTTATTAAATATACTTCTCTCTTGCGTGAATATTTAATGGCAAATATATATCTATTCAATGATACTTTATGGGTAAATTTTAACTAAGGCTCCTGTTAGAAGTGATCTGCCAGTCAGGTTAAAATGGTGATTGCTTCCTTCCATTGCATTTAACATCAAATTATTAGCACCTGGAGGGAAAATGAGACGCTCATTTATTATGTGGTTTACCTCTCTAACACATATATAGCTGGGGCCTGTTGATTAGGCAGCATCTATATTTAGAGCAAGCTTAGCCCACACAGAGAAGATGATGCAGGTCAATATGTACCTGATGCTGGTTGATAAAGAGATGGGGGTGGCAGATAGTTGGTGTAAGAGATGACAGTACTGAAGAAGGCAGTGTCTTCCCTAGAAACCCAAGTGGGAGCAAGTAGCATTTTCTTGCTTAAATTTTCTCTGCCAGAGCTCAGTGTGGTATCCCTATGTAGGGTGACAGTATGATTTGTTGTCCAAAGGGACACTTTAGGGCTGCACCATCCAGGTGCCCTTTGTCATACAGAAACTGAATAAAATGAAAATTTCAGGTCCTTGGCTCACCAGTCACATGCCAAGGGCTTGCGATTCACACATGGCCGGGGACTACTGAGGAAGCCCGTGTGGAAGCAGAACGTCCCCACAGTTGTGGACTGTTCTCCGGACAGCACTGCTTTAGAGGTGAGATGGGGTACTGCTCTGCCGTGTTGTCGGATTAGTGTGAACTGGAAGCACTGTAGGTAAGCCAGGACAAGGAGTCACTCTGTTGGCATAAACGGTATTTCACTTGGGCTTGAAATAAATGGGTATTTCAAAGCCCATTTCCCAAATCCCATAGCAATTGTTAAGTCCACGATACCCAAGACTTCTAACACATGGGGAAGGATGCTGCTACACACTTTTTGATGTCAAATGGCTAGGACTGTCCAAGAGAACTTTCTGTATTGGTGGAAATGTTCTGTAATCTCCCTTGTCCTATACAGTAGCCACTCGTCACATGTGGCTACCAACCACTTGAAATGTGACTCATATGCCTGAAGAAGTAAGTTTTTCATTTATTTACTAATTAAAATGGACACCTGTGCTAGGGGCTACCAAATTAAATGCAATGGCTTTAATCACTGAATTTCACATTGGATAGAAGAAAATAGAATGTTCTCCTCAGGGTACTTCAGGGCAGAAGCTCTGTGGGAGGCTGCAGAAAGCGTAAACCAGGATTAGAATGGGAGAAAATGGACTGATGGCTTTTGAAATAAAACAGCATCCTACCTCTTGGTTTGAGGAGGCTTCTGCGGGGTCACTGGGATGAAGGGGTGTAGTTGCAGATTCTGCACCCAGGGGCGAGGAACTGCCAGGAGACGGAGACTGGAACACAGCAAGAGAGTAACACAGTGAGAACTGAAGGGACTGTGGGGTGGGACAGAGAAAGCTGCACGCAACTGAACTAACATTTCAGTGGGGAGAAAAATTCCTTGTAAAGGAGCTGCCAACTCCACACAGAAGGGCTCAAATTTGTCAAGCTTTCTTTGAAATTTCTGCCATGTTTTCAAAGAAGCACTTGGAGCTCAGTTCCCCCAACTTTGAAGCTAAGTGTTTAATAGATACCAACTTAATGTAAATACAGTAAAAGTTGAATGCCAAACTTCAAGCTCTTGATGAAAAAAGCTAATGGTGATACACAAATGCTTATGCTTTAAAAATTTTTTTCTTATTGAAGGATACAAAGACTTTGGATAATAAATGCCTTATAAAATCACCTGACCAAGAGTATTTGAATGGGAAAGTAAAAATTACAGCACATATTTTTAAAGAGGCTGCTGGGATTGACTTTGATGCCTAGAAACCATACCACTTGTATTTCCCTAGTCAGTTCAGATTTCAAATATCTTGTCTGATTTAATCCACAGTCCACTGAAAATTCAGAGAAATTTTAGCATTCAAACATTACCTTGGCTGCTTCTAGAAAAGTTAAAAAATTCTTTGTTAAATGATATATTTAAAGTAATTACACTTCTGGGGTTATTAACCCAAAGAAAACAAAAACACTAATTCTAAAGATACATGCACCACTATGTTCATTGTAGCATTATTTACAATAGCCACGATATGGAAGCAACATAGATGTCCACTGATAGATGAATGGATAAAGATGTGGCCCAGATACACAATGGAATATTGCTCAGTCATAAAAAAAAAGAATGAATCTTGCCATTTGCAATGACATAGATGTACCTAGAGAGTACTATGCTAAGTGAAATAAGTCAGAGATAGATAAATACCGTATACTCTCATTTATATGTGGAATCTAAAGAACAAAATAAATGAACAAACAAAACAAAACAGAGCTCATAGACAAAGAGAGCAAACTGATGGTTGCCAGAGGGAAGGCGGGCGGGGGGGGGAGGATGGAGGAAAAGAAGAAGGGAATTAAGAAACACAAATTGCCAGTTATAAAGTAATAATGGGAATATAATGTATGGCACAGGAAATGTACTCAATAGTATTGCAGCAACTATGTATGGTGACAGATGGCTATTAGTCTTGTTGTGGTGATCACTTCATAAGGTATATAAATGTTGAATCACTATATTATACACCTAAAATAAGATTGTATATCAACTATAACTTCAAAATTAAGAAAATCTTTAATAAAAATAAGAAAGGCTTAGAGACATAGTTTCAGGTATATAACTACCTCAGGGGACAGGCGCAGGCTCCTTACATAGATAGGCACCGCTGGAAGTGACACTCCAGGCCAGTGTCGGACACACAGCACACGCTTCACAAATACTTGCTGAATGAATGACCAAAGCAGCAAACAAGCACAGAGATGGGACTAATTCGGGCTCTCAAAACTCTCCCTTAGCAGAGAACTGAACATTTCTAAGAGATGAAGGGACTCTTCAGGTAAGGCATGGGGATGCTTAAGAATTCTAGAGCGATGGTCCTCTGAGTAAGAAAGTACTGCTTCTGTTTGTAGGTGATGTCTTTTTGATAGTGGACATAAAATAAAACCCACACAAGGATCTATTCTCTGAGAAAATGTAGGGATGTGAGCAAGGGAAGGTAAGCAAAGGGATCAAAAGAACACTAATGATTGCCTGAATCTCATCTGATCTCATGGGACTGACCCCCTTAGGGAAGCTGAGGTGCAGAGACATCAGTAACATAACTGTGGCAAGAAGGAATGCACCACAAATCAGTGGGGCTGAAGAGGGAAGTAAGCATATTAATATACAATGGGGACCTCAGGAGCAGTTTGTGAAATCATAAAACATAAATAAATATTTTCCCAATAGTCTCAATGACAGGAAACACGGGGGCACCAAATGAACAGGGAGGGGATGTGGTGCAATGCAGTAGCCTTCCCACTGAGACACTGCATGGTTCTGGTCTATTGCTGTGAGGCCTACATTTGTTTCTCATGAGCGCATGTGTCTGATTCTGAGCAGGCAGGTGAGGGCGACAGAGTCTCTAAAACATTCATATGCAGAAATCAGCCACTTTGTAGTAAAGCCAAGATGATGGGCACAGGGGAATAGCAGACATAAAGTACCCCAGGCTCCAGAGCCCCTGGGTACAAGAAAACAGCCCTGCATGCCTTTAAAAAGAACACAAAAAATTTCATTTGGCACCCAAGAGAGTTGGTGGGTACTTGCTGAGTTAGCTCTATGTTTGACCTACACAAAATTAATGTAGTGAAGTCTTCATGAGAATTTGATGCTTTAAAATTTCCCAAATTTTCAAATTTGAAGAGCTTCCTTAGATATTTATGTCTATTTTTTTCCCCAAGTAATTTTCTCTGTCACAAAGATTTTAAGGGTCTAGTCCCTGGGGAAGCTAGTGCAGCTGGTTTCTCTTTAATGTTGGTTGGAAGGCAGTGTGGCACCTTCATGAACAAAACAACCCTCCAAGAGTCCCATAGTTCCTATTTCTTGGTCTATTTTCTGTTGCAAATCTTTTAAAAATGGATTCTTTCAATGCCATGAGCATTCAATCAACTCAAGATGATATGAGAAGACAGGTTATACAGACAGTGGGCTGGGATATGAATGAGGCAGACCAAATCCCACAGCGAGCTAAGTAACCAGTGCTGGGTGCCTATCACAGAACACTGGAGAAGCACCAATGGGACTGCAGTGAGCACTGCTTTCACGGAGGCTCTCATCGACCCACACCAACTTTTACCCGGGCCCACTTCCCCTCAGACAATGGTCACTCTAGCTTTCTGCAAGCAAAGGAGCTCATTCATGTTTCCTTCCATTTGCACATACAGAAATACCTCCACATAAGACCCTTCTCTCTCCTTCTTCCCTATGTTCAATGCATAATTCAAAAGCACACATCTTGCTGAAGCTTTGTTACTCCATTCCTGATGGCATGTGCCAGGTTTTGTAATTACTGTTTCTGTGTATGTCTGCCCTCTCTCCCAAGAGCTTTTTGGTAGGGGCCTTGGTCCCATAAACAATAGGCACTCAGTAAATGAATAAATTGTTTCAGTGTAGTTCCAGCTTCACAAGTTGGCCAAGCTGCACAGAAAGCAGGACAACCACTACTTTCTTTCCTTATGTTTTAGTGGTCAATGGTAAGCCCTTTCTGATACAGCACCCCATGCTGTTATATGTCGAATGTTAAATCTGCATTTTAAATTAGAAAAATGTTTTTTGCTTGTGAAGACCATGACCTTATCTCCACCAAAGCTCTTCTGAAGCAGAAAGCAGTCCCAAAATGAGAGAGGTGAACGTTTATTGCTTATCACACCACTCACTGCTAATAATGTCAAGGCGGAAAAATACCTTTGGAGCAGACAAAGCCTCCATGGAGTCTAAACAAAGGTGCTAGTATCAACTCATCTCAAATATCTGCTTTGAAAGTCCTTTGCTTCTTATCTCCAACTTCTGCCTCCCACTCGCAAAAGTGGAGAGAAAACCAAAAATTGGATAACACTTTTTACTTTCAAAGAATGTACTGTAGGCAAAATTTAATCAATGAAATATGATACAAAAGCAAAAATTATTACATACAAGGCTGTCCAGAAAAAAATCCAGCCATAAATACCTCTATTTTTCATATTACATGGCTGGGTACTTTCCAGACAGTACTCATACATCTATGGGTTACTAGATTGATATCCAATTTTAGGCAAACAAGACCAATTGCATGAAGCAAATGAAAACTTAGAAATTCACAAAGGTAAGTGCTAAACAGGGAGATGACAGAGGTAGTGGTCAAATATGACTCAACAACTCCCTGTTCTGGGTAATTACAGGAGGCCTCCTTAAGCTCAACAACTTGTCTTCTGCAGATTGTATTCTAGCTGATCCTCTCCAACTATGATCTAAATTTACCCTGATAGTTCTGGGGTTCCACAAAGCAGTTTTTTTCAGCCTTACCACTTGGGTTGAGATGGATAGTCTTGTTCTTAGATCAGAGGTGGCTTAAGGATCAAGAAGTGTCCAAAAGGAAAGCTGATCATTCATTTAAATTTCAACTAAATACCTCCTAGGTACAAATGCCATATTGCTGGTGGTAGGCGTCAGGCAAAGAGCTGAAGGAATTTTCAAGCTTTGGAGGGGAGAAGAGAAGCACACAAGTAACTATTACTCATTTATTTTTAAACAGACATTTCAGTGTCTATCTGTCTTCCTAACACTGGGCCCGGAAACAAAGGGGAAGGGGTCCTGTCCTCCACCCCTTTCCAGGCAACTGGAGGAGGCAGCCATGTGAAGGTAGGGGTATAACAGGGGCCAGGGTAATAATCTGTAAGTCAGGCAGGGCTGGGAGGGATCAATTCTGCAGGAGGGGAGGGGTATGTGTCAGACAATTCCTCATGGGTAAGGTGATGGCTTTAGCTGAATCCTGAAAAACTGCAGTATTCATGAAGGAGGATGGGGTAAAGAAGGGGAAAAGTACTGGAAACAGAGGAAGGGAGGTGGAAGCACAGCTCTACAGGGAAGAGAAGAGTTGAAGAGCTGGGCAGGGACCAGTCACTGGAGCCCCACTTGATGACAAGCAGTGCCTACAGAGAGTGTTATTTTTGTTTTGTTTTGTTTTTTTGTGAGTCATTGGCCTGTGATCCTCACTGAAGAAGCACAATCTAGGCACTTCCTAGCTATTTCTGAGCTGAACTGGAAAAGATAAAGGATTAAGGGACTAAGTTATGACTTTCGCTCTTTCCCTTAATCTTTTCACCCTAGGACATCTGTGTGAAGAGATTACAATCTGAAAAAGTTGATGGCATAATAAGAATACCCCAAAACTAGAGGTAAAGGGCCCTCTAGCTCTTCTCCAATGGAATATGTTCTTTTCAGAAAGGCCTAAAGACTGAAGTAAGACTGAGAGCAAAGCTGTGACTTAGAGAGGTGTACAGAGATATTGAGGCTTTTGGAGGAGTTCTAGACAAAAGACATGGAATCCTGAGTTCTACCTGAATCATTCACTCATTCATTTAACATAAAAGTGTTCTAAGTGTCTGACGAAGCCCAGATCCCTGCCTATGCCCAAGAAACTTCTGGTTCATCAAGGAGACAGACCTATAAACATACACAAGGTGTCCTCTGTAAGCAGTAGTCATTGAGTCCCTGAGGAAAGCAAGTCACAATAACACAAAAACATCCATTAAGGAGCTAACTGCTCACAATGGTAGTGTCCACCTTAACAGTGCTCTTCAGACACTAGCATCTACCTGGGCCATGTCTTTGTCAGCTGTCTCTATTCACTATTGGGACCATCTGGCATTATAAGGCAAAAACACCCACTGCACCCCACCCCCCGGCAGCAAATGCACTGAAAACTTTAAGAGAAAATATTAAATATATAAATACCTATAAAGCAGAATTTTATAAAGTTGATGAGGGAAAAGTTGAAGAACTGCTCAAATCAGTCACAGATAACTGAAGAATTTGTGGAGTTACATCAGCTAACAATTAAAAACAAAAAACTGGAAGAGATGATGATGTTAGAGACATTTCAGAAGAGCATGACTGGAATTTCAAATAAGAGAGGCCTTGGGGACAACTAAGTCAGCTCTTAAATATTTTTGCTGAAAGGGCATGATCAAAAGGATCCTTTTTGAACATGCTAGGTAAGTTACATGTGAATTGAAGAAGGTGATTCTATTTTGTGACTGAATCATTATTTTTGAAAACAAATTAAAACTCCACAAAATCAATACTTCTTCTCTAAGAATTCATCTAGAGTTGAAATTGTAACCTACCTGTTGTTAATCAAAAGATAAAGTAAGCTTATGTTTATAATTTGTAGTATATTTTCCAAGGTAAAGTTTTAATCAAATCTCCTCTTCCCATGCTTACTTTAAAATTTTGGTACTAGTTTTAAGTGAAGTAATTTTTTTATTGTTAAATTTATTGGGGTGTCATTGGTTAGTAAAACTTACACAGGTTCCAGGTGTACAATTTTATAATACATCACCTATGTTATGTGTTCATCACCCAGAGTCAGTTCTCTTTCCATCATCATATGTTTGAGACCCTGTCCTTCTTTCCCACGCTCCGCCACACCCTCAGATGAACACTAACCACTAAATTGTTGATTGTGTCCATGAGTTTTTGTTTCTTTGTTGCTTTCAGCTTTGTGTTCCATATTATGAATGAAGTCATATGGTTCTTGGTTTTTTGTCTGGTTTATTTTGCTTTCCAGGATGGTCTCAAGGTCCATCCATGTTGTCATAAATGACCCTATTTCATCTTTTCTTATGGTTGAGTAACATTCCATTGTGTATACGTACTATAGCTTCTTTATTCAGTCATCTATTAAAGGACACTTTGGCTGTTTCCATGACTTGGCTACCGTGCAAAGTGCTGCGATGACACTGGGGTACATATATCTTTGCAGACTAAGATTTTCAAATTTTTTGGATAGATACACAGAAGTGGAATTGCCAGGTCATATGGAAACTCTATTCTTAGTTTTTTGAGGAACCCCCATACTGTTCTCCACAGTGGTTGTATCAGTTTGCATTCCCACCACCAGTGGGTGACAGATCCTTTTTCTCCACATTCTCTCCAGCTGTTGTTATGCCTTGTCTTGTTGATAACAGCCATTTTAACAGGTGTGAGGTGGTACCTCATTGTGGTTTTGATTTGCATTTCCATGATAGCTAATGAGGATGAGCATTTTTTTATATGTCTGCTGGCCATTTGTATTTCTTTGTGGGAAAAGTATCTGTTTAGTTCTACTGCCCACTTTTTAATTGGTATTTTTAAAGTCGTATTTTAGATATTAAACCCTTATCCCTTATCTGATGCGTTGTTTGCAAATATTTTCTACCATTTGGTTAGCTGTCTCTTTGCTTTATTGATGGTTTCTTTTGCTGTGCAGAAGCTTTTTAGTTTGATATAGTCCCATTCATTTATTTTGGCTTTTACTTCCCTTGCCTTTGAGGTCATGAAATCCTCCTTGAGTCCTAGGTCTATAAGTTTAGTACCTATGTTTTTTTCTATACACTTTGTTGTTTCAGGTCTTATATGAGGGTCTTTAAACCATTTTGAGTTAATTTTTGTATATGGTGAGAATTCATAGCTTAGATTCATTCTTTTGCATATATTTTTCAGCTTTCCCAGCACCACCTACTAAAGAGGCTGTCTTTTCCTCATTGCATATTTTTTGTTCCTTTATAAAACATTATTCGTCCATAAATTTGTGGATTTATTTCTGGGTTTTCAGTTCTGTTCCATTGGTCTATGTGTCTGTTTTCCTGGAAATACCAAGCTGTTTTGATTATTGATGCTTTGTAATATAAATTGAAGTTAGGGAGGGTAATACCATCAGCCTTATTCTTTTTATATAGTGTTGCTCTGGCAATTTGAGATCTTTTATGTTTCCATATAAATCTGATAATTCTTTTATCTATTTTGCGAAAGCATGATTGTGGGATTGTGATAGATACTGCATTAAATCTGTAGATTGCTTTGGGCAGAATGGCTATTTCAACAATATTAAGTCCTCCTATCCATGAACAGGGAATCTCTTTCCATTTCTTTGTGTCTGCTTCAATTTCTTTCAAAAGTGTCTTATAGTTTTCCATGTGTAAATCTGTCACATTCTTTAAGTTAATTCCCATTCTTTTTGTTGTGATAGCAAAGGGAATTGACTCCCTCCTTTCTTTTTCTGTGGATTCGTTGTTTGTATAAAGAAATGCTGTTGATTTTTGTACATTGATTTTGTATCCTGTGACTATACTGTATTCATTTATTGTTTCTAATAGTTTCCTGGTGGAATCTATGGAATTTTCTATATAAAGGATCATGTCATCTGCAAATAGGGACAATTTGACCTCTTCTTTCCCAATTTGGATACCTTTTATTCCTTTCTCTTGCCTGATTACTGTGCCTAGAACTTCCAGTACTATATTGAATAACAGGGGTGACAGTGGGCATCCCTGTCTTGTTCCTGACTTTTAGGGGAATAGGCTTCTACTTTTCCCCATTCAGTATGATATTAGGTGAGGGTTTGTCATATATGGCCTTTATTATGTTGAGACACTTTCCTTCTATGCCTGTTTTATTCAGTGTTTTGATCATAAATGGATGTTGTATTTTGTCAAATGCTTTTTCTGCATCTACTGATATGATCATATGGTCTTTATCTTTTCTTTTGTTTATGTAGTGTATCACTTTGATTGATTTTCATATGTTGAACCATCCTTGTGCTCCTGGGATGAATCCCACTTGATCATGATGTATAACTTTTTTGATGCATGGTTGTATTCTATTTGATAATATTTGGTTTAGAAACTTTGCATCTGTATTCATCAGAGATATTGGTCTATAGTTTTCTTTTTTGTGTGCTGTGTTTCTTTTTTTTTTGTGCTGTATTAGGGTAATGTTGGCCTCATAGAATCAATTAGGAAGTATTGCCTCATCTTCAATTTTTTGGAAGAGTCTGAGGAGGATAAGCATTAATTCTTCTTTGAATGCTTGGTAAAATTCATCAGTGAAACTGTCTGGTTCAGGGCTTTTGCTTCTAGGGAGGTTGTGGATAGTCATTTCAATTTCTCTACCATTGATTGGTCTGTTTAAATGATCCAGTTCTTGGTTCAGTCTAGGTAGGCTGTAAGTTTCTAGAAACTTGTCCATTTCTTCTAGGTTGTTAAATTTAGTGGCATAAAGCCCTTCATAATATTTGCTTATACTCCTTTGTATTTCTGTGGTATCAGTGGTAATTTCTCCCCTTTCATTTCTAACTTTGGATATTTGAGTTCTTTCTTTTCATCCTTTGATTAGTCTAGCCAGGGGTTTATCAATTTTGTTGACTTTCTCAAAGAATCATCTCTTTGTAATATTAATTTTTTTTCTGTTGTCCCTCTGTTCTCTAATTGGTTTAGCTCTGCTTTAAGTTTTACTATTTCTTTTCTTCTTCTGACTTTGGGTTTTGTCTGCTCTTCTTTTTTGAGTTCTTTAAGATGGGATGCTAAGGTGTTTACTTGTGATTTTTCTTGTTTCTTAAGATAGGCCTGTAATGATATAAATTTCCCTCTTATTACTGCTTTCACTAAGGTACTCATATTGTCCACTGTGTCCCAATAATTTTGATATGTTGTGTTTTCATTGTCATTAGTTTTTGTAAATATTTTAATCTCCTTTTATTTGTTCTTTTCTCCAGTCATTTTTCAATAAGATGTTTAATCTCCATGTATATATGGTTTTTCCTCCTTTCCCTTTACAGCTGATCTCCAATTTCAAACCTTTGTGATCTGAGAATACACTTGGTATGACTTTGATCTTCTTCAATTTGCTGAGGCTACTTTTGTGTCTCAGCATGTGGTCTATCCTTGACAATGTTCCATGTGCACTAGAAAAGAAGGTATAGTCTCTTTTTTTGCTGGATGAAGTGTCCTGTAAATGTCAATTATGTCCAATTGCTGTAATGCATTGTTTAGAGCTGATATTTCCTTATTTATTTTCTGTTTGGATGATCTGTCCATGGCTGTTAAGGGCTGTTAAGGGGGTGTTTAAGTCTCTAGCAATGATCATGCTTTTTCAGTTTCTCCTTTCAGATCTGTTAGTAGTTGCTTTGTATACTTTGTATAAGGTGCTTCCTGATTGGGAGCATATATATTAATTAGTGTCAAGCCTTCTTGTTGCATTGTGCTTTTTACCATTATGTAATATCTATCTTTGTCTCTTGCTATCTTTTTTACCCTGAAGTGTATTGCATCAGCTATCAGTATGGCAACTCCTGCTTTTCTCTGGGTACCATTTGCTTGGAGTATTGTTTCCTGTCCTTCCACTCTGAGTCTGTGTTTGTCTTTGAAGACAGCATATGGATGGGTTTTGTTTTTTAATGCAGTTTGTTATTCTGTGTTTTTTAAATTAATAAGTTCAGTCCATTAACATTTAAGAGTAATGATTGATATGTGAGGATTTCCTCTGGCCATTACTTTTTTGTTGTTGTTGTTTTTTGTTTGTTTCTTTCTTGTTGCCCCAACTCCATTTCATTTGTCTTGATGTTTTGTTTCAGGTCAAAGAGCCTCCATCAGTATTTCTTGATGTGCCAGCCTCGTGCTGGCAAATTCCTTCAGCTTCTGTGTGTCTGAGAAGGTCTTCATTCCTCCTTCATATCTGAAGGATAATTTTGCTGGATAAATTAGTCTTGGTTGGAAGTTTCTCTCTTTTAAAGTTTTGAATATTTGATTCCACTCCTTCTTGGCTTGTATTGTTTCTGCTGAGAAGTCTGATGCCAGCCTGATGGGTTTTCATCTAAAGGTTATAGTTCTTTTTTCCCTGGCTGCCTTGAGAATTGTCTCTTTGTCTTTACTTTTTGACATCTTTAGTACCATGTGTCTTGGAGAAGATCTGCTAGGCTCCAGGTATCTAGGGGACCTGTTTTCTTCTTGAACTTGGGGTTCCATGTCTTTCCATAGGTTTGGAAAGTTCTCATCTACTATTTGTTTGAGTATGTTCTCTGTAGAGTTCTCTGCTACTTCTTCTATTCCTATTATCCTGATGCTGTTTTGTCTCCTGGAGTCAGATAGTTCTTGCAGAGTTTTTTCTATCCTTTTGGTTTTATGTTCCCTATCTTCCTCTTTTTGAGATGTTTCCATGTTCTGATCTTCGATATCACTAATTCTTTCCTCCATGTGGTTGGCCCTGTTTCCTATGTCAGTTATTTCATTTCTCACTTCTTTTATTGTAGTATTTATCCCTTGAATTTCCACCTCGTTCTTTCTTGTGTTTTGAATTTCTTTGTTAAATTGTTCCTTTTGTTCACAGATTTCCTTTCTTAGGTTGTTTGCCTCAGCTATGGTGTTCTGCCAGTATGTTTTCATTTCTCTAAGAGTCTTTAGAATGGCTACTTTATAATCTCTATCACTTAGTTCAGAAATTTCTAGGTCTATGAGATCCTTTTGTGGAGATTTTTCACCTTCTGAGCAGCTTTAAATCCTAAGGTACTCATATTTTCCACTGTGTACTTCCTCTTTGGTATGAGGGTTTCATATTCAGCAGAGCCCAGGAGCTCTTTCCTTATCTGGTTAGTATTTTGTGGTGTCTTGCTGTAGGGCAGATACTAGGTGGCACTGGGGGCGGGCGAGTTTTGGGAGAGAGGGGAGGTGTTTAAGCCTTATCTCTGGTCTCCAGCTGCGTTTGGAGGCAGGGCATGTGTATCCACAGTCCCTCCACTTCCTGCAGTTCATTGGGGAGGCTGTATGAGAGGGGAGAGGCCAACAAAATGTGCACTGGGGCAGCTGCACCTCCTGCTCTTTGCTGGGGAAGCTGGGGGAGATGGGGAGGCTGATGACATGCAGGCTGAGGTCACTCTCGCTGGGTGGAGTGAATGCTATAAAATCCGCCTCTCTTTTTGGGCATGCTCCAGCGACTGGTCTCCATAGCAGCCACTGAGGGCAGAGTCTGCAAGTGCACTCCACGTGAGAGCGTCGGGTGCATGCAAGCCACAGGTCCAAAGATGTGGGCCTGATGTCATAGGCGCGTGATGGTGGCAGGTGCACCTCTGCCATGTGTCAGGAACTGTGGTCCTGTGGAGGAGCTGTGCATGCATGTGCTGTGAGCTGCGAAGGTGCCAGGAGGTGAAGTGCTGTCTCTGGGGCCCCACCTCAGCCTGTAGCTGTTCAGAGTCCTCGCTTATCCCTCTTGCTACTCAAGAGCTTCAGAGGCTTGCCCCCAAGGTCTGTCCCCAACATGTTGCTGTAAGGCCCAGTTCCCCCATGGTCTCCCACCATTTCACCCTTCTGGTTTTCACTCTTGTCACCTCTTGGCCTCCTCCCTCCTGTGTACTGTGTTGCTCCCTGATTTCAATCCTTTAGTCAGCAGCAATGGGGTCTTGTTGAGATTCATCTCTGTTCCCTTCCCTCTCTCCTGCTTGCACCCCTCTCTCCAACCTTCAGGTGTTTTCTTGCGATGCGTGGACTTCTCAGCTGTCACTGTGTCAACTCAGGGTCCTCTTTCTTGGCTCCTGGATGGCCATTCAATTGTGTTTTCTGGGAGAGGCTTTAGGGACCCCCTCCTCGGTCATCATCTTTCCCTCTCTCCAGCTTTTTTTTTTGGCATATGTTTTTTCAATTTTTCCCAGCACCATTTACTGAACAGACTTTCTTTTTTGCATTGTATAATTTCCACATATTTGTGGATTTATTTCTGGGTTTTTGAATCTGCTCCATTAGTCTGTGCATCTGTTTTTCTGCCAACACCAAGCTGTCTTGATTACTGACCCTTGTAGCATAGATTGAAATCAGGGAGTGTGATGCCTCCGGCCTTACTATTTTTATGTAGGATTGTTTTGGTGATTTGGAGTCTTTTGTGGTTCCACACGAATCTGATGATTCTTTTATCTATTTCTTGAGAGAATGTCTGTGGGATTTGGATGGGAATTGCATTAAATCTGTATATTGCTTTGGGTAATATGGCCATTTTCACTATGTTGAATCTTCCAATCCATGAACATGGAATATCTTTCCATTTCTTTGTGTCCTCTTCAACTTCTTTTAGTAGTGTAATGTCTTATAGTTTTCAGTATGTAAGTCCTTCATGCTCTTCATTCAGTATATTCCTAAGTATTCTATTCTTTTGGTTGTGATTGCAAAATGTATCGTTTTTCTCATTCCATTTTTTGAACTATCATTGTTGATATATAGAAATGCAATTGATTTTTGAACACTGATTTTATATCCTGCAACTTTTACTGTACTTGTTTATTATTTCTAATAGTTTTCTGGTGAAGTATTTAGAATTTTCTATATAAAGAATCATGTCATCTGCAAACAGTGACAGTTTAACTTCTATCCCAATTTGGATGCCTTTCATTCCTTTCTCTTGCCTGATTGCTCTGGCTAGAACATCCAGTATTATATTGAATAACAGTGGTGACCAGGGACATCCCTGTCTTGTTCCTGATTTTAGGGGAATAGGCTTCAGTTTTTCTCCATTCAGTATGATATCAGCTGAGTGTCTGTCATATATCGCCTTTATTATGTGGAGGTATTTTCCTACCATATCCATTTTATTAAGTGTTTTGATCATAAATGGACATTGTATCTTGTAAATTGCTTTTCTGCATCAATTGATATAAACATATGGTTTTTAATCTTTTGGGTTGTTTATAGGGTGTATCATATTGATTGATTTGCATATGCTGCATCATCCTTGTACTCCTGGGATCAATGCCACTTGATTGTGGTGTATTATCTTTTTGATGCATTGTTGTATTCTAATTGCTAGTATTTAATTTAGGATATTTGCATTTGGGTTTATCAGACATATTGGTCTACAGTTTTCATTTTTTGTGTTATCCATACCAGGCTTTGGTATTAGGGTTATGATGGCCTCGTGGAAAGAGTTGGGAAATATTGCCTCTTCATCAATTTTTTGGAAGAGTTTGAGGAGAATAGGCATTAGTTTTTCTTTAAATGCTTGATAAAAATCATTGGTGAGACGGTCTGGCCCAGGGCCTTTGCTTTTTTTTTTGGGGGGGGGGGCGGAGTTTGATGACTGTTTCAATATTTTACTGTTGACTCATCTATTTAGATTATTCAGTTCTTCTTAGTACAGTTTACATAGACTATGTTTTTAGAAACCTGTCCATTTCTTCAAGGTTGTTAAACTTGTGGCATATACTCCTTCATATTTTCACAGGATCTTTTGTAATTCTGTGGTACCAGTGGTAATTTCTCCCCTTTTGTTACTAATTTTGGTTGTGTTTTTTCTCTTTGCCCCTTGGTAAGCCTAGTCAGGGGTTAGTCAGTCTTAGTGATTTTTTCAAAGAACCAGCTTTCGTTCCATTAATTTTCTCTATCATTTTTCTGTTCTCTATTTAATTTAGTTATGTTATAATGTTTATTATTTCCTTCCTTCTGCTGAGTTTGGGCTTCTTTTATTCTTTTTCTAGTTCTTTAAGATGGGATATTATGTTATTTACTTGTGCTTTTTGTTCTTTATTGAAATAGGTATGTAATGATATAAATTTCCCTTATTACTGCTTTCGCTGAGTCCCAATAATTTTGATACATGGTATTTTCATTGTCATTAGCTTGTATATATATTTAAATCTCTTCTATTTCTTCTTTGATCAAATCATTTTTTATTGTTAGATGTATTGGGGTGAACTTAACCCCAATGGTTCCATGTGTACAATTCTACAGTGCATCGTCTATGTGTTGCATTACATGTTCACTACCCAGTGTGAGTTCTCTTTCCATCACCATATATTTACCCCCCCATCCCCTCTGTGTTCTTCCACCCCCTTCTCCCTTGCCCCCAGGTAATCACTAAACTATTGACTGTGTCCATGAGTTTTTGTTTCTTTGCTGCTTTTAGTTTTATATTCCACGTACGAGTGAAGTCATATGGTTCCTGTTTTTTTTCTGTCTGGCTTATTTCACTTAGCATGATGTTCTTGAAGTCCATCCATTTTGTTGTAAATGGCAGTATTTCATCTTTTCTCATAGCTGAGTAATATTCCATTGTGTAGATGTACCACAGCTTCTTTATCCAGTCACCTACTGAAGGGCACTTTGGTTGCTTTCATGTCTTGGTCACCATTAATAGGGCTGCAATGAACACTGGGGTACATAAGTCTTTGTAAACTAAGATTCTTAATTTTTTTGAGTACATACTCAGAAGGGAGATTGTCAGGTCATATGGTAACTCCATTCTCACATTTTTGAGGAATCTCCCCACTGTCCTCCATAGTGGTTGTACCAATTTGCATTCCCACCAACAGCGTGCAAGAGTTCCTTTTCTCCACATCCTTTCTAGCATTTGTTATTCCTTATTTTATTGATAATAGCCATTTTAACAGGTGTGAGGTGGTACCTCATTGAGGTTTTGATTTGCAATTCCCTAATAGCTAATGAGGCTGAGCATTTCTTTATATGTCTGTTGGCCATTTGTATGTCTTCATGGGAGAAATGTCTGTTTAGGTCCTCTGCCCACTTTTTAATTGGGTTGTTAGGTTTTTGTTGTTGAGTCACACTAGTTCTTTATATATTCCAGATATTAGACCCTTATCAGATGCACTGTTTGCAATATTTTCTCCCATTTGGTTGGCTCTTTGCTTTGTTGATGGTTTCTTTTGCTGTGCAGAAGTATTTTAGTTTGATATAGTCTCATTCATTTATTTTTGCTTTTACCTCCCCTTGCCTTTGAGGTCAGGTTCATGAAATCCTCCTTGAGCCTGAAGTCTCTAAATTTAGTACCAATGTTTTCTTCTATACAGTTTATTTCAGGTCTTATGCAGAGGTCTTTAATCCATTTTGAATTAATTTTGGTATATGCTGAGAGTTCAAAGCTCAGATGAATTCTTTTGCATATGTTTTTCCAGTTTTCTCAGCAGCATCTACTGAAGATGCTGTCATTGCATATGTTTTGCTACTTTATCAAAAATGATTTGCCCATATATTTGTGGATTTGTTTCTGGGTTTTCAGTTGTGTTCCATTGGTCTATGTGTCTGTTTTTCTGGCAGTACTAAGCTGTTTTGATTATTGATGCTTTGTAGTATAAATTGAAATTGGGGAGCATGATATCACCAGCCTTATTCTTTTTACGTAATATTTCTTTGGTCATTGGAGATCTTTTGTGGTTCCATACAAATATGATAATTTTAAAATCTACTTTGTGAAAGTATGTTTGTGGGATTTGTATGGGAATTGCATTATATCTGTATATTGCTTTGGTTAAAATGCCCATTTTAGCAATGTTAAGTCTTCCTATTCAAGAACACAAAATATCGGTCCATTTCTTTATGTACTCTTCAATGTCTTTCAAAAGTGTCTTGTACTTTTTCATGTATAAGTTTATCGTGTTCTTTGTTAATTCCCAGGTATTTCACTTTTTTGTTGTAATCGCAAAAGGTATTCTCTCACATCTTTTTCTGAAGGTCTGTTTGTATGTAGGAATGAGTTCATTTTTGCATGATGATTTTGTATCCTGCAACTTTACTGTATTCATTTATTATTTCTAATAGTTTACTGGTGTAGTCTTTCGAATTTTCTATATAGAGGATCATGTCATCTGCAAATAGTGACTTTGACTTCTCTCCTAATTTGGAGGCCTTTTATTCCTTTCTCTGGACTGATTTGCTCTGATCAAGTCATTTTTTAATAACATGGGTTTTTAAAAATTTGTTTGTTATTTATTTATTTATTTATTTATTTATTTATCGCAGTTCCTCTTCTATTTCAAAGCTTTGTGGTCTGAAGATATGCTTTGTATGATTCCAATTTTCTTGAATTTGCTGAGTCTAGTTTTGTGTCCTAGTATATGGTCCATCCTTGAGAATGTTCCATGTGCACCAGAATGTATATTATTGTGTTGTAGGATAAAGTGTCCTGTAAAGGTCAATTGTGTCCAATTGTTGCAATGTATCATTTAGAACTGATACTTCTTTATTTATATTCTGTTTGGATGATCTGTCCATGATTGTCAAGAGGATACTTAGGTTCCCTACTATAATTATATTTTTGTCAGTTTCACTTTTTAGATCTTTAAGTAGTTGATTTACAAATTTTGGTGCTTCCTGATTGGAGGAATATATATTGACAACTGTTATGTCTTCTTGTTGTTGTATTGTCCCCTTTATCATTATGAAATTTACATTTTTGCTCCTTATTACCTTTTTTGGCCTGAGGTCTATTTTATCAGCTATAAGTATGGCTACTCTTGCTTTTCTCTGGAGGCCATTTGCTTGGAGTATTGTTTTCCACCCTTTCACTCTGAGTCTATGTTTGTCCTTGTGGCTGAAGTGTGTCTTGGAGACAGCAAATAGATGGGTTTTGTTTCTTAATTTAGTGAGCTATGCTGTGCCTTTTCATTGGTGAGTTCAGACAATTTACAATTGGGCTGATGACTGATTTATGAAGATTTCCTATGGCCATTTTGTTTTTCGGTTTTGGCTTTTTGGTGTTTCAGTTTCATCTTTGCTTTTTTATTTATTTATTTATTTTTATTTTGATGGTATTCTATTATTTTTTCCTTCTGTTTCCTCTTTTAATTTTGTTGTGTGTCTTGGTTCTGGTTTTTTTCTGAGTAGTAACCATGAGGTTTATGAAAAGGAAAGTTTCACATATGTAGTGACTCCTTTTCTTAAGCAGACTCTTAATTTCTATTCTCTTTTGGGAATTTAAACCTATACTTCTTCCTTTACATGCTGTTGTTGTCCTAATCTTTTGCCATTTACTTAGGCTTTTTGTTTCAGGTTGAGTAACCTCCTTTGGTATTTCCTGGAGTGCCAGCCTTGTGTTGGAGAATTCCCTCAGCTTGTGTATGTCTGAAAAGGTCTTTATTCCTTCTTCATATCTAAAGGATAATTTTGCTGGATAGATTATTATTGGCTAGTAGTTCTTTTCTCTCTCTCTCTCTCTCTCTCTCTCTCTCTCTCTCTCTCTCTCTCTCCTCTCCTCTCCTCTCTCTCTCTCTCTCTCTCTTTTGTTGGTTCCCTGAGCAGCTATCGAACCCAGCCTGCGGCAGTGAGAACACCAAAACCTAGCCACTAGACCACCAGGGAACCCTGTTCCTCTCTTTTAATATTCTGAATATAGGATTTTACTGCCTCCTGTGTTGAAGAGCTTTTGCTGAGAAGTTTGATGACAGTCCGTTGGGCTTTCTTTGAAGGTTATGCATTTCCCCCCCCTGGCTGCCTTGAGAAATCTTTCTTTGTCTTTGATTTCTGACATCTTCAGTATAATGGAGAAGGTTTGGTGGGATTCAGGTAGCTAGGGGTCCTGTTTTCTTGTTGAATTTGGGATTTCAATTCTTCCCATATGTTTGGAAAGTTCTCTACTATTGGTTTAAGCTCTCATTAGAATTTTCTTGTTTCTTTGGGTATTCTTATTATTCTAATGTTCTTTCTAGAATCAGATAGTTCTTGTAGAAATTTTTTATTTTGTTTTGTTTTCAAATCTCTTTTTCCTTTTGTTCAATTTCCATATTTCTATCTTCAATGTCACTAATTCTTTCCTCCATCTGGTCAGTCCTGCTTCCTATGATAGTTAGTTCATGCTTTATTTCTTTTATTCCATTGTTTATGTCCTGAATTTCTATCTGATTCTTTTTTACAGTTTCAGTATCTTTGCTAAAATGTTTCTTTTGCTCAGATTTCCTGTCTGAGATCATTTATCTGGGTCTGAGTACTCAGCCAGCATTCCCTGAGCTGAGTATTTTTAGGACTGCAGTCTGAAATTCTGTATGACTTAGATCATATATTTCAAAGTGTTTAAGTTCTTTTTCTGGAGATTTTCCATTCTCTCTCTGAGACACTTTGTTTCTGAGGGGCTCACTGTGGTAAAAGTGTTTCTCTTCCTAAGTATAAGGATGTTTTCCCCTAGGAGAAATGGAGATATCTGTCTTTCACTTCCCAGTTGGTGTCACTATGGTGTCTTACAGCATTTTCTCTTGGTCAATTTTCTCACTCTTGGAGCTTTCCTGTAGGGTGGGTTTCTTCCTTTTTGACTCAGATGCCTTGGTTTTGATGTGCCTCCTCTTTGGGAAAATGTAGTGGGTGATAATATTCTCTGCCTCTGAGATCTGTGCAGACAGAGCCTGCTGTGCCTTTGTTTCAGTTTCTCTGAGCCTACCTGCTGATTCCCGTGGGGGTGGGGTTTGTGGGGGAGAGCTCAGGGCTTGTTTGTGACACAGGGTAATGGTAGTTTGGTGGAGAGCAAGGAGAAGCAGCCAGGCTTTGTGTTCACAGTTTCTGCCTAGTGGTGGGGGCAGTGCGGTTCATCACTGCTCTTTGCCAGAGGTTGCTCGCTACCCTGGGTGCTGGCTCATCTGTAAAACAGGCCTGTCCCTCCTTCAGAAGTACTAGGGCCAGGGCTGGTGCACTCTGTAGCATAAACTGGCTCTCTTGTCAGGGGAGTGCTGAGCCATGCCTGGCATGTGCTGCAATGTAAGCCTGGCCCTCCATCAGGAGCTCACCTGAGCTAGGGAGGCTGCACACTGCAAAGTAAGCATGGCCCTCCTTCAGGAGCACATTAGAGCTCAGAGGATACACTACTGAAAGCAAGCTTGGCACTCTGTCAGGAGTGCACCAGATCTGTGGTGGAGGTACACCACAAAGCACGCTTGGCCCTCCATCACAAGCACATGGGGATGGTCGCACACCATTGGCACTGCCTTTCTCCCTTTTCCTGAGCTCATTGAGGGCCAATTTGTGGTTAAGTCCTGTGCCTGTCAGCTCCTAGTTTTAGGTCATGTTTGTCTGGGTCCCTGTTTTCACCCTGGGCACTTTAACATGCCCATGTTCAGGCCCTATCACATCCAGGACATGGCTGGGGCCCTAGTGCTCCTCAGCTTGGGCTTGGGCTTGATCTCATCCCCTTGTGTGGTTTCTAATATCTGCTGCTCCATCTGTCAGGGACTGTGCTGGACTTCATCCTATTTCCCCTGGCTCCCTCCTGGGTCCTTCTTCCACCAGCCCCAGGTCACATTTCGCAGTCCTGTCTCTGCACTGCTACCTACCCTCTTCTTCCATTTGCCTCCCTTTCTCTGATCTTTAGGTGTTTTCTTGCTGTGGGTGGATCTCTCAGCTGAGGCTGTGTCACTTGGAGATTCCCTGTCGAATTTTGGCTGTTTAGTTTGTAAATTTTCAGGAGAGGTTTCAGGGACATCCTCTCACACCACAACTTTATCCCCCTCTTAAGTGAATTTTTATATTTACCTTTTGAAAGTACGTTTGCACAGTGATTATTTAGAACACTCCTGCCCTCTGTGGTTAAAATGTGACAGGACAGATGCCATAACAGGTGTAAAGAGAGAGCAGGAGGGAGGAGAGACTATGTGCCTTCAGTGGCTGGGACAGGAAAGGCTTTCAGCAATGGAGACACAAAAGCCTCTTTGCCACAAGACCCAGGACTCAGAAGGCCCTGGAACCAAGTCTGGTGGTTGGTGGAAGTAAAAAAGTCAATTAATGCCTAAGGCGCTGGGTCTAGTCTTCAAAGACAGCATAATCTGGCTTTCTAATATTAGGATTCATTTTCAAAAGCACAGTGTGATTATAGGGAACACAAGTTATATTTCTCCTCTGAAAAGAACTTTGATGTTTTAATTTTATATTGTGGCAAAACAAGTAAAATTTAGGCTTCAGGATAGTGAAGTGGTTAAGTGCTCAAGCCTCATTTTCTGGCTGACCAAAGTCTGAATCCTGGCTTCACTACCAATGATCCTCTTGAGAACTGGGGAAAACAGTTACCACCCACCTCCTGGGATTGACATGAGGATTAATTAGTGACAATACATATAGGGTGCCTGGACATTCACAAAGTACTCAACCAATATTTGATAAGTCTTTCAAGATTCCAAAAGTTACAAAAATTATTTCACCCCTGTGGGAGAGTGCTCACAACAACTCACATCCACAGAGATGTTTTCATCATCTCATCTTCTTGTTTCCTTCCCTACTTAAATTCCAACTTAAGAATAAAATTTAAAAAGCACACAAAAGGCTCTATAAAACCATACCACAAAGGCTCTGAATTCAGTTATAAGGCCCAAGACTCTGACTGGTATATTGGTAAGAACAGCTCACTACTAGCTAAGACTGGGCAGTACATGCAATGGTTATGTGTAATTGTTGGCATGTCCACTGTCTGCCATTCATGACAGCATTTTGGAATACGAGTGGTGAGAATGATGGTATTATGGCGTTTGACTTACAAAAGAGAATCAGCTGCATATGCATTGGACAGTGTTAATTTATAGCATGGCTCATGTATGACCATGACACACCAAGATACTTCATTGTTTAGGACACCTGGTGAAAGATGCCAGCTGGCTCTAGCCAACTTTGATGAGTTGCAGCACAAGTTGGTCCCTTTCCTCCAAGGAAACTCAGTGACAAAACTTTCACTGCAATGAAGGGTAGGAGAAAATATTATAATTCTTTAAAAATTATAGTTTTACCAAATCAATCTATTTATAGTAATTTCACCTATATGGAACAACTCACAGAACCTGAATAGGGTTTTTTTTTTTAAGTCACCTAAACAGCCAATAAACTACATGACACTTGAGCAACTAATGAACACCTGTGTTATGGACTGTATGTTTGTGTTCCTCTCAAATTTCTAAGTTGAAACTCTAACCCCAACAGGATGGTATCAGAAGCTGGGGATTCTGGGAGGTGACTAGGTTAAGAGGATGGAGTCCTCATAATAGAATTAGAGTCCTTAAAGGAAGCCACTTGAGAGAACTTGCTTCCTTTGTCTCTCCTCTCTGCTATGTGAGGACACAGCAAGAAGACAGCTATCTGCAAACCAGAAAGAGGGTTCTCACCACAAGTTGACCATGCTGGACCATGATCTCAGACTTCTCTGCCTCCATAACTGTGAGAAATAAATTTCTGTTGTTTAAACCACCAAGTCTATAGTACCTTATTACAACAGCCCAAAGGGACAACTAGAGACTTCTCATTAAATACCTATAACTCCCATTTTTAAACATAGTTTTAGCAAGCACTGAGAAAGTCATTCCACTATTCAAAAACATTAGTGGTTCCTTTTAACTTACAGAATAAATCCCAGACTCTTTACCTTGGCACTTAAGGCACCCCAAGGTGAGGCCTTAGGTTCTGTACCATTCCTCCCTTCCAGTTCTTAACTCTCTATCATCAAGCCAAATTGAACCACTTTATGTTCCCTGTATCCCACCTGTGAGGTTTGCTCAGTGACTTTGTTTACGGTCCTTTGAATGCCACATTTCCACGAGCCCAAAAAAGCCACTTCAAATGTTACTTTTTTCATTAAGTCTTTCCACTTCCTAGGTGATAGAAATCCATCTCCTATGAGAACTCCTTGTATTTTATCTGTGCTATTCTTATGACACATCATTTTTACTCTAGTATTCTATAAAAACATTGTAATATATATAATATTTGTAATATATTTGTGTTTTAATAAGCACCACTAAAGGCAGGATTTATGATTAATTTATATGTTTTCTTCTCTAAGAACTTAATACAGGGCTCCCTATAAAATATACAATATAAGTTCAATACACATGTTGAATATATGGCAGGATGTATGGCACCAATCCTTTTGTATCAGAGGAAAATTGAAACAAAATAGGTTTATTTACAGAGGTTTCTTTTTTAAAATTTATTTTTATTGTTAGACCTATTGGGGAGACATCTGTTAGCAAGGATTACATAGGTTTCAGGCATACAATTCTACAGTGCATTGTCAACTTGTTGTATAATAAGTTCACCACCTAATGTGACTTCTCTTTTCATCACCATATATTTAGCTTCCCCTCCCTTCTCTCGCATCCTCTCCCACTTCTCCCCTCCTCTCCGCACTCATCCCCAAATGAACATTAAACTACTGATTGTGTCCATGGGTTATTTGTTTGTTCATTTCTTTTTTTCTTTGCTTTCAGTTTTATATTCTGCATATGAGTGAAGTCATACAGTTTTTGGTTTTTTCTGTCTGGCTTATTTTGCTAAGCACGATGATCTCCAGGTCCATCCATTTTGTTGCAAATGGCAATATTTCATCTTTTCTTACAGCTGAGTAATATTCCATTGTGTATATATACCACAGCTTCCTTTTCCAGTCACCTGTCGGAGGGCACTTTGGTTGTTTCCATATTTTGGCCACTGTGAACAGCGCTGCAATGAACATTGGGGTACATAAGTCTTTGCGGACAAAGGTTTCCAAGTTTTTGGGTAGATCCCCAGAAGGGGGATTGTTAGGTCATATGGTAACTCCATTCCAAATTTTCTGAGGAACCTCCACACTGCCTTCCACAGTGGTTGTACCAGTTTGCACTCCCACCAGCAGTGTACCAGAGTTCCTTTTTCTCCACATCCTCTCCAGCACTTGTTATTCCTTGTCTTGTTGATAATAGCCATTCTAACAGGTGTGAGGTGGTATCTCATTGTGGTTTTGATTTGCATTTCCCTGATAGCTAATG